>SKCR01024031.1:0-453377 GCA_019454045.1 Zanthoxylum bungeanum | reverse complement strand
GTTATTATTTAATCTGGGATTAAATGTGTTCGGAAGAGAGAGAACGCGATTAATTTGGAATTAATCGGTAGAATAAATTTAATAGTTAAATTTGATTTTTCTTTTTTAATTTATTCGTATGGGCTAAAATTAATATATCGAATATATTAATATGAATTGGATTTCATTATGAAATTAAAGTTGGACTTTAATGCGAACGAGCGAATTAATTTAGAATTAATTCGTAGACGACATTCGTAATATATTTGCGAGGCATCGTTATTTAATTAAATTAGATTTAATTATTTAGCGATGAAAGTTCGTTTAATTGGATTAAACGGAACCGAGCCGCGGTAAATGTTCGTAGAGATATTTGAATTTTGAATTCAAATGTGGGACCCACTTTAATGTGGTAGTTGGGAGGGTAGTTGGCATTTATGCCAAAACCACTTACTTTCCAACCACTTGGTTTAGGTGAAACCAAATTACCCCAACTACATGGTTTGGGTAAAAGGGTAAAACCCTTTAACAAAACCAAAAAGCCTTCTCTCTCTCTTCATGCAACACACTTGTAACACTTGAAGAACTTGGAAACCCTAAAATCCTCTCATGATGGGCGTGAGCATGCTTCTCCTTTCTCTTTGATTTTGTGGCAAAATCAAGTTAGCTAGCACTTGGAGAAATCAACTAAGGTGATAGGGAAACAACTTCAAAAGCTTGGAATCAACAAAGGAAGGATCTTGGAGATCTTAACTCAAAGCTTGGAATCTCAAAGGAAGCATCTTGGATCTTGGATCTTCTTCTCAAAAATTTTAAAAGCTCAAATCCATTCAATGTAAGTAATTCCGTAACTTATTTGAATTTATGAACATGTTTTCATGCTTATTAGATCCTTGGCATGTTCTAGGAACACTAACACACAGTATCAGCATGAGTTTCGAGAATGGATCCCAGAGGGCGAGGCCCACATTATCAGCAGTGAAAAAAGAAATATTCCTTGGAGTGAGAAAGTGAAAAAAAAAGAGAGAAAAAAAAGAGAAAAAAAGAAAGAGAGAAAAAAAAGAGAGGGAAAGAAAAGAGAAGAGAGACCTTTGATGGTTAGACATATGTCCGGTGATGACATTGTGTGCTGTAGCAAGAAGCCTTAGAAACAAGAAGTGCGAGATTCCCTCTTGTCTAGTATTCTGAACGATTGATCTCATTAGACTCATAAGCACTTGATAAAGGTATCTCAATGGCAGAAGCCTGAGCAGTTGATAAGATGACTTGTCGAAGAGATGATGGATCGGTGAATGACCGTTTGCTTGGATGTCCACCTTGATTTTCTTACGCTAACGATACATGATATGGTTGGAAATACAGAAAGAAAAGTCTCTACAATGAAAAGAAAAGAAATAGATCGCCTATAACCGATAAGCGTGAACTACCAATTGGCGAGTATTAGGACTACCATGGAGAAGAAAATGCCTACCTTAAAGGGTAGGTGTGTCAAAAAAAAAAGAGAAAAAAAGAAAGAAGAGAGAAAAAAAAGAGAGGGAAAGAAAAGAGAGAGAGAGACCTTTGATGGTTAGACATATGTCCGGTGATGACATTGTGTGCTGTAGCAAGAAGCCTTAGAAACAAGAAGTGCGAGATTCCCTCTTGTCTAGTATTCTGAACGGATTGATCTCAGTTAGACTCAATAAGCACTTGATAAAGGTATCTCAATGGCAGAAGCCTGAGCAGTTGATAAGATGACTTGTCGAAGAGATGATGGATCGGTGAATGACCGTTTGCTTGGATGTCCACCTTGATTTTCTTACGCTACGATACATGATATGGTTGGAAATACAGAAAGAAAAGTCTCTACAATGAAAAGAAAAGAAATAGATCGCCTATAACCGATAAGCGTGAAACTACCAATGGGCGAGTATTAGGACTACCATGAGGAAAATGCTACCTTAAAGGGTAGGTGTGTCAAAAAAAAAAGAGAAAAGAAAAGAAAAGAAGGAAAAAAAGTTCCAAATGAAAAGAAAGAGACGATGCAGTAAAAGAAGATCATATCATGTTGAGTATGTTGAAATAATCATAGAAAGTGACCCAGACATCTAGGTTGGTTAGACCCATTGGTCTGATTCTCTGAAGCGAAATCATCAAGTTGGCTGTCTTAAGGAATAAGCTGCGAAAGAGCCTTAGCACACACACACTGGGAGTCTAGTTCAGATCACCATTCAGAAGGTTGGATTTGAGTATGTCAAGTACTTGGAAGATTCTTTGGTTTTGACACAAAACATTCGTTGAGGACGAAAATATGTCTAGCTATCAAAATTATCTCGCGAGAGGTAATATAATGTGTGAGATATAATATCCGTATCATCTTGGGGGCGAGGCCCATATCAGTTTGGGGGCGAGGCCTACATTGGTTCAGTATCAGTTTCTGTCAGGTATGGTATTCAGGAACAAAGCCACACAGTCAGTTCAGATTAGGGAATAAAGCCCACAATAAGCACAGTTCAGGAAGAAAGCCTATATTCAGTTTAGCTCGGGATAAAGCCTACATTCGGTACAGTCCAGGAACAAAGCCTGCATTCAGTTCAGTTCGGGAATAAAGCCCACACTCAGTGCAGTTTAGGAAGAAAGCCTGCATTCAGTTCAGTTCAGGAAGAAAGCATGCATTCAATACAGTTCAGGAACAAAGCCACACAGTCAGCTCAGATCAGAGAACAAAGCTCAAAGGGAAGAAAACCTCATGTCAGTATAGTTTGGGAATAAAGCTCAAGAGGAATAAAGCCTCATCTCAATAGTTTGGGAATAAAGCTCGGGAGGAATAAAGCCTCATCTCAACAGTTCAGGAATAATCGGGAGGAATAAACCCTCATCTCACAGTTTGGGAATAAAGCTCGGGAGGAATAAAGCCTCATCTCAACAGTTCGGGAATAAAGCTCAGGAGGAATAAAGCCTCATCTCAACAGTTCGAGATAAAGCTCGAGGGGAATAAAGCCTAATCTACACAGTTCGGGAATGAAGCTCGGGAGGAATAAAGCCTCATCTCAACATAGTTCGAGAATAAAGCTCGGAGGAATAAAGCCTCATCTCAACAGTTGGGAACAAAGCCCAAGGGTCAAAATACCTCAGTACAACAGACAAGTCAAGTAGTAGCTGGCGAGCCAGGTAAGTGAAAATGCATTGCATGTACTTTGATAGGATTGTCACTGTCACACACTGCACAAGTCCCATCAAAGTGGGGGCGACTGTAGGCATTGCATTTTTGCATGTGAAATCCGATGAGGAGTCTTATTTGGAGACAACTATCTTTTAAGTCGCAGAAGTCGCGGGAAACGGACGTCGGAAGGGAAGCGTCAAGAATTGACGTTTTGTTGGATTTAGTTCACGTGTTTAGCTTCGAGTTCGCTGTTGAATCTCCGTTTTAAAACTTAACCTTAGGCCAAGCTCGTTAAATCACATCCAAGAATAATTAAAACATTTAAAATACATGTCACAAATTAAATTTAAATTAAATCTAAATAAATTAAAACCAATTAAATTAAACACAAATTAAATTGAATCGAAACCAATTAAACACAAGTTAAATTAATTTGAATTAATTAAAATCCATTGAAACCAATTAAATTAAAATCAAATTAAATTAAAATAATCGAAATTAAAATAAATAACCAATCAATTAATTAAATTCTTAAATCACAAACCAATTAAAAGGAAATCTTAATTAAATTAAATTCACAATTATTAAAATACAATTCAATTAAACTCACAATTCAATTAAATAAATAACCAAATTAATTAAGTTAAATGTTAAATCTAAAACACAAACCATTAAATTAATTAAATTAAATTCACAAAGTAACACCAATTAAATAAATTAATTAAATTCACAAATTAAATCCAATTAAATAAATTAAATTAAATAAATCTAAATCTAATACCAAAATTAAATAATTCATTTCCAAATTAAAATAATTTCATTCCTAAATTAAAGAAATCAATCACCTAATTTAAATATTACCCACCTAAAATACACATATTTCTTGCCTAAACTAATCAAATTACAATACACCTAATATAATTGATTTTATTCCTTAATTAAACCATGCAAACCCTAACCCTAATACATCCCCTCACTATATAAACAAACCAAAAATCAAAACCCTATGGACTCTCCATATACAATACACGGCTTGCACAAAAAAAAATCAAAACCCTAAGACACTCGGCAAATACACACACTGACATGACCAAGAACACCAAAACCTAGAATCTCTCTCATCTACAACCATTCACGGCTCTCTGGCATCTCATCCCCACTGCAAAACCACACACAAACACAATAATAAAACCCTAAACCTCTCGCACTTGCAGAGAAGATAAACAACACTCACAGCCCTGATCAACAGCCTCTCCTAGCAACTTCACGCAAGAAGCCCTTCAACGCCACCTTGCCTATTAATCTTCAACGCTCGACACTGCCCTCACAAAGAACAAACACGCCTCACCATAAGCCTGCGTACCACGCTCACTAGCCCTCAAAACATGTCAACCAGCAGCCCTCCATGAGCCAATAACGTGCCTCCACTAACAAATAATGAACCTGTGATCAGCCCTCACACACGTATCAAAAAATGCCCAGCCCACTGCCCTATAACACCTTCAAAACTGCACCAAATCAGTCCCTAAATTGTCCAGTATTGCACCCCGAAACTGCACCAAACCAGTAAGCCAAGCAGTCCCTTATATATCAAAACAGTGACCTGAAAATATATCAAAAAAACACGCATAACAGTCCACTAAAATAGAAGAACAAGACCTGAAACAGTGAGCATAAAACACGTCAAAAACAGCAGCAAAACGAAGCCAAAACATCGAAAAAAACAGTGGAACAGCGAGCCAAAATGCGAAGCTAGTGAACCGGAAAATTAAGGAGCTTTCATCCCTTCCGATCTCCGCGAAACGCAAGTCCGAGGACAACTAAAAAGGTTAGACCTGAGGGTATTTTTCACACTTATTTCTATTTAATTTCTGGTCATTTACTTGATATATTTTCTAAATTTGTGGCATCTGTTGTGTATATGATGTTTGTTGTGGATTTAGGATGAATGGAAGTGTCGTCTCTTGTGGTATATAAGATGGAAAACAGACGTAAATTCCGTAGCCGAATCCGAATGGACGGTAGTGCGGTATGTACTTGGGCAATAATTCGACGTACCACTTGAGCAAATGGCACTTGTTGATTTTATGTTATCTTGTTCATTTGATTATTTGCTGTTTAATTTTTCTGTCTTTTAATTTCCGCATATCATTCATTTATGTCATATGGAGATGATGTGCATGGGCTTAGCAAGTGTGATGAAAGGTCCCCTTAAAGGGGTTAAAATCCTCTACCCGAGGCTTCGCCGCGCCGGATGATGTATACTTGATTGGACGAGAGATGTGTTCAATCGGGTATACGAAATCCGATATTCTTTATTTATTTGTTTTATTTTTTTATGCATTATGTAATATGTGCGCATGGGCTTAGCAAGTGTGATGAAAGGTCCCCTTAAAGGGGTTAAAATCCTTTACCCAAGGCTTCGCCGCGCCGGATGATGTATACTTGATTGGACGAGAGATGTGTTCAATCGGGTATACGAAATCCGACATTCTTTATTTATTTGTTTTATTTTTTTATGAATTATGTAATATGTGCACATGAGCTTAGCAAGTGTGATGAAAGGTCCCCTTAAAGGGGTTTAAATCCTTTACCCGAGGCTTAGCCGCCCCGGATGATGTATACTTGATTGGACGAGAGATGTGTTCAATCGGGTATATGAAATCCGATATTCTTTATTTATTTGTTTTAATTTTTTATGCATTATGTAATACGTGCGCATGGGCTTAACTAGGGTGGTTTAAGGTCCTCCATTCGAGGGAAAACGCCATAAGGCTACCTTTGCCATGATGTTTTGCCGCGCTGTTTATTACACGATTTATCGCTGTTTTACAAAAATCCCTTTTTTATGCTTCTTCATTCATTGCACTTGATTATGTGACATATGCGCATGGGCTTGACTAGAGTGGTTTTAAGATCCTACAATTGAAGGAAAACGCCACAAGGCTACCTTTGCCATGATGTTTCGCCGCGCTGTTTATCGCTGTTTTTGCAAAATGTCATTTTAACCATGCACTTTATTTCTTTTTTGTTGCGTAACGTTGTGTCATGCTTTCTTTTCCATATCATTCATCCATATGACATATCATTGCATAATCTTGCATCACATGTAACATGCTTAATGGAAAATTGGTGGTGATTGCACGGACATAGGCGCATATTGAATTTCTCTTCTTCTCGGTATTCCTTTCTTTCACGCATGTTAGTTGCATCCTTTAGCATCACATTATGGCATGTTCATCTTTAATGTAAAATTGCATCTTTGATTTTTTCATCTTTGGCATGTTTAAATTCGTGTCTTTCTTCATCTCTTAAAGTTGCGTGTTTGTATTGATTTCGTTTATCATGCGGTTATTTTGACCATATCTTATATGCTTCTTTACATAATGCGCCTACAATATTATTTGTCGTCATTTTGATTTCCTTTACATTACATGCAAATGTTTATATTTACATGAATGATTGAATTCTTATGACGTTATGTGCTTGTTGTTGCAAAGGCCTACCTTTGAGCATGTGAATTTGGCAATAAGATTTTGTTTCATGTATGTTAGATGTAAACTATACTTTTAAGCATGTGAATTTAGGATTGTGGTGCACTTGGAAATATATGTCATAGGCTTGGTTGGATTATTGCATAAATCTTTACATTACAAGTTGCATAAGTAAGGGACCATTCCGAACCCAATGGTTTGAGGTCTTCCCTTGCGAGGGGTGAGTGCGGCCTTAAAACTTTGTCCCGGTTCACACCGGGTGGCGACTCCCTTATTCTCCGGTTTAGCTCTTCGTTGGCTACTCCGTACTCCCAACTAGGCCCCCGAGCCTGGAACAGCATGCGTCGCCCAGCTCCTGTGTTCCCACAAAAACCTAATACACTTTTTTATTTTCCCACTCATTCTCTCTCTTCCATTTTTTACGGTATTTGGCTTTTGGAGCCAAAACTTCCTCTTCATCTCTCTCGGCAGAACTGTCGTTTTTCTTCTTCTGGTTTCGGTTTCACCGTGAAACACAAGGAGGAAAATGATGATTTGTGGCAAATCATCAAGTGCTAGAACACTCTAGGAGGCATACCAAGGTGTTAGGGAACCGATTTCGTGAGCTTGGAAGCTTGAAGCTTGGAGCTTCAATGGTGTCCATCAATGGCCGAATCTTGGAGGAGGAAGACAAGCCATCACCGAGCAGTCCACGTGTGCGCAGCTCACTGCCGAGCAAGAAGAAGCAGTTTGCACTTCATCTTCGTAGCATCTCATCCGATCCATGTGAGTTTTTCCGCACCTCCTATGGTTGTATTCGTACTCGTTTATGCATGATTTATGATCCTTGGGACTTGATTGAAACCCAACAATGGTATCTTGAGCCATTTGTGCATAAAACGAATTTAGGGTTCTTAGCAAAATTTGGGGCTTTTTGATTTAAGCATGATTTTGACAAATTGTTTGTTTAAGTATGCTTATATAAGGATAACTTAGAGTTATATGTAATCAATTTGAAGAAAAATTAATTGGATTGATTTTCCCCAATTTGTTTAGTGTTGGCCAAAATTGAATTCTGGGTAAACTTGATTTTGAGCATGTTTAATGAAATTGGATGATTTAGAATGCTTAAAGTATGTTTAATTGATGATTGATTGGATCAATTTGTTGAAAATTAGATTGGAACAATTTTCCCCAAATTGATTTGGATGGCCGAATTTGGCAAGTTCCCTAATGTCTTGGATTTTTGATTTTTTGTTCATTGGATGACTTGGAAATCATTTGGGGATGTTGAATTTATGTTTAATTTGGTTCAATTGGATTGAATTTGATTTGGGCATTATTTCCCTCTTTGGCCGAGACTTTAGGCATGTATTATTGGTTTGATTTTGATCAAATTATGTTGGACATGATTCCATGATGTTAAGCATGATTAATTGGACAGATTTGGTGTTTTGGAAACTATGATTTGGGTAATTAATAATGCTATGCACTTTGTTTAATTGAATTGTAAAATTGGATTTTGTAATTTAATTAAATTGGGCTTAAAATTGGATTTGGGCTTTTAAAGTTGTTATTGGGTTTATTGGACTTTGTTGTACAAAGTTGGTTTAGGCCAAAATTGGTTGGATCCAATTAGGCCCAAAACCGCTTCCAAAAGACCCAAATGCGACTAATGAACCTTTAACGTTTAATTGGGCCTAATGGGCCTAAATTAATTTATGGGCTTATGGGGTAACTCCCGGATTGGATTTTGGTTATTCGGTTTGACTCGAGTTGACCAAAAGTCCACGCCTCAAGAAATTAATTAAAAGCCCATTGGACTTTAATTAAATTAATATTGGATATTAATCGGGCTTTGAGACCCGTAACGATTAAATTTGGAATTTAAGTCGTAAAGGTTTATTTTATAAAGTGTAATATTTAATTTGGAATTAAATAGTGAATTAGAATTAAATGCGTATTAAATTGGATTTAATTATTTAATTTAATTTAATTCGTAGAAATCGTACTTTGAGTACGTGTTCGCAATACGAGTTTGACTCAAACAAAATCAAATCTTTGTTTGAACATTGGATGATCACTAATTATCAGATTAACTAATTTGATTAGATTGATTGATAACATGCTTGTTTGAATACATGGTCGTGATGCATGAATAATGTATATCGGATGGATATTAGCAGGGTGGGGCAATTTTGGAAATTGTAATAAATTTGATTTATTAATTGGACCTGCGTGTCCAGCCTTATCTCTTATTTCTTTGTATTCTCTTCTCACCTATTCCCCTCAATGTAAATGAGGTTTATTTAGAAGTGTAGTGTAACGGGTAGAAGTAATACAAGTGCTAGCTTGAGAGAGAAAGAGAGAGATTTGATCTAGGATCAATGTAAAATATCCATCCGCATATCATTATTATTTTATTATACGCGCTTTATTATGTGTTTAGAATGCATGTTTAAGGGTGTATGATAATGAGACCTTAACAAAGATAATAAATTGGTTGCCAATTTGCACGTGAAAAACCCTCGCTAAATATTAAGCGTCTTTCCTTCCATTGAGTGATTGTCAAGGCCTTTGTCAGTCAAAGATGTGTTTGAATCACGAAGGCTTTGTTCCATATTGGTGTTTTGTCCAAGTTGTGGTTTGTTGGCCAAAGTCAAGACCACTTCTTGTCCATCGACATTGATTACGAAGCTTTCCATGGTCAATGGGTCGCGCTTGACTGAGATCACTAAGTTTGTTGTGCCAAAGCCAAGCTTAGTTGATTCAGAGGAAAAAGGTTAGGTAATACATTGGATGTATTGGCATTTATAAGATATATATTTCGGACTTGGATGTCCCCCTACCGGATCTAGGAATTGGATTGGATCCAATCGATCTTAGAGATCTACCTAGTTAATTATCATACAATTTGTTGGCCAAAGTTAAGATTGTGTGATATTTAACGGGATCCTAGCCCACTAGGAAACACGGTTTCCCGAGTACTCGACTGAGGGTTAGAGGCTCGCCAAAAAATAGTGGGAGGAAAGAATTTAATTTGCAATATTCGTTCAATTACTCGCCATACGCGCTCATTTCAAATACTTCGTCGATATAAATTAATATATTAGTTGGACTAGTATTTAATTGTTGTTTTATTATGCAGTTGGACTGTATTATAATTGATTATATAATTGGATTATAGTAATCAATATATTTGAATTAATTAATTTCGATTTACAATTGATTTTATAATTTGATTATAGTAATCAATGTAATTGAGGTTAATTAATTTAAATTATATTTGATTGTATAGTTGGACTATAATAATCAATATAATACATAGTACCACAAATCGTTGATTAAATAGTTGGACTATTAAAATCAAGATTAAATTGAAAGATTGACGTTTAATACATAATCCTAGGGAAAAATGTAGTTAAATGGTTTAATTTTCAAATTGGGAATAATTTCAGGATGGTCCTGGAAAAATAATAAGTTACTTTATTTGATAAAATAACCTATTATGCCTTAGCCTGGAGTTAAGCAAATAAGTGGAACCTGATATTTGGAATATTCATGTAATGATAACTTTAGTGCTTAATCCATTATATTTGTCATATAGACTCCTTAATTTCTTTATCAGAACTAAGAATTAGATTCTTAAAGTATGATATAGAAATTGAAGGATATTCATAAATATATACTTAGATTTTAGAAGTAAATAAATTGCAATAATAATTCTTGGAGAATTAATGACTAATCTCAAGGAGACAAAGTCAAAGTTTGTAATTTGGCAAGTAGCGCAAGGCGTACCTTACTTCGATATTTCATAATGTCAAGGCTTGGCCAAAGGCTTCTAGAATATTGAAAAGGGGCAAAGGCAAAATCATTATAGTCTTTTGGGAAGATATATGACATATCCCAAGAAGGAATTGAAAACGAGAAAGGCTCTGACTTCAAATATGATTGTCATAAATATAATCATTACTAGTATTTAAAATTGGATTTTGATACTTAGTGTATTATATAAATATATGAATTGATGTTCAGAATCTGTTTTGAACATGATACTGACTTCAATATAGATTTATCTGCGAATTGGAAACGGGAGGAAAGTCGCTGTTTTAACCGTAGAAACCTAAGTTTAGGAACTACCCTTTGGGTATGTACTTAAATTAGGATACTGTTATAATGTAACTAGTTTGACTAGGAACATTATCTTTATATCAGTGTTTAATCCGTTGCGGATTGAACCTTTATATTTTAGAACACTAAAGTGTTTTATTATATAAAGATGATATTAAGATAAACACATTGGATGTGAACAACATAATTTATATTTAGAATATAAATAAATCTCACACGTATAACATGATAAACAAATAGCTCGAACTGATTTGATCAGGTTGAAACTTATAGTGGCAATGTTGTCTAGGACACATTAAACAAGAATCGTATATCCGCACTTTTGAAGAGCGAGTACCAGGACTGATTTGATTCCAATCAAATAAAGTCTACGAATCTAGTTTATTGGGCAAAGTGCCTAAAACACTATTTACTTGGTAAAAGTGTAAATGCCACCGATCTGATTGCCCTAGTTCATAGTGAAGCAAGTGGGCCCATTTCTAGTTAGGCTAGATGTGGATATGAATATTTTGTGACCTATACGGATGTGGCATCGCGTAATGGTTATGTGTTTCTTTTGAATAACACAAATCGGAAACTTTTAAAGTTTCGACATGAAATAGACAAACAGATCAGCTAAAGTATTAAACCGTCACGGTAAGACCGTAATGGAAAATACTTAAGCAATAAGTTTCTAAAATACATGAAAGAGTAAAGTATTCTTTTAAATGAGGACTCCTCCCGGAACACGTCATTGTGACAGTGTGTCCGAACTGAGTAACCTTATCTTGTTAGACATGATAAGGTTAATCATGAGTCGCTATGAGCTACCATTTCCTTCAACGGATAAGCATTAACAGTGCAGAACTTATTTAGAATAAGGTTCCATTAAAATCTGTTTGACAGATTTCATGTTAGATATGAACGGGAAAGAAACCGGGTTTCACATTCCTGATAATTTGGGAATGCTAGGCATATGTTTGGATGATACCAAACTAAAACCCAAATTGGATAAGTGCCAATTGTAGGTTATCCTAGGGATACCATAAGTATTGTACTTATACATCTCACCAGAGAACAATTAGATTGTTGCTCACCATGCGGTTTTCCTGAAAAGGAATACCGATATGCAGTGTTAAGTGGGAGGATAGTAAAACTCGATGAAAATCGGAGTGATACTATTCAAGGCATCAATTCCTAATGGAACAAAAATAATTCATCAAAGATGAAACTATTACCATTAATCTTCGAATACATAAGAACAGAGGAAGTGATACAAGGTATCGACTCTCTATTATGACAAAGTGTCATGAGTCCGAAATGGATTCCATATATATCAACAAGTTTGGATACTAGTTGATGTAACGCAAGGCATTGTGCCTACTGGTACTGTATAAGTCTTCAAGGAAGACGTACATGGATGGCAACGTACCAACGTGTAAAGCTAGGCTTTTAGCGGAAAGGTATCGTTATCAACATTGTGTTGATTACGATTCAACCTTTTACATGTTACCACGGTAAATCCATTTGGATAATGCTTGCTGAAGCTGTATGTTTCATTTATGAAATATGACAGCTGGAACGGTAAAATCGCTTTCCTGAAAAGGAAACCTTTTGGAGGATGTTTACAACATCCTGTCGATTTTTTCGTACCAAAACTAGCAAACAAGGTTTGCAGGTTAATCGATCCATGTTTGGATTGAAGCAAACATAGGTTCTAGGAATTGTTGTTTTGATGTAATCATAATGGTTTATGATTTAATTCAAAACGAAAAGATTCTTATGTATATAAGAAGGTTAGTGGGAGGCACTGAGAGTGGCTGTCCTATACAATAATGATAACACATCATTTCTTGGAAATGATATTCCCATATAATAATCGGTGAAAGCTTGGCTTTCATGATAACGACTGAAAGTCGCAAACGGTACTATACAGTTTGAAAAACGGTACAGTGAGCTGGATATCTTCCAAGCAAGATATTGTTACCGAATAAACAAAAAATTCGGATTATTGCTGCAGCTGAGGCAGCAATAGAAGCCTTCTGGGGTCGATAAATAT
Source organism: Zanthoxylum bungeanum (assembly GCA_019454045.1). NCBI lineage: Eukaryota > Viridiplantae > Streptophyta > Magnoliopsida > Sapindales > Rutaceae > Zanthoxylum > Zanthoxylum bungeanum. Next base: position 440,614 of record SKCR01024031.1, on the reverse strand, counting down.
CTAATTAGATTAGATATAATTCTGTTAGCAGCTGAGCTAGGCTTCATCACATGCTAAAGAATTAATGGTCTCATCAACGATCCAGATATATACTCCGGTAATCATATGATTCGTTCGGATCATACATCGTGGCGATGTGATGATCGAATAAATCGCATCAGATGATAATCATGAAAATCCGCTAACGAAAAACCTTTTCTCAGCAATTTGAGCGAACCGTACATAGTTCGGGTGTTAGACACTCGAGTGACTGGCTATAGGCCAAGTGGGAGATTGTTGGACAATTATGACCAATAACGTCACTATTTGTACAGATCATTGTGATGTTGTACAAATTAACTATGTGACAAAGAGATTGCACTCTTATCATTTGTGATTAGATCACCCAGATGTATAAATGATAGGAGGTCCCTATGATTTGTTCCTGGACTGAAAATGATATGAGACAGTATCAGTCCACGAAGGATAAATCATTAAATATCCCTAGTCAGAGTATTATCGAGAATGGACATCGATAAATACGTAAAAGACTAGTATTTCACTTGTGCGTGTTGTGAGGGCACAACGGCATAGTTCTCGTATATTTGGGTATAGGATACTCATGCAAGTGTAATAGGAGGTTGTGTTTTACCGATGGTACGGGAAACAGCTTCGCTCTGGATAGACCCCATCGGAATTCCATTGGCAATATGACTAAGTGTCTATGGAAGTCCGAAATCAGGGTAGGTGTATTTGGTCTTAACCTGAGACTTGCACCGCTAATACTTGCGACGATCAATATACTTTGGTTGAGGTCATCCAGGGCTTTAACAGGTTCTGTGTACGCCAATACTGGGTATATTGAGAATCGTAGTGTGTTGGGTGTGATGTCAAGACGGAAGTGTCACTCCAGTCATATGGAGTTGATGGTCACGTAGGATACGGTACTGGTTCTCTTTAGTACTGCAGTCATCGAGATAATATGACTAGGTCATAGTTATCCGATATAGAGACTAGTTACCAGAGATCCGACATGTGCTTCGTACGGGGCAGACACGATTCCAGCCCCAGGCCTAGCACGTGATCATCCGATACTGGATCGAAATAGGCAATACCACGTATACTACGGCTGATATAGATCGCTTATTCCTGTAAGCATGTTTCCGGAGAATTGGGTAGGCATGGCGCTTTGCTAGAGGCAAACCTTGTCTTGTGAATCGGTGTATACATAGTACGAGGTACTTACGTGTTCGGATAGTCCGACGACCCGATTTACTGCTAACATATCCGGGGATCTCATGGGTCGCTTCCCAAAGATTCACCGATGACGTATGACTCGCACTTTAATTAATCTGGGATTAATTTAATGAGAGAGAAAATTAATCTGGGATTAATTACGGAGATATTTTATCCGGGATAAAATATCAATTAGAGAGAGAACGATTAATTTGGAATTAATCGGTTAATTAATATATTTGATATATTAAACGAAATTGGATTTCGACGCGAAATTAAAATTAGATTTTAATTCGTGCGAACGAATTAATTTAGAATTAATTCGTTAGCGATGTGAATAGTGATTTCGCTATGCGTATTCATTTAATTACGACGCAATGGAAAATTCGTTAATTTGGAATTAGCGAACCCGAGCCCGGGTTTGTTTGCGAGCGCATTCACATTTCGAATTCGAGTGCGGCACGTAAGTCAAATCAAGCGTCAAATCGCAAGTCACATCAAGCGTCAAATCACATGTCACTTTGAGTGATATGACATTTGAGTGATTGATGTGAGTTGATTTGTGGTGATTGACAAGCATTAAATGCTTGCTTTTGGAAATTAAAAAAAGTGGTATATGTTTTATTAATTTTGGAAATTATAAAACCTAATACACTTTTTTATTTTCCCACTCATTCTCTCTCTTCCATTTTTTACGATATTTGGCTTTTGGAGCCAAAACTTCCTCTTCATCTCTCCCGGCAGAACTGCCGTTTTTCTTCTTCTGGTTTCGATTTCACCGTGAAACACAAGGAGGAAAATGATGATTTGTGGAAAATCATCAAGTGCTAGCACACTCTAGGAGGCATACCAAGGTGTTAGGGAACCGATTTCGTGAGCTTGGAAGCTTGGAGCTTGGAGCTTCAATGGTGTCCATCAATGGCCGAATCTTGGAGGAGGAAGACAAGCCATCACCGAGCATTCCACGTGTGCGCAGCTCACTGCCGAGCAAGAAGAAGCAGTTTGCACTTCATCTTCGTAGCATCTCATCCGATCCATGTGAGTTTTTCCGCACCTCTTATGGTTGTATTCATACTCGTTTATGCATGATTTATGATCCTTGGGACTTGATTGAAACCCAACAGGCCCACAACTAGGTCTCCCCACTCAAGGGTTCGAGCGACCAAGTGAGCGCACCCATTTTTATACACTAAGGTACGTGCCAACGAGCTATGGTGTGTGACTGACTGTCAAATGGACTTCCCATTGTAGATTCCCCAGAGGGAGGGTGGAGCGAGGCTCTCTTAAGTACCCAAGCCTCTTAGGCTCTTATCGCTTGGTGTCATGAATAAGCAACGAGTCCTCCAAATTAGTCCATCACCGTAGGCTACGAGTAGATGATTATCTAGGTGCCTTCACAGCTTTTTCTTCAAGAAAACTAGTGAGTGAAGGAAGACACCAAACCATTACCTAGCCTCAAAATGCCTTTGATTAAACCCCTTTTAACCCACGGTAGACACGGTCAATTAAAACACAAATCATAATATTACAAGACATCATTTCGGGGCCGATTCTCTATCCCCAGTGGAGTCGCCAGACTGTGGGAACACAGAAATTGGGCGACGCATGCTGTTCTAGGCTCGCGGCCTAGTTGGGAGTACGAAGTAGCCCACGGGGGACTAAACCAGAGAATAATGGAGTCGAAACCTGGTGTGAACTGGGACAAAGATTTAAGGCAGCACTCACCCCTCGTAAGGGAAGACCTCAAACCGTTGGGTTCGGAATGGTCCTTTACTTATGCCAATTGTAACAAAATGATTTGTGCAATAATCTAACCAAGCCTAAGCAACATATTTCCAAGGATAATTTACTCCTTAGTTCGCATGCATAAGTACAAAAATCATATCTAAGTTTACATATAACACATTTTCATATTTGCATACAACCTATTTGCATACAATCTATGTCCAAATTTGCATACAACCTACTTGCATATAATCTATGTCCGAATTCATGCATAAAGATAAATTGGCATACGGAAAGCATACAATTTCACATTGGTAGACACAGAAGCGCAAACAAATAACATTCATACAAGCATGCATATTAAGGAAAGACAATTAAGCGCATAATAGAAATAGATAACTAAAGAGGTAATACAAATGCATAAGGTAAGAAGAGACAACTATATGCTAAAATAGACATGTCGTGATGTGATGCAGAAAAGATATCTTGAATTGACACGACACATGAGTGGGCCTTTTTCCAAGTGGTATATGGAATTGTATCCTGAGTACAGATCATACTACCGTCCATTCGGAATCGGCTATGAAATTTATGTCCGGGTTTCTATTATATATACCACGAGAAATAATACCCAAATGCTATCATAACATGGGTACACCAATGATAATAGATCGAGCAAAGACAAGGATAGATGATGCAATCAATAGATGAAAGACGCGGTAAATATTGTGGTAAAGGTAGCCTTTTAGGCTTTCCTTCCCCCAAATGGAGAACCTTTTAGTCCAACAATATAAGCCTATGCATTTTTCATTACAATGCATACAAAGATAAAGATAACTATATAGAACTTCGTAATGCATGCGTAAATGAAACAATGATGCGCAAAAGGATAAGTGGCATAGTGAGAAGCGCGGTAAGACATCGTGGTAAAGTCTTTTAACCCCTTGATATATAGGACCTTTAATCCAACTTATCAAGCCCATGCGCAAATAACACAATGCATATACAAAGTGAAGATAACGATATCGGACTTCGTGTATCCGATTGAATATATCTCACATCCAATCGAATATACATTATCCAGCGCGGCAAAGCATCGTGGTAAAGGATTTTAACCTCTCGAAATAGAGGACCTTTAATCGCACTTACTAAGCCCATACACTAATAACACAATACATATATAAAAAGTAAAGACAACGATATCGGACTTCGTGTATCCGATTGAACATATCTCACATCCAATCGAATATACATTATCCGGTGCGGCAAAGCATCGTGGTAAAGGATTTTAACCTCTCAAAATAGAGGAATTTTAATCGCACTTACTAAGCACATACGCTAATAACATGATGCATGTAAGAAATAAAGACAACAATATCGGACTTCGTGTATCCGATTGAACATATCTCACATCCAATCGAATGTATATTATCCGGTACGGTAAAAACATCGTGGTAAAGGATTTTAACCTCTCAAAATAGAGGACCTTTAATCGTACTTACTAAGCCCATACGCTAATAACACAATACATATATAAAACATAAAGACAACGATATCGGACTTCGTGTATCCGATTGAACATATCTCACATCCAATCGAATATACATTATCCAGCGCGGCAAAGCATCGTGGTAAATGATTTTAACCTCTCAAAATAGAGGACCTTTAATCGCACTTACTAAGCCCATACGCTAATAACACGATGCATATAAGAAATAAAGACAACAATATCGGACTTCGTGTATCCGATTGAACATATCTCACATCCAATCGAATATACATTATCCAGCGTGGTAAAACATCGTGGTAAAGGATTTTAACCTCTCAAAATAGAGGACCTTTAATCGTACTTACTAAGCCCATACGCTTTATCTCATCATTACATAAACAAATAACATGCAGAAATCAAGTAACGAATAATAAACAAATCAAAACAACATAAAACAAAATATGCACTGTTTACTCAAGTGGTATGTGGAGTTGTATCCCGAGTACAGATCATACTACCGTCCATTCGGAATCGGCTATAAAATTTATGTCCGGGTTTCCATCCTATATACCATGAGAGGCGACATATTTTTCATTTTATTCAAGGGCCACAACATATATCATTTCACAATACATGCATTTTGTATTTATTCAAGGGCCACAACATGCATCACTCCATAATAATCATGCAAATAAGATTCAATAAACAATAAAAATACAAATAAAAATGAATGTGAAAAGTACCCTCAAGTCTAACATTTTATGTCGACTTTCGGACTCGCGTTTCACGTGATCGGAAGGGCCAAAACTCCGCAACTTTCTGGTTCACTGGTTCAATGCTTTAGCTCGTTATTTCGCTGTTTGGGTCACTGTTTTCACTCCGTTTTGCTGCTATTTTGCTGCTGTTTTTCAGGTCACTGTTTTATGTTTTTTAGGGGCTGTTTTAGGGTGTTTGGGCTGCTGTTTTAGGGTACTGTAATCACGGTTTTACTGTAGTTTCAGAGGGGACTGTTTTCATGATTTTACTGCAGTTTATGGGGCTAATTCGGTGCAGTTCTGGGAGGGCTTGTGACATTGTGTTTGTGTGGCAGTTTTAGGTGTTGATTTAGGCAATGTATTGATGCGTTAAGGGGCTGTTTGTTGCGTTTATTGAGTGGACTGTGGCATGAGGTCTTGAGGGCAAGTGGAGGAAGGTGCGTGAATTGCTAATGGGGCCGTTGAAAGTGTCGTGATGGCCTGAGGTTTATGGTGTGTGAGGGATGTGGCAAGGGCAGGTGGCGTGTGTTGATAGTGGGGTTGTGCGTGAGGGCTTGAGCTTTTGAAGGTAGTGGGGCAGGTGGCTTTGCTAAGGGTGAACTGAGGGGCGTTGATGGCTTTGGCATGTTGTTAAGGCAGTGGGGTTGAGTTGGTGAGGTGTTGAGTGCGTGAAGGGATTATGCATGAAAATGGTTACGTGCATGCATGGTCAGGTGTGGCAGATTGGGCTATGAGCAAATGACGTGAAGATTAGTGAGGGTTGCTGAGAGCTCATTAAGGTTTGTGATTCTGGTTTTTTTTGTTTGTTTTGAATTACCGAGAGAGAGGCTAAGGGAAGATGGAAGAGAGGAGGCCGAGAGAGATTGAGGGTTTCTTTTTTTTTTGTGAATTAACGTGAATGAGAGAGAAGCAATAGGGTTGGTTTTGTGTTACTTTTATAGTGATCCATTAGGGTTTACTTGTTTGTGCATGGGTTTTAAATAAGGAAACAATCCAATTAGTGTCTTACTAGGAAAATTTATATTTGATTGGAGACATGTCTTGGTTAGATTAGGAAGTTAGTATATTTGATTTATGTAATTAGGCATGCAATTTCTTTTATTTAAGTAGTTAATTTGTTAATTAGGTAGAGATATATTTTATATTTTATTTGATTTATTTTAATTTGGTATGTGATTTTTAGATTTTATTTAATTTTTCCATGTGTTAAATATATATTTAATTAATTTGGATGTGTTTTAAGTGGGCTTGGGCGTGTGGACCAAGGCTTGGGCGTGTGGGTTTGTCTTGGTGGGTTAGGTGTTTTAAAACGGAGGTCCAACCAGTGAGCCCGGAGCTAAACAAGCGAATAAAATCTAACAAAAATACCGATTCCCTTCCGTCGTCCGTTTCCCACGACTTCCTCGACTTAAAATGTAGTGTCTCCAAATGAGACTCATCATATGGACTTATATGTAAAAATGTAGTGCCTACAGTAAGGCTTTTGGTACGTCCCTAAAGTGTTACAGTATTCCTCATATGTACCCATCATCTCACCATATACTGGACACTCTTGGGGTTCTAGGTGGGTGACTGGATGTATAGCCTTGCTATCTCTGGCTTTGAATGCTCATATATGTCTAGTTAATAGCTCGACTTGTGCTCTAAGACTATCCTCTTCCCTATAGTGATGTATGCTTCTGCTAGAAGAAGTGTATCACCTATCAGTACTATCCAGGGTATTAGGTCCAGTCCATGTATGAGATTTCTTAGCTAGGTCATCTAAATACTCGAATGACTCACCAGGGTATTTTCTTATAAACTCACCATTGCACATCGTCTCAACGAATTGGCGTTCCCTAGGGGTTAGTCCATCATAAAAGTAACTTACTAAACGCCAACTCTCATATCCATGGTGGGGACAACTAGCTAACAACTTCTTATACCGCTCCCATGTTTGATAAAGGGGCTCGTTGTCTCTCTGGGAGAAGGTGGAGATTTTTCTTTTCAGGGCATCTGTCTTATGGTGAGGGAAGTATTTATTAAAGAATTCCTGAGTCATCTCGCCCCACGATCCTATTGACCTAGGTCTTAAAGAGTACAACCAGCTCTTAGCTCTATCCTTAAGGGTAAACAGAAAGAACTTAAGTCTAATTGTGTTAGTGGTTCCAAAACGGTCATGGAAGGTTGCTACTACCTCTTCAAATTCCCTAATGTGCACGTAGGGGTTCTCGCTCTCTAAACCGTGAAAAGTTGGAAGATATTGTATCATTCCAGGCCTAAAGTCTATGTGTGGTGCATGGGGGGAAACATTATGCACGATGGTGTAGCTGTGCGAGTTGGGTGGAGGTACTCTTCAAGAGTCCTCCTGGGTGGTCTCTCTTACTCACTCATGGTATGTCTGCTAGATCTAGATAGTGTAGCAAAAAGGTTCTCAAATATATTATCTGGATCTGACTCTGAATCTTCCTGTTCTATTCTAGCAAATCTATCCCTAAATCTAGGCATGCCCTCCAACAACTAATAAAAGAAAAATAAAAAAATGAAACTAAAAATTAAAGTCTACTAAAACTAAAACTAAAAATAAATAAACACAAAAATAAAAATAAAAATAAAAATAAAACTAGAAACAAAATAAAAAGAATCAATTAAAAGAAGAGAAAAAAAATCTAACAAAAACTAAAAATAAAAATAAATAAATAAAATAAGTAAAATAAAAATAAATAAAAAAAGATATGGAACGAAGTTACCGCTTTGTTGTTGACTAAGCAACCTGGTCCTTTTGCTTGCAAACCGTCTCCCCGGCAACGGCGCCAAATTTTGATTACGCCCAAAAATAACTTGCGGTTATCGCAGTATAGTTGGGGTGTCGATTCATCAGAGAGATGGTTACAGGAACTAATTTACTCAAACAAAATCGTTAACGGTAACTTAATAAAAAAAACGATAAAAATTGGTAATTAAATTAAAGATAAATAAAATAATGAAAAGATAATAAAGGATAACGGCAGAGAAAAGCAGCAAAGCATCGGGAATCCCTCTTGCATCAAACTCCTATATTCAGTTATTAATTCCTATTACTACTCAGTTGAGGGTTTCACATCCCAAACCAACAATCAGAACATATTCAATTCAACGCATATTCAAATTCTAAGGTAATTAATGATTATTTTCTCTATATTAACAGCACACAAAAGTCATCGTCACGAGCTATCTAACGTCGACAATATACCCTCAGGCAATACTGCAGCAGAAGACCAACACATAAAATGACTTTACCAGTCACAATTAAATTCGCAAACCACACATAGAAGAAACATGACTGGATCTATATGGGATTTGACAAAATATAATTTCTGGATTAATAAATCGAAGGATGATAGAAAATAATAAACATCAATTTTATTGAATGATTAAAAGGTTCGTAGGAATCAAAAACATAAATAATAAAAATCCAACACAAGAGTTCATCCCTAGCTTTGCCTAGGGGAATAATTACTCATAAAAGAAATAGAAATAGCCTGGAATTGGAGAGAAATATTGTTCTGAATCATCACGGCTCCGCGTCCCGGCTTCTGGGCTCTGATTTCTTCTCTGAACTCTCGGCACTGCTCTGGTTTTTCTCTACTTGTGCGTTTTTGCACTTGGTGCTGCTTCCAAAAAAATAAAACAATTCACGCACTGCAGCTCCCTCATAGTATTTGATGTGTTTCATGCATGATGGGTTTCACACAGCAGCCGGTGCTGCTTCTTCTTACGTACACTGCTTCACGCAGTAGCCTGCCTCTTCGTGTGAGGCTCTCGGCCTCTAATTTATTTATTTGTCACACAGCCGCCTCCTGTCTCACGCCTTTTGCATTGCTTTTATAATAAGTAATTTGAAACCTAATGGAATTGGGGTCCACGTCAATTTCCTTTCTTATTTTTGGTCAACCAATTGCAACTCACTCTCTCCAATTCTCAGTTTCACGCCACTTTGAATAATATTGGAATATTAGGGGCCCACGTTACAGGCTTTTTTTTCTTTTTTTTCCTGCTGCCTTCTTTCTCTCTTCTAATTCCTATAAATATAAAAATCATTAAATTAACTTAAATAATAAATATTTTCTAAATTAATATAATGATAAAAATACATAATAAAATATAAAATATAAAACTAAATACTGAACAATAAACCTGAATAAGTGATGTTTCAAAGTACATTTTCATGCACTAATCAATATAGCATCGCGTTGTGGTTACGTATTTCCTTTGAAACATAAATCGGAAACTTTTATAGTTTTCGACGCGAAATAGACAAACAGATCGGCTGAAGTATTAAACCGTCACAGTAAGATCGTAATGGAAAATACTTAAGCAATAAGTTTATCAAATACTTGAAAGAGTATAGTATTCTTTCAAAGAGGACTCCTCCCGGAACACGTCAATTTGACAGTGTGTCCGAAAGGATAAACCGAATTTTGTTGGACATGATAAGGTTAATCATGAGTCGCTATGAGCTACCATTTCCTTCAACGGATACACATAAACAGTGCAAAACTTATTTAGAATAAGGTTCCATAAAATCTGTTTGACAGATTTCATATTAGATATGAACAGGAAAGAAACTGGGTTTCTTATTCCTGAAGATTTGGGAATGCTAGGCATATGTTTGGATGATACCAAACTAAAAACCAAATTGGATAAGTGCCAATTGTAGGTTATCCTAGGGATGCCAAAGTATAGTACTTATACAACTCACTAGAGAACAATTTAATTGTTTCTCGCCATGCGGTTTTCCTAAGAGGAATACCTATATGCAGTGGTAAGTGGGAGGATAGTAAAACTCAATGAAAATCGGAGTAATACTGTTCCAGGCACCGATTCCTAATGGAACACAAATAGTTCATCAATGATGAAACTATACCAGAAATCTTCAAATACACAAGAACCGCGTAAGTCGGAGAGAGTCAGAAAATAACCTGGGGTATGAGTTTCTGATCTCGCCTCATAAAGATGTCAATCTTATTGAGGAATACCCACTGACTACGTATGAGGAAGTGATACAAGGTATCGACTCCCTTTTATGGCAAAGTGCGATGAATCCGAAATGGATTCCATGTATATCAACTATGTTTGGATACTAGTTGATGTACCGCAAGGCATTGTGCCTACTGGTACTATATAAGTCTTCCAGGATGACATACATGGAAGGCAACATACCAATGTACAAAGCTATGCTTGTAGGGGAAAGGTATCGTTATCAACATTATGTTGATTATGACGAAACCTTTTACCTGTTGTCATGGTAAATCCATTTGGATGAATGCTTGCTAATGCTGCATGTTTCATTTATGAAATATGGCAGCTGGAACGGTAAAATTGTTTTCCTTAAACGGAAACCTATTGGAGGGTGTTTAAAATATCATGTTGGTTTTGTCGTACCAAAACTAGCAAACAAGGTTTGCAGGTTATTCGATCCATGTTTAGATTGAAGCAAACATTAAGTTCTTGGAATTATCGTTTTGATGTAATCATAATAGTTTATGATTTAATTCAAAACGAAATGATTCTTGTGTATATAAGGAGGTTAGTGGGAGCGCACTGACAATCGATGTCCTATAAAATAATGATAATATATATCATTTCTTGGAAATGATATTCCCATAAAAACAATCGGTGAAAGCTTGGCTTTCATGAAAGCTCTCCGAGAAATCATACATTGAAAAATTTACGTGACCTGGTGTCTCATACGCTTTGAGTATATGGAGTCACAATCAGGCCAATCCAAGTGATAGTCACTAGATTGATGTTAAGAACATCATTTAGTATCTTAGAGAACTAATGATGATATCTTAAACTATGGAGATGGAGAACTTGAAGTGACTGGGATCACTGTTGTAAGTTTCCAAGCCGATAAAATGACTGTAAGTCGCATAACGGTACTATACAATTTGAATAACGGAACAGTGAGCTTGAAATCTTCCAAGCAAGATACTGTTACCGAATAAACAACAAATGCAGGTTATTGCTGCAGTTGAGGGAACAATAGAAGCAATCTGGTTCAATAATAAATCTAATTAGATTAGATATAATTCTGTTAGTAGCTAAGCTAGGCTTCAGCACATGCTTAAGAATTAATGCTCTCATCAACGATCCAGATACATACTTCAACTATTCATCTGATTCGTTCGGATCATACATCGTGGCGATGTGATGATCGAATAAATCGCATCAGATGATATCATGCAAATCCGCTGACGAAAGCATTTTCTCAGCAATTTGAGCCAACCGTACATAGTTCGGGTGGTAGACACTCGAGTGACTGGCTATAGGCCAAGTGGGAGATTGTTGGACAGTTATGACCCATAGCGTCACTATTTATACAGATCATGGTGTTGTTGTACAAATTAATTATGTGACAAAGGAGATTGCGCTCCTATCATTTGTGATTAGATCACCAAGATATATAAATGATAGGAGGTCGTTATGATTTGTTCCTGGATTGAGATGATATGAGACAGTATCAATCCACGAAGGATAAATCATTAAATATCAATAGTCAGAGTATTATCGAGATTGGACATCGATAATGCGTAAAAGACTAGTATTACACTTGTGCGCGTTGTGAGGGCACAACGATATAGTTCTCATATATTTGGGTATAGGATACTCATGCAAGTGTAATATGAGGTTCTGTTTTACCGATGGTACGGGAAACAGCTTCACTCTGGATAGACCCCATCGGAATTTCATTGGTAGTATGACTATGTGTCTATGGAAGTCCGAAATCAGGGTAGGTGTATTTGGTCTTAACATGAGACTTGCACCGCTAATACTTGCGACAATCAATATACTTTGGTTTTGGTCGTCCATGGCTTTAACAGGTTTTGTGTACGCCTCTTCTGGGTATATTGAGAATCGTAGTGTGTTGGGTGTGATGTCAAGACAGAAGTATCACTCCAGTCATAGTGGAGATGATGGTCTCGTAGGATACGAGACTGGTTCTATTATATGCTGCAGCTATCGAGATATTATGACTAGATCATGTATATCCGATTATAGAGACAAGTTTCCAAAGATCCGATATGTGCTTCGTATGGGGCAGACACAATTCCAGCCCCAAGCCTAGCATGTGACATCTGATACTGGATCGAAATACACAATACTACATGTACTACGCCTGATATAGATAACTATATTCCTGTAAGGATATTTCTGGAGAATTGGGTAGACATGGTGCTTTGCTAGAAGCCAACCTTGTCTTGTAAATTGGTACAAACGTAGTACTTGGTACTCACGTGTTCGGATAGTCCGACGACCGAATTTACTGCCAACATATCTGGGGATCTCATGGGTCGCTTCCCGAAGATTCACCGATGGCGTATGACTCGCACTTTATTAATCTGGGATTAATTAGATGAGAGAGAAAATTAATCTAGGATTAATTGCGGAGATATTTTATCAGGGATAAAATATCAATAAAAGAGAGAAAACGATTAATTTGGAATTAATCGATAAAATAATATATTCGATATATTATACGAAATTGGATTTCGACGCGGAATTGAAATTAGATTTTAATTCGGGCGAACAAGTTAATTTAGAATTAATTCGTTAGCGACGTGAATAGTGATTTTGCTAGGCATAATCATTTAATTACGTCGCAACGGAAAATTCGTTAATTTGGAATTAGCGAACCCAAGCCCGGGATTGTTTGCGAGTGCATTCGTATTTCGAATTCGAGTGCGGCACGCAAGTCAAATCAAGCGTCAATCGCTAGTCGCATCAAGCGTCAAATCATTAGTCACTTTGAGTGATGTGACAACTTGTCACTTGATTGATGGATTGATGGAAGTGGTTGGCAAGCTTTAATGCTTGAATTTTGGAAAGAGAAATTGGTAATTAATTTTTTAAATTGAATTAGTGTATTAGATACACTTTTTCCAACAACCAACCAACACTTTCTCTCTTTCTTCTTCATCTCTCTCACTCGCCCAAGGGGCTCCATTTATTCTCTTCTGTTCTGCTCACTGTCGAGAGCTATATGAGAAGGAAAGTGATGATTTTGTTGCAAAATCAAGGTGCTAGCACACATTCGGAGTTTTCCGTAGGTGATAGGGAAACCCATCTGTGAGCTTGGGATCATTTAACAAAGCTTGGAGCTTGATGAAGGACCACCTAAGCCGAATCTGTGGAGGACAGAAACTGCCACTGCCGAGCACTCTAGGAGGGTAGAAAAGAATTTTTGTTATCCACTGCATCTCTCAACCAATCGATATAAGTATTCTACAACTTCGTTGATTGTATTCACATGTGTTTTATGCTTGATTATTCAATCCTCGGGACCGTAGAACTCCAACAGTTACGAGCTTGCGTTATTGATTTTAAGGGTGGATGGGATCAGTGTTTGCCCCTCATAGAGTTTACCTACAACAATAGTTATCAAGGAAGTATTCAGATGGTACTGTTCGAGGCACTGTATGGGCGGGAAATGTAGATCACCGGTGGGATGGTTTGAAGTTGGGGAGCAGAAATTACTGGGACCAGATTTGGTCCAAAATGTCGTGGAAAAAGTAAAGATGATTAGAGAAAGATTGAATATAGCCAGAGCCGTCAAAAGAGTTACGCCGATCATCGAAGGAAATACTTGGAGTTTCAGGTGGGAGATTTCGTGTTCCTTAAGGTATCCCCTTTTAAAGGAGTTATGAGATTCGGTAAGAAGGGTAAACTTAGTCCCAGATTTATTGGGCCATTTGAGATATTACGGAGAGTTGGAGGAAGAGCTTACGAGTTAGCCTCCCACCTAGTATGGATAGGATATATCCAGTTTTCCACGTATCTATGCTACGAAAGTATCTGCGAGATGATTCCCAATGTGTTGGAGCCTCAATCAGTTTATATCCATCAAGACTTATTTTATGCGGAGCAACCAGTAGCTATTGTGGGAAGAGAGATAAGAAAGTTGTGGTCTCGATGGATTCCTTCTGTCAAAGTGATTTGGCAACATCATAAAGATCAAGAGGCTACATGAGAACTGGAAGAAGTTATTAGAAGGCAATACCCCCAACTCTTCGCGGATGAAGGTACGTACGTTAACCTTTAAGAATTTGGATTCGAGGATGAATCATTTTTAATGGGGGAGAATTTGTAACGAGACTTGGGTAGAGAAAGTAATGTTTAATAATTATTGTATTAATTAGAAATAGTAAGAACTTATTTAAATCAAATTAAAGCTATTGTTTTTGTTATTACTAGCTGGGTTTATTAGTGATGAGTAGAGAAATGAGACTTGGGCCTAAGTAATTAGCTAAATAAAAGAAAGAAAAGAAAACCCCAAAGACAAATTAAATAATAAAGGATTTGGCCCAAGCCCATTGTTTTTAGAAGTTTATTTACTTTTCTAGTAATTATATTAATTAAGAAAGGAAATAAACAAAAGAAAAGATAATAAAACATCCCCCCCCCCCATTTTGAGCAAAAAAACGTGAATCAGAGGGAAAAGATCGAGGGTTTGCAATTTTTCTTCTTTTCTTAACACTATTTGAAGCAAATCTAGTTTGCACCTCTAGATAGTTTTCAAAGGAAGAAGAAGTAGAGAGAAATTGAAGTATTTGAGATACTCGTCAGGAGCCACATTCACCTCAGTGACATAGATAAAGCTTAACCGGACATCAAATTTGTGAGTGGAGATTTATTTTATTATAAGTTGGTTTTATGTTTATATGTTTTACTTTTGAAATCTATTTTGAGACTTATTTCACAATTTTTAGGGCGTTAGCCTTCTTTAAATACCAGTTACATGTTAAATGAGATTTGATTTAAAAGTTTTAAAGTTTTTTTAGCATTAGTTTTGTGTTTTCGGGGCAAGAGGTAAAAACTCACCCAGTATGTAACTTGATAGTTGGAATTGACGGATATAGTGGCATGTGCACATGTGGAGGACTGAGGGGACGCTCTCAGATCCTCGAGCAGGACTAGGGTTGACAGATCCCTGAAATCCTGATTTCAGAGCTTGGTGGCTACACTGCCAGTTGAGTTGTTGTCCTGGGTGTAGAGCTCTACGTTGCCAGTTGAGATGTTGTCCTGGACGTTGGGCACCACCATTTCTTGAGATTCCTGGTGGAGTTGTGGTTATGGGCATAGTATTTTCAGATACACTTAGTTAGAAGTTTTTTTTTTGGAAAATATTTTCGCTAAAAAAGAAATTTTTGTTTTCTTTTAAGGAAGTTTTCAGAAACACCTTTGGTTTAAGGTTTTCTTACCACGTTCTAATATGTTTTCTCTTTTGTTGCTCCACTCACTGAGATCCTCTGGACTCACCCCACCACTTCCCAGTTTTCTTTGCAGGAATATTTCTTTGGTGAGCCATGTATTTTTTTTGGAGACCCTGATCGAGCACGAGTGTTACGATGCAGTCACTAGGCGTCGAGTCCATCACTTCAGAACTATATTCACATAGAATAAAGGTCTTCTGAGGAGTTATTTTGTTGTAGTATCATTATGTACTGTGTTATTGACTCATTGTATTTACATTAGTACATGTATATGTATATATATATGCATGGGATTTCTTTTATGATCTTGCATTTATATAAATCCGAGTATACAAGTTGCATGAGTGGTAAATGGTCATTGTATGGCATGGAAACTGAAGTAAGTATTTTAGTTATAAGTTAGAGGCTTAGGCGACAATATGATTATGTTGTCTACCAGTAACATTCATGTACTGGGGATGTTACACTATTGCATAGCCAGATTGCAACGAAGGCAGCAAATGAGCTAAGTCACAGCAACGCGTGCAGACCAAAAAAAACTTGCAATTTGATAGCAAAATCTGATTCACGTGGCAGCATGAGGCCTCATGCATAATCATCTCGAAACAATTGACCAGCTGGCTTATTAATTCAGAAGTGATCATTATTCTGATGGATATTTAATCCGAAATGAAAATACACACCAATGTACTTTCATTCCGAAATGATCATCATTCTGGTTCAATTTTACAGTGTGTTCAACATTCTAATGTCCTTTCATTGATCATTTTGGTGCACTTTCATTAAACAATGATCCTCTCTCTGATGCATTCCATTCTGAAATGAAAGTGCACTCTGTTGAAGTTTCATTACTGAATAAAATTAAAAATCCATCAAACTTTCACTCCATAATAATCATCACACCGATGCACTTATATTCTATTTTGATCGTCACTCTAATTCACTTATATTATTTTATGATTACCACTTCATTGTACTTTCATTCTGAAGTGATCATCACTCGAGTGTATTCCATTCCGGAGTGATCATCAATTCGGTAGACATTTATTCTAGAATGAAAAATATATTGTGGTGTACTTTCATTCTAGAGTAATCATCACTCTGGTGTACTTCACTGCAAAGTGTTCAACACTTCCATGCCATTTGATTGAACACTCTGGTGCATTTATATTTAGAAAATAAAGTACACAACTATTTCGGAGTGATGATCACTCTGGCACACTCCACTCTATAATGCACTTTTCACTCAGAATGATAGTGCACGAGAGTGATAATCACTTTGGAAGAAATGTGCACCAAAATTATAATCACTCCAGGATTAAAGTCCACCGAAGTGATGATCACTCTGGACAAGAAGTCCACCGTTGAGATGTTCACTTCGGAATGAAGTGCACAAGAGTGCACTTTCATTCCAGAATGTAAGTGTATCAAATGATCACTTTTAATGGAAGTGCAGTGGAATGATCAATGAAAGAATACTGAAGTTGTGGAATCTATTTTTTTTTTTACTTTTGTGTCCCATAAAACTAATTCCTAAAAATGAAAAGGAAAAAATGACAAAACAATAATAATCGTCTCGAAACAAATGGCCAGCTGGCTTAAGAAGCTTTACCCTCGCCAAGATGCAGCCCATTGTCCTAGCCTGACAGCCCTTTCTCTACAAGCAACACTGCAGCCCACACACTGGCACACGCCAAATCACACACGTATAACGCAAGCGCACGTATCGTTCAAGTAGTATAAAAAGTATCGATCCAACGAGGACTTAATACCTAAGATATTAATTTATGAAGTGAAATTATTACAAGTATCTAATGGATTGGTTGCTTGATTGGATGGTGACTTTAAACTTAAACAATTAGATAAAATTGCACGAAAGTAGGTTTAGGAAAATTCAATATTAAGAAACTATCTAGGGTTGCGAATCTTTCCAATATATTTTAAAAAATGAAGTGGTTATTTCATATTTGTGTAATATATTGGTTTACTAACCTGGAATACGAAACTATGCAAAAGCCTCTATCGATGGTCAGCTGCACATACCCGGTGTAACCTAATTAAACCATATGTCTATGTCAATCAAATACCTAGATTCATTAAGATTAAGTTCCAATTGTGGCTACCCTCGGTCGACAGGTATATGTCTATACTGTAAAGAAATCTATTAAATGGTTATTTATCCTCAAGGAAGATCGTTGACTATTAAGTCTATGGCTGAAACCTAAAATTCCTTTGTCAAGTTATTTTAAGTTTACCAGATTAATCTTATTAATGGCCAGTTAACAAGAATCATTAAGTTTAATACTTAATAAGTAAACATTTATATTACCCAAACAATAAAGTAACCCCTTATAACCTGGTGATATTGAATTCATCACAACCCCAAATAACGGAATTAGTTACGACACATATCTAAGGCTAATAAAAGCTTAAATAAAATAAAAGACATAAAGTAATTGTTAGAAATTAAATAAAGTAATGATGGAAATTAAAAATGTAAAAGTACAAAAAATGATGGGGTTGGAGGATCCACTTTTAATATTTCAAAATTAGAAATCACTCTTATTATCAATGTTTACCGATTAATTAACCAGACCATAAAGGCGGTAATTTTATTTGTCTCAGTTAAATCCAACCGACCATATAGGCGGTAATAATGTTATTACCTAAACCAACCATATAGGCGGAAACTACGTCTGAAATGAAAAACCGACCATATAGGCGGTAAATAAGGTTTGACACCTAAATCGGCCATATAGGCGGTAACTAATTAATCTAAATTTTAATTAAAGTAAGGGAGATTAATCCAATTCATTATATTAAAATTCTTACCATTTCACCCCAGCATAATGAGATTACCTGCTCATGCTGTAAATGAAAACACATAAATTTTAATTAATTAAATAAATAGAAAATACAAGAAAACCTAAATAAATATACAAGACACTTTCCTTTAGGTTTTCATGGAGAAATTCTTCCAAAGAAAGCATGAAAAAATTACAAAGTTTGGCTTGGTATTTATAGGAAAATCTAATGGCTTCCACCAATTTCTCCACCAATTGCTCCATCAATTGCTCCACCAAACATGGTACCAAACATGACATCAATCATGGCACCAAACATGGCATCAAACATGACACCAAATCCCCCACCAAACAATCAAGCTTGTTTGTGGAAGTTTGACAATTTTTGCTTTTTTATTTTATTAATTTTATTTTATATTTTGAAAATGACTATAGTAATTACACAAAATATACTAGATTATTCATCAATTTTGGCCTTCCAAATTTCAGCATTCGAAAATATTTAATCTTCAAAGTTTTAGATCTTTGTGTCTTCTTTAATCTGGCACTTGAATAAGCTCAATCGGATATTGGATGAAAAATTTATGGCCAAAATACCAACCTTGTACAAAACTGGAATTTAGGACTGCACTTCGTGAAGCGTATAGTAAATTTCCATTGTCGCCATTTTTTGCTCCGGATTTCATCATTTTAGCCCCGAGTTGATTTCATTAAGTCCCAAAACTTTATTTATATGAGAAACACATCAAAACACATCAAAACGTTATCAAACCCGAGAAACTAAACAAAATATTAGGTAAAATGGGTGGTAAATATTGATATATTTTTCGCTCATCACACCCTCAAACCTAATATTTTCCTAGTCCTCGAGCAAAACAATAAAATAAAATATAAGTAACAACTAAAATTAAACTAAACCACTTTCGAATGGATCACGGTTACATTTAGCGTATGCAACAAGCCTTTAAACCCCTAGGTGTCCCTAGTAGACGAGTTGTAGTCTCTTGAAGGTTTACAGCGACGATACCCACAAACGTCTTATAAAAGTAAAAAGATAGTAAAATTAATGAACACAAAAGTAAAAAAATAATAGAAAATAGAATAAAGAAGTTAGTGACTAAACAGGTGAAACTTTTACCAAATAAGTAAATTCTCCGATTATTTTTACCATTCTTCATATACACAACCAACAAGGTATTAATCAAGTCATTGTTCCCACAATATTCACAAGTATAGTTGAAAAGAGAGCAATATTTTTGTCCTAAAGTTATATCAGAATTCACATCTTTTAGTAGCAATGGAATAATTTTTCTGATTTTTCTGATTTTTTTTTTATATATACATGTAGAACACAGAAATCAGCGACTCTGTTCCAGGCTCACGGCCCGGTCGGGAGTAAGGAGTAGCCCACAGGAGTGTGAACTGGGAAATGATTTAAGGCCGCACTCACCCTTCGCAAGGGAAGACCTCAAACCGTTGGGTTCAGAATGGTCCCTTACTTATGCCACTTGTAATGAACGGATTTGTGCAATAATTTAACCAAGTCTACGCAACATACATTTGCAAAAGTAATCTACGTCTAAATTCCTATACGGCCTAATTCTAAGTTTGCATGCTTTAAAAATAAGTCGGGTTTAAATTGACACATGCAGAATAAATATGTGACCAAGAAATTTGTTTGTTCTCAATGTAGGACCTCGCATGCCCGGTTGGGCGTATTCCACGTCAACCAAGAACACCGTTTCCGGGACGACAAAATAAAATATAATAAAGGGTGCCCTCAGGTCTTACCTTTTAACTCGCTTTTCGGGAGTACATTTCACGGTGTCGGAAGGGTTATCGTTTCTACTTTTTTCACTGGTTCACTGTTTTTCACTGATCCGCTATTTCTACTGTTTCCGCTATTTTGTCTGTTTTCACTAACTATTTCTGCTTGCTATTTTCTCTGCTTTCACTCGCTATTTCCACTCGTTGTTTTCGATGTTTTATGGGACTATTTTTGCGGTTATTTAAGGTATTGGGCTGCGGTTTTTTTACTATTTTTTGGGTAGTTTTTGATGCAGTTTTGGGGTGAATTCTGGACTGTTTTGGGGGGCAGAATTTCGGTGGTTTAAGTGCAGTTTGTGGGCTGTGTTGAAGGCTTGCTGTGTGCGTGAATGAGGGCAGTTTCTGTGCGTGAAAGAGGGCAGTTGGATGGTTTAAAGGCTGTTGGTTAAGGGCTTCAGGGGGGGCTTACGTGAAGGAGGATTTGTGGAAGGCAGTGAGTGGGCTTACGTGAAGGAGGATTTGTGGAAGGTGGTGAGAGGGCTACGTGAGTGGAGGGTAGTTTGTGTGTGTCAAGGAGGGTTTGTGAGCTGAAGGCTTTACGTGAATGGGTTAGTTAAGGAAGATAGAGAAGGCTTTACGTGAAGGTTGCATGCGTGAGTGGAGTAAATGGCGTTGAAGGAGGATTAGCTTTACGTGAAAGAGTTGAGGCTGCTGAGTGTTTTGGCGTGAGTGGAGTGATAGCTTGTTATATGAAGTTGAGGGTTGAGTGAGGGGCTGCTACGTGAAGGAGGGCTTGAAGTTGAGGGTAGACGTTGAAGGGCTGCCGTTTTAGGGTTTATTTTGTTTTTGCCGTGAGAGTCTTTGAGAGAGATGAGCATCGAGGGTTTCACGTGTGCATGTTGGCCAAGGGAACAATGGTTTTTGTTTCTTTTTATAATGGTTGAGGTGGAGAGGGAGGCTATTAAATTATTGGTATTTGGTGGAGGGTTGGAGGGTGTTGGATCATTTATTGGGAGGCAATATTTAATTTTAGTTCTTGGCTTTTTTGAAAAGGGAGGTGAGGCATGCTTTGTTTATTTGTTGAAAGTGATGTGAGGTGTGTCTTGTTTTTGATTTGTTTATTTTCTTTGTGTGTGATGCTTGACTTTTGTTGTTCACGTGGAGGGTGCATGGTTGATCGATGCTTACACACGCGTATAACGTAAGCGCACATATCGTTCAAGTAGTATAAGAAGTATCGATCCCATAAGGACTTAATACCTAATCTATTAATTATATGAGGTCAAATAATTACTAGTATCTAACAGATTGATTGATTGATTTGAAATGGTGAAGATTTTGAATTTAAAAACAAGAAAATAAAATTGCTTGAAAGTAGGTTTAAGAAAATTCAATATTAAAACTATCTAGGGTTGTGAATCTTTCCAATATTATTTAAAGATGAAGTGGTTATATTATAGTTGGGTAAAATATTGATTTATTAACCTGGACACTAAATTATGCAAAAGCCTCTTCCGATGGTCAACTACAAATATTCAGTATAACCCAATTGAACCATATGTCTATGTCAACCAAATTACCTGGATTCATTAAGATTAAGTTCCAATTATGGCTACCCCCGCCCGACAGATATATTCCTATCATGTAAGGAAATCTATTAAAGGGTTATCTATCCTCAAAGAAGATCGTGGGCTATTGAGTCTAAGGTCTTAAACCTAAAATCCCTATGTCTAGTTCATTTTAAGTTTACCAGTTCAATTTTATTAATGGCCAGTTAATGAAAAAGCATTAAGATTAAGACTCAATAAATAAATCTTTATATTACCCAAACTATAATATAACCCCTTATAAACTGGTGATATTGGAATTCATCACAACCCCAGATATCCAACTTAGTTACGACACATAACTAGGGCTAGTAAAAACTTAAAGGTAAAAGACATAAAATAAAAATGCTGAAAAGTAATTGCGTAAAGTAAAAGCTTAAAAGTAAAATAAAATAAATTGCTAAGGCAAAAGGATCAACTTTTACTAATTACTAATTAGATATCTCCCTTAATATAATATATTAACTTGTAATTATTTTACCAACCAGCCATATAGGCGGTAACCTGATTAAGTCAAATTAAGTACATCCAGCCATAAAGGCGGAACCAAAATAAACCTGCCATATAGGCGGTAAGAAAATTTAATTACCAACCGACCAATCTGGCGGTATCCTTGATTAGTCAGGTTTAAACCAGATTAAAATGAATTACCAACCGACCAATATAGCGGTATCCTCATTAAGTCAATATTTTAAATAGTGAATATATTATATTTAAGGGAGATTAATCTAAATATCAATAGTAAAAGAATCACCTTTCTCCCTAGCATGGGGAAGTTACCTCCTCATGGTTGAATAGTAAAAACTGTAAAAATAAAGAAAGTAAATTCATATTATTACAGAACATAATTAAAATTTATTACAAAACTAAAATTAAAAGAAAATTAGAGAGAAAACTCCCTATTTACATCAAAGAAATGAGAGATAATGGTACATCTGAAACTGAAATCTCGAGCTCAATTATAAGCGCGAATAGGCTCTGGACGTCGCGACGCCGGCTCTTTTGGAGTGGCCTGCTGAGGGCTTGACACGTGGTGATTCTGGATAAGGAGATAAGGAGACACGTGGCAAGGCGGCTGAGATCTCAATTATTATACTGACGTGGCATGATGTGGCGATATGTGGCGAAGGGGATTGTCGGCACCGTAGGATTGCGACACATGGCACGCTGTGATTGGTTGATGATGACGTGGCACTTTGACTCGGTCAACTGGTGATGTGGATGATGATGTGGCGGTGACGTGGAGTGACATGTGGCACACGTGGCAATGGTGATTTTCGGCACCGTAGGATGATGACACGTGGCACTGTGCACGTTAGCAGATCGGCTGTGATAGTGACACGTGGCACGACGAACGTTAGCAAAGTCAAACTTTTCAAATTCTGACCCGTTGACCCGGCACACGTTAGCACTGTTCGGTGCACGTTAGGCATCGTGACGCCAATGGTTTGCGCGTCGCGACGCGGCCAAATTACCAAAATGCCATTTTTCCAATTTTCACTGTTTTGGTCCAAATCACCTCCAGAATATCCTGAAACTTTATTTATCTACAAAATAACACAAAACACATCAAAATATTCACAAAACTCAAGAAACTATACAAAATATTAGGTTAAATGAGTGGGAAATAGTGATAGATTTACCACTCATCACACCCCAAAATCTTACATTTTTCTAGTCCTCGAGCAAAACATAGAATAAAATAAAATAATAAAATTTAAAATAAAATTTAACTAAGCCATTTTCGTAGGGATCACAAAATATCTCTACACTTGAAAAACAACTCTCTCTCTCTCTCCATCTATCTCTCCTCCTCATTTCTCTCTATGGAACACGCCCAATGGGCTACTGTTTACTGCCCAAAACCGTGAGCAGTAAGAGAGGAAGAAGCTTGATTTTGTGGAAAAATCCAAGTGCTAGCACACTCCTTAGAGGTATACAAAGGTGATAGGGAAACCCACCCACGAGCCTGGAATCAAATAACCAAGCTTGGAGCTTCAAATCTCAGCTCAAAATCTGAAAACAGTGAGCAGTGGACTGGTCACTGCAGTGGCATTTTTGGAGGTGAAAATCAATTTTGTTCTTCATCAAATCGTCTCAACCGATCGATGTGAGTATTCTGCTATCTCCTTTGATGTATTCACACTTGTTTTTCATGCTTGTTATGATCTTGGGACCTAAATAGAAACCAACAATGGCATCAAGAGCCTAGGTTCAAGCATGAAATTTTTAGGGCTTAAAATTGGGTATTTTGTATTTGAGCATGATTTGAATAAATTGGATGTTTGAGTATGCTTAATACATGTTGAATTGAAGATTGATTGGGTCAATTTCAAGAAAATGGTTTGGAATAATATTTCCCCAATATATCTACCTTGGCTGAAAATTAGGGTTCATATGGAATCTTGGATTTCTTCATTTTCATTCATTGGATAAGTTGTAATGATGTTGGATGATGTTAATTTGTGATTGAATTGGATTTAATTTTGAATTGAACAAAAACCCCAAATACCTTACCTTGGCCGAATGGTATATGCCCTATTTAGTCTTGGAATTTTTGATTTTTGGACATTAGATGTGTTGGAAATCATTCGGGATGTTGATTAATGTCGATTGTGGATTAATTGGATTGAAACCGAATTGGACATGAAATGACTCCCTTGGCCGAGACTTATGGAATGATGAAAGGGTTTGATTTTTCATCAAAGTATGTTGGACATGTGATGATGATAAAAGCATGATTAATTGGACAAAATGATGTTTTGGAAATATTGATTTGGTTAATTAATCATGTAATACACTTTGGTAATTAAATGGAAATTTGGAATTTGGTAATTTAATTATTTGGGCCTTAAAATTGGATTTGGGCTTTAAAGTTGTAATGGGCTTATTGGGCTTTGTTGTACAAAGTTGGGTTTAGGCAAATTGGATTGGATCCAATTGGGCCCAAAACCGCTTCCATAAAGCCCAAATACAATTTAATGAACCTTTAAAGTTTAATTGGGCCTAATGGGCCGAAATTGATTTATGGGCTTATGGGGTTACTCCTTGATTGGGCTTTGGTTGCCAAAGCCCATGCCTTAAAGAAATTAATTGAAAGCCCATTGGACTTGAATTAAATTGACGTTGGACATTAATCGGGCTTTGAGACCCGTAATGATTAATTTGGAATTTAAGTCGTAAAAGGTTTATTAATAAAGTGTAATATTTAATTTGGAATTAAAATAGTGAATTAGTATTAAATAGATATTAAATGGGATTTAATGTTGTAGTTTAATTTAATTCGAGAATTCGTACTTTGAGTACTTATTCGCAAAAACGAGTTTGACTCGCGCAAAAATCAATCATTGTTTGAACATTGGATGATCACTAATTATCAGATTAATTAATTTGATTAGATTGATTGATAACATGCTTGTGTGAATACATGGTTGCGATGTATGAATAATGTATATCGGATGGATATTAGTCGGGTGGGGCCAATTTGAAATTGTTGTAATAATTCGATTTATTAAATTGGACCTGCGTGTTCAGCCTTATCACCTCTATTCTCTTTGTATTCTCTTCTCACCTATTCCCCTCAATGTAAATGAGGTTTCTTTAGAAGTGTAGTTAACGGGAAGAAGTAATACAAGTGCTAGTTTGAGAGAGAGAAGGGAGAGATTTGATCTAGGATCAATGTGTTAAGTATCCATCCGCATATCATTATTATTTATTTTCATATGCGTTTTATTATATGTTTAGAATGCATGTTTAAGGGTGTATGATGATGAGACCTTAACAAAGATAATAAATTGGTAGCCAATTTGCACGCGAAAAACCCTCATCAAATATCATGCGTTTTCCTTCCATTGAGTGATTCTTACTTAAGATCCGAGACTGGCATTGGGTTGTTGGCCAAAGTCAAGCTTTTGTCCGTCGAAGATGTGTTTGAATCATGAGAGTTTTGTTCTATATTGGTGTTCTTTGTCCAAGTTGTGGTTTGTTGGCCAAAGTCAAGACCAATTCTTGTCCATCGACATTGATTACGAAGCTTTCCATGGTCAATGGGTCGCGGTTGACTGATATCACTAGGTTTGTTGTGCCAAAGCCAAGGCTTAGTTGATTCAGAGGAAAAAGGTTAGGTAATACATTGGATGTATTGGCATATATAAGATATATGTTTAGGATTTGGATATCCGCCTACTGGATCTAGGAATTGGATTGGATCCAATTGATCTTTGAGATCTACCTAGTTAAATATCATACAATTTGTTGGCCAAAGTCAAGATTGTGTGTTATTTAACGGGATCCTAGCCCCCACTAAGAAACACGGTTTCCCGAGTACTCGACAGAGGTTAGAGGCTCGTCGAAAAATAGTGGGAGGCAAGAATTGAATTTGCAATATTCGTTTAATTACTTGCCATACGCGCTCATTCAAATTATTCGTCATATCAATTAAATGTTAGTTGGACTAATATTTAAATTGTTGTTTTAATAAGCAGTTGGACTGTATTATATTTGATTATATATAATTGGATTATAGTAATCAATATATCTGAATTAATTAATTTCAATTACAGTTGATTTTATAATTGGATTATAGTAATCAATGTAATTAAGGTTAATTAATTTAAATTATATTTGATTGTATAGTTGGACTATAATAATCATTATAATAAATAGTACCACAAATCGTTGATTAAATAGTTGGACTATTAGAATCAAGATAAATAAAAGATTACTGTTTAAAACACAATCCTGGGTGAAAATGTATTTAAACAACTATATTTTTCAAATTGGGAATAATTTCAGGATGGTCCTGGAAATAAATAATAAGTTACTTTATTGATAAAATAACCTATTATGCCTAAGCCAAGAATTAAGCAAATAGTAGAGCATAATCTTTGGAAGATTTATGTGATGATACTTAAGTGCTTAATTCGATATACTTGTCATAAATCTATGTTTAGATTTAAGAAGTATTAAAATTGCAATAAATAACTCTTGGAGGGTTAAAGACTATTCTCGAAGAGATAAAGTCAAACTTTGCAATTAGGTAAGTGGCGCAAGGCGCACCATACTTCAATATTCTAGAAACCCAAGGCTTGGCCAAAGGCTTCTGAAATATTTGAAAGGGCAAAGGAAAAATCATTATGATCTTCTGGGAAGATAAATGACATATCCTAAAGTGATTGTCGTTTGGATATGGCAGACATGAAGGTGTTAAAGAAAGGGCAAGGCTCTGTCTTTAAGAATATTGTGTCAATATTATGTCTATTACTAGTATTAAAAATTGGATTTTAAAATACTTAGTGTGGTACATAATATAATATGGATTGATGTTCAGAATCTGCTGTGAGCAGGATACTGACTTCAAGCTGAGATTAATATGTGAATCGGAAACGGGACGAAAGTCGCTGTTTCGACAGTAGAATCCTAAGTTTAGGAACTACCTTTTGGGTATATACTAAATTAGGAACTGTTATAATGTAACTAGTTTGACTAGAAACATTATCTTTATATCAGTGTTTAATCTGTTGCGGATAGACCTTTATATTCTAGAACACTAAAGTGTTTCATTATATAAAGAATGATATTAAGATAAACACATTAGATGTGAGTAACAGATTTATATTTTGAATATAAATAAAATCTCAAACATATAAAATGACAAATATATAGCTCAAATTGATTTGATCAGTAGAGACTTATTTGTGGCATTGTTGTCTGGGACACAATTAAACAAGACTCATATATCCATGCTTTTGAAGAGTGGGTACTAGGACTGATTTGACTATTCAAATAAAGTCTACGAATCTAGTTTATTGGCAAAAATGCCTTAAAACACTATTTACTTGGTAAAAGTGCTAGTGCCACGCGTTTGTTAGCCCTATTCATAGTGAAGTAAGTGGGCCCATATCTAGCAATGCTAGATGTGAATATGAATATTTCGTGACCTTAACGGATGTGGCATCACGTTATGGTTATGTGTTTCTTTTGAAGAACACAAATCAATAACTTTTAGAGTTTCGACACGAAGTAGTAAAACAGATCGTCTAAAGTATTAACCGTCGCGGTAAGATCGTAATGGAAATACTTAAACAATAAGTTTCAAACATACATGAAAGAGTATAGTATTCTTTCAATGAGGACTCCTCCCGAGACATGTCAGTTTGACTGTATGTCTGTACGGAGAGACCGAATTTTGTTGGACATGATAAGGTCAATCATGAGTCGCTCTGAGCTACCATTTCCTTCAATGGATATCCATTAACAGTGCAATACTTATTTAGAATAAGGTTCCATATAAATCTGTTGACTGGATTCGTATTAGATATGAACAGGAAAGAAACAAGGTTTCACACTCCTGAAGATTTGGGAATGCTGGCATATGTTTGGATGATATCAAACAAACTAAAACCCAAATTGGATTAGTGCAATTCGTAGGTTATCCTAGGGAAAACATAAGCATAGTACTTATACATCTCACGAGAGAACAATGTTATTGTTGCTCACCATGCAGTTTTCCTAAGAGGAATACCGATATGCAGTGGTAAGTGGGAGGATGGTATAACTCGATGAAAATATGAGTAACACTGTTCAAGGCACCAAATCTTAATGGAACACAAATAGTTCATCAAGGATGAACTATTACCATTAATCTTCGAATACACAAGAACCGTGTAGATCGGAGAGAATCAGAAAACAACCTGGGGTATGGAGTTTCTGATCTCACCTCATAAAGATGTCAATCTTGTTGAGATAGACCAACCGACTACGTTTGAGGAAGTGATACAAGGTATCGACTCCCTTTTATGGCAAAGTTCCATGAGTCCGAAGTGGATTCCATGTATACCAACTATGTTTAGACACTAGTTGATGTACCGTAAGGCATTATGCCTATTGGTACTTAAAGCTCTTCAAGGAAGACATACATGGATGGCAACATACCAACATACAAAGCTAGGCTTTTAGCGAAAAGGTATCGTTATTAACATTGTGTTGATTACGGTTCAACCTTTTACCTGTTGCCATGGTAAATCCATTTGGATATATTTGTTGAAATTGTACATTTATGAAATGTGTCAGTTAAAGATCAAAATCGCTTTCCTTAAATGGAACCTTTTGGAGAATGTTTATAACATCTTGACGATTGTCGTACCTAAACCAGAAAACTAGGTTTGCGGGTTGTTCGATCCATGTTTGGATTGAAGCAAGCATAAGGTTCTTGGAGCTGACGTTTTGATGTAATCATAATGGTTTATGATTTAATTCAAAAAAAAAATAATTCTTATGTATATAAGGAGGTTAATGGGAGCGCACTGACAATGAATGTCCTGTATAAAATAATGATAATATATGTCATTTCTTGGAAATGATATTCCCATAAAAATCGGTGAAAGCTTGGCTTTCGAGATAATTCTCCGTAGAATTCTTAGGAGTAACAACCTTTATTCTGGAATAAAGATCTATTGGGATAGATTTAAAGTTGTTAACACTCTCTGAGAAATTGTACATTTAAAATGTACGTGACCTGGTGTCTCATACGCTTTGAGCATATGGAGTCACAATCAGACCAATCCGAGTGATAGTCACTGGATTGAAGTTAAGAACATCCGTTAGTATCTTAGAGAGCTAAGGATGCTATCTTATTCTGTGGAGATGGAGAACTTGAAGTGACTGGGATTGGCTGTAGCAAGTTTCCAAACCGATAAAGACGACTATAAGTTGCAAACGGTACTATAAAGTTTGAATAACGGAACAGTGAGCTGGAAATCCTCCAAGCAAGATACTGTTGCCGAATAAACAATAGATACGGGTTATTGCTGCAGTTGTAGCGGCAGTAGAAGCCCTATGGGTCGATAAACAAATCTATTAGATTAGATATAATTATGTTAGCAGCTGAGCTAGGCTCGAGCACATGCTAAAGAATTAATGGTCTCATCAACGATCCAGATATATACTTCGATATTCACCTGGTTTGTTCGGATCATACATCATGGCGATGTGATGATCGTATAAATCGCATCAGACGATAATCATGTAAATCCGCTGACGAAAACCTTTTCTCAGCAATTTGAGCCAACCGTACATAGTTCGGGTGTTAGGCACTCGAGTGACTGGCTATAGGCCAAGTGGGAGATTGTTGGACAATTATGACCCATAGCGTCACTATTTGTACAAATCATGGTGTTTTTATACAAATTAACTATGTGACAAAGGAGATTGCTCTCTTATCATTTGTGATTAGATCACCTTAGATGTATAAATGATGAGAGGTCCCTATGATTTGTTCCTGGACGGAAAATGATATGAGACAGTATCAGTCCACGTAGGATAAATCATTAAATATCCATAGCCAGAGTATTATCGAGATTGGACATCGATAAATACGTAAAAGACTAGTATTGCACTTGTGGGCGTTGTGAGGGCACAACGACATAGTTCTCATATATTTGGGTATTGGATACTCATGCAAGTGTAATAGGAGGTTGTGTTTCACCGATGGTACGAGAAACAGCTTCTCTCTGGATAGACCCCCTCGGAATCCCATTGGTAGTATGACTGTGTGTCTATGGGAGTCCGACATCAGGGTAGGTGTATTTGGTCTTAACCTGAGACTTGCACCGCTAATACTTACGACAATCAATATACTTTGGTTGAGGTCGTCCATGGCTTTAACCGGTTCTGTGTACGCCAATACTGGGTATATTGAGAATCATAGAGTATTGGGTGTGATGTCAAGACGGAAGTATCACTCCAGTCATAGTGGAGATGATGTCACGTAGGATACGGTATTAGTGCTCTTAAGTGCTGCGCGGCCATCGGGATATTATGACTAGGTCATGTATATCCGATTATAGAGACTAGTTACCAGGCATCCGACATGTGCTTCGTACGGGGCAGACACAACTCCAGCCCCAGGCCTAGCACGTGACCATCCGATACTAGATCGATATGCACTATACGATGTATACTACGCCTGATAAAGATCCTTCATTCCTGTAAGGATATTTCCGAAGAATTGGGTAGGCATGGTGCTTTGCTAGAAGCCAACATTGTCTTGTGAATCAATAAAACGTAGTACTTGGTACTTACGTGTTCGGATAGTCCGATGACCTTATTTTCTACCAACATATCCGGGGATCTCATGGGTCGCTTCCCAATGATTCACCGATGATGTATGACTCGCACTTTAATTAATCTGGGATTAATTCGATGAGAGAGAAAATTAATATGGGATTAATTACGGAGATATTTTATCTGGGATAAAGTATCGTCTAAAGAGAGAAAATGATTAATTTGGAATTAATCGGGTAAATTAATATATTCGATATATTAAACGAAATTGGATTTCATTACGAAATTAAAGTCGGACTTTAATGGGAATGAACAAGTTAATTTAGAATTAATTCGTAAACGACGATCGTAATATATTTGCGAGGCATCGATTTTTAATTAAATTAGATTTAATTATTTAACGATGGAAGTTTGTTTAATTGGATTAAACGGAACCGAGCCGCTGCAAATGTTCGTAGAGATATTTGAATTTTGGATTCAAATATATGGGGTCCATGTGTGGTAGGTGTACCTACCACCCAACTACCTTGTTTTGTTTTTGGAAAAACCATTTACCAAACCTACCAAGTTTAGGGTAAAAGTGAAATAGTTTTACCAAAATTTAAAAAAGAAAAATATCTCTACACTTGAAAAACAACTCTCTCTCTCTCTCCATCTATCTCTCCTACTCTTCTCTCTATGGAACACGCCCAAGGGGCTGCTGTTTACTGCCCAAAACCGTGAGCAGTAAGAGAGGAAAAAGCTTGATTTTATGGCAAAATCCAAGTGATAGCACACTCCTTAGAGGTATACGAAGGTGATAGGGAAACCCACCCACGAGCCGGGAATCAAATAACCAAGCTTGGAGCTTCAAATTTCAGCTCAAAATCTGAAAATAGTGAGCAGTGGATTGGTCACTGCAGTGGCGTTTTTGGAGGTGAAAATCAATTTTGTTCTTCATCAAGTCGTCTCAACCGATCGATGTGAGTATTCCGCTATCTCCTTTGATGTATTCACACTTGTTTTTCATGCTTGTTATGATCTTGGGACCTAAATAGAAACCAACAGTGACAACATGTCACTTGTGATTGATGTGAGTTGTTGGTTGGCTTAAATGCAATTTACCATTTATTTGATTTTTGGTATTTGACTTTTATTTTTGTGTATTAGATACACAACTCTCCAACAACCAAAAACCAACACAATACTCTCTATCTACTCCTCTCATTCTCGGCCAAGAGGCCATTTTCTCTCATTTTGTTCTCCAAAACCGTGATCAATGAGAAGAAAAATGGAAGATTTTTGGCAAATCTTGCCAATGCTAGCACATGAAGAGTCATCCAAGTTGATAGGGAAACCACCCGTGGGCATGGAATCACAACACGAAACTTCGAGCTTGGAGAATTCGTGGAGGTGTTGGCCGAATTTGGAGAAGCACAAAAAAGGCCAAAGCCGAAAGTTCAAGGAGCTTGGAAAAAGTTTTTATGTTCATCACATCGCATAACCGTTCATTGTAAGTATTCCACAACTTTACTTTGAGTATTCGCATAAGATTTCTTGCTTAAAATCGATCCCGGGAGCTTAGAGAAACCCAACAATGGTATCAGAGACATTTTGAGCATGAAACTTTAATTATGGTAAAATTTGGGTAAATCAATTTGAGCATGATTTGATAAAATTAATTGATTGAGTATGCTTGAATGATGTTGTATTGAAGTTGTATATGATCAATTTCATGGAAAGTTGATTGGATCAATTTTTGCCCAAAATCTAGGCTTGGCCGAGACTTTATAGTGCCCTAAATGTCATGGTATTTTTTGTTTCTTTGATCATTGGATGACTTGAAACAATTGGGTAATGTTGATTTGAGATTTAATTTGATTGAATTTTGAATTGGATAAATTACCCCTAAAATGTCGAGATTTATAACCATGAAAATGATATGATTTTTTGATTCAAATGTGTTGGACATGTTTTAATGATAATGAGCATAATTAATTGAGCAAATTGGTTTTTTGGAAATATTAATTTGGGCAATTAATTATGGCATACACTTTAGGTTAATTAGATTATGAAATTTGGAATTTTGGTAATTTAATTAATTGGGCTTATTTTGGAATTGGGCTTTAAAAGTTGTAATTGGGCTTAATGGGCTTGGTTGGCCCAATTTTGGTTTAGGCTAAATTGGTTGGATCCAATTGGGCCCAAAACCATATCCATAAAGTCCAAATGTAACTAACGGACCTTTAATTTTAATTGGGCCTAATGGGCCTAAATTGGTTTCTTGGCAAATAAGGGTGATTCCTTAAATGGGCTTTGGTAATTGGGTTTGACCCATGTTGACCAAAAGTCCATGCCTTAAGAAATTAATTAAAAGCCCATTAGACTTTAATTAAATTAACATTGGATGTTAATCGTGCTTTGAGACCCGTAAAGATTAGATTTAGAATCTAAGTCGTAAAGGTTCGTTAATAAAGTGTATTATGTAATTTGGAATTAAATAGTGAGTTAGTATTAAATGCAAATTAAATTGGATTTAATGTTGTAGTTCAATATAATTCAAGAATTCGTACTTTGAGTACTTATTCTTAAAACGAGTTTGACTCGCGCAAAATCAAATCTTTGTTTGAACATTGGATGGTCATTAAATTCAGATTAATTAATTGGATTAGATTGATTGATAACATGCTATATGTGAATACATGAATGCGATGTATGAATAATGTATATCGGATGGATATTAGATGGGTGGGGCAATTTTGGAAATTGTTGTAATAAATTTAGAATTTATTAATTAGACCTGCATGTTGACCGGCGTAAACACACGCGTATAACGCAAGCGCACGTATCGTTCAAGTAGTATAAAAATATCGATCCCACGAGGACTTAATTCCTACTGTTGTTATTAATTATTGAATCTATTTATTTACAGATATCTAATTGAGGGATAAGAGAATGATTGCTTGATTGATTGGTTGATTGTAGATTTGCTAAATAATAAATAAAAAGACAAAAGAAAATACTAAGGAAAATAACAAAAGACACAAAGATCTAGGGTTGTGAATCATTCTAATATCTTTTAAAAGATGAAGTGATTATTTTATGTTTGTGTAATAAATCGGTTTACTAACCTGGAACACTAAATTATGCAAAAGCCTATGTCGATGGTCAGACGCAAATACCCAGTTTAACCCAATTGAACCATATGTCTATGTCAACCAAATTATCTGGATTCATTAAGTTTAAGTTCCAATTATGGCTACCCCGCCCGACATGTATATTCCTATCCTGTAAGGAAATCTATTAAAGGGTTATCTATCCTCAAGAAGATCGTGGGCTATTAAGTCTAAGGCTGAAACCTAAAATCCCTATGTCTAGTTCATTTTAGATTTACCATATCAATCTTATTGGTGATCAGACAACAAGAAGCATTAAGCTTAAGACTTAATAAATAAATCTTTAAATTACCCAAACTATAAAATAACCCTTTATAAACCGGTGATATTAAAATTCATCACAACCCAGTTAACTGGCTTAGTTACGACACATATTTACTGGTAGTAAAAACTTAAATAAAATAAAAGACATAAAGTAAAATACTGAAAATTAAATACTAAAAAGTAAATTACTGAAAAGTAAATAAAGTAAAAGTAAAAGTAAAAGTAAAAGTAAAAGTAAAAGTAAAAAAAAAATAAAAATAAAAATAAAAGTAATTGCTAAAAGTGAATTGCTGAAATTAAATAAAGTAAAAGTACAATAAAAGAAAATGCTGGGGTTAGAGGATCAACTTTTATTACTACTATTTTAGATATCTCCCTTATATAATATATTAACTTTGTGTGATAATTACCAACCATCCATACAGGCGGTATTCTGATTAAGTCAAATTAATAATTAATTACCAACCGACCAACCAGGCGGTATCCATATTTAGTCAGTTTAAAACCAATTTAAAATAATTACCAACCGACTAATATAGCGGTATCCCTTTTTAAGTCAGGTTTTAAATAGTTTTTATATTATAATTAAGGGAGATTAATCTAAATAGTAATAATAAAAGCTTTACCTTTCACCATAGCAATAGGAGAATTACCTCCTCATTGCTTGAAAAATAAAAACTGCAAAAGTAAAGAAATAAAATGTTGTGCGTAAAAGTAAATTGCGGAAAGTAAAAACTGAAAAGTAAAGAAAAGAAAGTGCGAAAGTGAAAATTAATTACTAAAAACTGTAAATAACTAAACTAGATACAATCTTCTTATTTATTCATTAAGAATTTCAAAGAAGAAAGTATGAATTTTACAAATGAAATGGCTTGGTATTTATAGGCAAAATTTTGCCACCAGCAAATCATCCATCAAATTCTCCACCAAATCCATTATTAATTTCTCCACTAATTACTCCACCAAATCCATAATTGCTCCACTAATTTCTTATTTTGTTTGGTGTTGATTTGATAATTTTTATTAATTATTAATTAATTAATATTTTGCTTTGAAAATGATTGATAATGACTTTTAATAATTACACTCCACATACTTCTGGATGGTTCATCAATTTCGGTCATGAAATCATCAGAATTCGAAAATATTTTCTCTTTCAAAGTTGTAGAACATGGAGTCATCTTTAATCTGACACTTGAATCAGCTCAATCCGATATCTGAGTAAAATGTTATGCCTAAAATACAACAGATGCGCAAAACTGGAATTTCCAAAACTGCACTTCGTCAAAACGCCCTTTCAAGTTTCCAATCTCCAAAATTAAAATATCAAGTCCAATAATTGCCATTATTTGAAAAATATTTCATCCTAAATGATTTCATTGAGACCCAATATTATTTTATCTGCAAAATAAACTAAAACACATCAAAACGTTAATCAAACCCGAGAAACTAAACAAAATATTAAGTTAAAGGGGCGGTAAATATTGATATATTTTCCGCTAATCACATGTCCAGCCTATTACCTCTCAACTCTGTGTATTTCTCTTTTCACCTATTCCCCTCAATGTAAATGAGGTTTCTTTAGAAGTGTTATGTAATCGGGTAGAAGTAACACTTGTGCTAGCGGGAGAGAGGAAATTGAGAGATTTGTTCTAGGAACAATGTGTTAAGTATCCATCCGCATATCATTATTATATTTATTTATACGCGTCTTTTTATGTATTTAGAATGCATGTTTAAGGGTGTATGATGATGAGACCTTAACAAAGATAATTAATTGGTTTCCAATTACGCGAAAAACCCTCAACATCATATTAAGCGTTTTTCCTTCCATTGAGTGATTCTTACTCAAGATCCAAGACTGGCACTGGTTTGTTGGCCAAAGTCAAGACCTTTGTCGGTCGAGGATGTGTTTGAATCATGAAGGTTTTGTTCCATATCGGTGTTGTAGGCATTGCATTTTTGCATATCAGCCCGATGATGAGTCTCGTATGGAGACACTACCTCTTTAGTTGTGAAAGCCGCGTGAAACGGACGTTGGAAGGGTAAAGTTGGAAATTAGCATTTTGTCATATTTAACTCGCCTGTTTCGCTTCGGGTTCACTTGTTGGACCTCTGTTTTAAAACACACCAAACCCATTAAAACACATCTCACAAATTAAATAATTAAAATATTTAAAACACATCTCACAAATTAAATAATTAAAACCAATTAAAATTAAACTTAAATTAAATTAAATCACATTCAACAATTAAATTGAACTTGAAATTAAATTAAATTAAATTCCTAATTTAAATAAAACACATTCCTAATTTAATTAAATCACCTTTCTAAATTAAATAAATCATATCCTTAACTAAAAAGAATAAATCAAATCACTTCCCTTAATTAAAAGATTTTACCTATCACATACTAAATTAAAAATATCTCCTAATTAATACACAAATTTGATTCTTTCCCCAATAAGGTAAATCCCCTCCCTTGGCCTATAAAAATAACCCCTCTCCACACATTCAAACTTGGCTGGCTCATTCTCACGAGAGACACAAAAGAAAATCTAAAGAAAACCCTAACCCCACTCACAGCCATGCACAGCCCCTTTACGTGACCAGCCATCCTAAAAACGCCACTTACTAGCCCTCCTCACAGATTGCCTCTTCACAAGCAATTCACGCCCTTGACCTGCTGCCTTCACGAAAGCTACCTGCCCACGCATAACCCCTAGCACTCACGCCCATTACCCATTTAGCAATCCACTCACACACCTTCAACAGCCCTATAGCAATTCACGCTACCTGCCCACACATAACTCCCACAAAATCACGCCACAAGAACGCCACTCATCACCCAGCACGCCACTTGCCCCTCCAATTCACGTGAAGCCACATTGCCCTGCACTCGCTGCACGCCACTTCAAACTCAACTTCACGTCTGCCCCACTAACGCCTCACATATTGCTTCAGACCAAGACCCTCAACACGCCACACGTCCCCACTACCTCGCCTTCTTTAACGTCCTCTGCCTTCACGCCCTTAGTGCCACCTGCCAACCTCAACAGCCCCCACGCATCAACAACTAACGCACACAACAAATAACACACACCTGACCCTTCACGCTAATTGCTCCCCCCACTGCATAGCCCCAAGAACCCTTAAAACTCTCGCCAAACAGCCCCCACTGCACCGCCTCCACTGCACTAAAAACAGTCCCAAAAGCTTCCCCAAAACAGTCCAAAAACCATAGCCCAAACCAGTCCAAATAAACCACAAAACAGTCCCCTAATTACCCTAAAACAGTGACCAGAAAATACAACAAAAATAGCAGCGAAACGGAGTGAAAACAGCAGCCCAAATAGCAAAACAGCGAGGAAAAACATTGGATTAGTGAACCAGAAAAGTTACGGAGTATTGACCCTTCCGACGGCCGTGTAACGCCCTTTCGTGAGACAAAAAAAGAGGTTAGCCCTGAGGTCACCCTTTTATTTATTATCTTTCGTTTATTTTATTTATTTTAAATATTATCGCATGAGATTCGTTTGAGGCATGATGTGATTGTTGGATGAGCGGAATATGTGTTCCCTTTTGTGGTATATAGGATGGAAACCCGGACGTAAATTCTGTAGCCGAATCCGAATGGACGGTAGTGCGGTTTGTACTCGGGATACAACGCTACGTACCACTTAAGAGACACGTATTTCATCTCATCCAAATTTGTATTTGAGCATGTCATAGTTCTAGGCCGTTTATTTATTATTTTAAGCATGAGTTAATTTAGTCTTGTTGTTTAATTTTCAAAGCATGATTGTGTTATTTAGGCATGTTGTTTCTTCATTCTTTATGCATGATGTTTCGTTTAGTTTATGTTTATGTTTAATTAGTTATTTGTTTACTTTGGTTTAATGGTTCAATATGCTCGTTGTGTTATATTACGTGGAGTTATTTGGATGAAAGCATGTTAGATCTAAGTACCCTTGAGCTTGAATGTTGAATAGATTCGGTTAGTTTATTGCACAAATCATATCATCACAAATGACATAAGTAAGGGACCATTCCGAACCCAACGGTTTGAGGTCTTCCCTTGTGAGGGGTGAGTGCGGCCTTAAATCTTTATCCCGGTTCACACCGGGTGGCGACTCCATGTTATTTCGTACTTCCCAACTAGGCCGCGAGCCTAGAACAGCGTCGTCAAGTTCTGTTGTCTACAGGTGTCTTGTCCAAGTTGTGATTTGTTGGCCAAAGTCAAGATCACTTTTTGTCCATCGACATCGATTAAGAAGCTTTCCAAGGTCTATGGGTTCCGCTTAAATGGGATCACTAAGTTTGTTGTGCCAAAGCCAAGGTTTAGTTGATTCAAAGGAAAAAGGTTAGGTAATATATTGGATATATTGGCATTTATAAGATATATGTTTCGGACTTGGATGTCCACCTACTGGATCTAGGAATTGAATGGGATCCAATTGATCCTAGAGATCTACCCAGTTAATTATCATATAATTTGTTGGCCAAAGTTAAGATTGTGTGTTATTTATCGGGATCCTAGTGTTGGTTTCTATAATATGTCCCAATGAAAGATTAAGCATATGAAATACAACAATGAATAGATATTAAAATATGAAGTATGGCGGAATCATACTTACAATGCTTTAGTGATGAAGAAAATCAAACCAAAAGTGGAAGCTCCAAGGTTGATGATTTTCGGCCAAGGAAGACAAGAGGTGGAAAGCTCCAAGCTTTGTGTATTCCAAGCTCTTTGATGGTTTCCCTATCACCTCTTTATGATCCCTTGAAGGTGCTAGCCTTTGTTGTGATTTTTCAATGCACAACTTCTTCAAATCTTGCAACAAAATTGAAGAAAATGGAGAGCAAAAACTGCATGCAGTTTTCGGCAATTTGAGAGAGAAAGGTTGTGTTGTGTAATTCATTTTTGTTACCAAAAAATCAATTTATATTTATGCCATAATATTTATTAAATTAATAATAAACTTATGACACAAATCATGCAATGGCTTAGAGTGTCAAACACTCAAACTCCATGCATAACCATTGAGTGTATTGTACACTATCACCATGCAATGCATTAACCATTAAATAATGCATATAATGACATGTGTCATGTGGGCCCCACACGTTTCCAAATGAAAGTGGGCCCATGTGCACTCACGCGTTCGGGTTCGATATTTCCGAAATACCGAACTTACGTCGCGACGTTAATTAAATCGAATTTAAATAAATAATTGCGCCTGGCGAAATTATTATTTACGTCGCTAACGAATTAATTCTAAATTAACTCGTATGCCCGAATTAAAATCTAATTTTAATTTCGCTTCGAAATCGAATTTCGATTATTATATCGAATATAATAATTTTATCGATTAACTCCAAATTAATCGTTCTCTCTCTAAATAA
The DNA here is from genome assembly GCA_019454045.1 of Zanthoxylum bungeanum. Lineage (NCBI taxonomy): Eukaryota > Viridiplantae > Streptophyta > Magnoliopsida > Sapindales > Rutaceae > Zanthoxylum > Zanthoxylum bungeanum. The sequence goes on along the minus strand of SKCR01024031.1, from coordinate 401,129 downwards.
GGCACTTTATCCAAGATAAAGTTTCTCCGCAATTAATCCAAGATTAATTAAGTCCGAATCAAATATCATAGGTTAATCTTCAGGAAGCGACCCAAGAGATCTCCGGATATGTTGGCAGTAAATACGGTCGTCGGATAATCCGAACACGTACGTACCTCGTACTGCGTTCTTACCGATTCACAAGACAAGGTTGGCTTCTAGCAAAGCGCCATGCCTACCCAATTCTCCAGAAATATTCTTATTGGAATATTAGATCTATATCAAGCGTAGTATACCGTAGTATTGCGTACATCGATCCAGTATCGGACGATCACATGTTAGGCCTGGGGCTGGAAATGTGTCTGCCCCGTACGAAACATATATCGGACATCAAGCAACTAGTCTCTTTGAATCGGGCAATCCTGACCTAGTCATATTGTCCCGACGGTTGCAACCTATTTATAGAGTACTAGTTCTGTATCCTGCGCGATCATCAACTCCATATGTCTGAAGTGACACTTCCATCTTGACATCACACCAGTACACTATGATTCCTGATAAACCCAGAAGAGGTGAACACAGAACCAGTTTAGGTCCCCCAACCACCAAAACCAAAGTTTACCGATTGTCGCAAGTACTAGCGATGCAAGTCTCAGGTTAAGATCATATACACCTACCCTGATGCGGCCTCCCATAGACACGCAGACATACTACCAATGGGATTCCGCGGGGTCTATCCAGAGCGAAGCTGTTTTCCGTACCATCGGTAAAACACAACCTCCTATCGCACTTGCATAAGTATCCAATACTTAAATATATGAGAACTATGCCGTTGTGCCCTCACAACGTGCACAAGCGCAATACTAGTCTATTCCGCATTATCGATGTCCGATCTCGATAATACTCCGACTAGGGATATTAATGATTAAACCTTTATGGATTGATACTGTCTCATATCATCTCAATCCGGTATTAATCATATGGACTTTCGCCATTTATATATCAAAGTAAATAATATAACAAAACGGCAAAAGGCAATTTCATTATCACATAGTTAATTTTGTACAATAATACAATATCATTTACAAACAGTGACGCTATGGGACATAATGTCTAACAATCTCCCACTTGGCCTATAGCCAGTCACTCAAGCATCTAATACCCGAACTATGTATGTGTCGTTCAAAAACTTGCTGAAGAACAGCCTTCGTCAGCGGATCTGCAATGTTGTCATCTGATGTGACCTTCTCGACCTTTACATCGCCACGATGTATAATCTCCCGAATCAGATGGTAACGTCGAAGAACATGCTTGGACCGTTGATGAGACCTTGGTTCCTTAGCCTGTGCTATAGCCCCGTTATTGTCACAATACAATGGAACGGGCTCAGCTGCTAATGGAACTACTCCTAATCTGATTAGGAACTTTCGGATCCAAACTGCCTCCTTTGCTGCTTCAGATGCAGCGATGTACTCCGCTTCTGTTGTTGAATCGGCAACAGTATCTTGCTTGGAAGATTTCCAGCTCACTGCTCCGTTATTCAAACAAAAAATGTACCCGGATTGCGACTTGTAGTCATCCTTGTCGGTTTGGAAACTTGCATCGGTATACCCAGATACCGCAAGTTCTCCATCTCCATAAATTAAGAAAGCATCCTTAGTTCGTTTAAGATACTTAAGGATATTCTTAACTGCTATCCAGTGACCTTCACCTGGATCGGCCTGATAGCGACTGCACATGCTCAAAGCATATGAGACATCAGGTCGTGTACATATCATGGCATACATGATCGATCCGACTGCCGAGGCGTACGATATCCGACTCATTTGTCTCTCTCTTCCTGAGTCTTAGGACACATGTCCTTAGACAGAGAGGTACCACGTAGCATCGGAACCAATCCCCTCTTGGATTGTTCTATGTTGAATCGCTTCAACACTTTATCAATGTATGTACTCTGGGAGAGTCCAAGCAGCTTTCTAGATCTATCCCGGTAGATCTTTATTCCAAGAATAAAGGCTGCTTCTCCCAGATCTTTCATGGAGAATTTTAATGAAAGCCAAGCTTTCACCGACGTTAGCATGGGAATGTCATTGCCTATAAGCAATACGTCGTCGACATAAAGGACAATAAAAGTAAGTGCTCTCCCACTAACCTTCTTGTATACACAAGGGTCATCTGCGTTTTACACGAAATCATATTCTTTTATGATCTCATCAAAACGCTGATTCCATGACCGTGATGCTTGCTTCAATCCATAAATGGATCGATTTAACTTACAAACCTTGTTTGCAAGTCTAGGTACGATAAAACCGTCAGGCTGTTGCATATAAACATCCTCCAAAAGGTTTCCGTTAAGGAAAGCGGTTTTAACGTCCATTTGCCATATCTCGTAATCGAAATATGCAGCTATTGCAAGCATTATCCGAATGGATTTAATCATGGCAACGGGTGAGAAGGTTTCGTCATAATCAATACCATATTGTTGACGATACCCTTTCGCTACAAGCCTAGCTTTGTACGTTTGTACGTTGCCATCCATGTCGGTCTTCTTCTTGAAGATCCATCTGCATCCAATAGGCTTTACGCCTTCTGGTGCATCGACCAGTGTCCAAACTTGGTTGGCGTACATGGAATCCATCTCGGACTTCATGGCTTCTTGCCATAAATCGGAATCGATATTTTGTATCGCTTCCTCATACGTAGCCGGCTCAATATCCTCAATAAGATTAATATCTACATGAGGTGAGATCAGGAACCCATACCTCTCAGGTACTGTTCTGACTCTAACCGACCTACGCGGTCCTTGTGCATGTGAAGTTTGTGGTACAGACTCATCCCGGACGGTCTGTTCTTGTTCCGTCGTTGATTCATTGCCAGGAACAGTATCACTACGATCTTCATCGTGTTCTACTTTCCTCCCACTTACCACTGCATTTATAAAATCCTCTTCAAGGAAAAATGCTTGTAGAGCAACAAATACTTTGTTCTCTTGTGGGTGATAGAAGTAATATCCTTTGGTTTCCCTAGGATATCCTACGAAAAGGCATTTATCAGATTTGGGTTTAAGTTTGGTACCTTCCAAACGTTTAACATATGCCCAGCATCCCCAAATCTTCAGGAAAGAGAAACCTGGTTTCCTTCCTGTCCATATTTCATATGGAGTCTGTTCAACAGACTTTGACGGTACCTTATTTAAAATAAGTATAGCACTGTTTAATGCGTATCCCCAGAAGGATATTGGTAGCTCAGTGCGACTCATCATTGACCTCACCATGTCTAACAAGGTGCGGTTTCTCCGTTCGGACACACCGTTTAATTGCGGTGTTCCAGGAGGAGTCCACTGTGAATGAATACCATATTCTTTCAAGTAATCTTGAAACTCATAACTTAAGTATTCGCCACCACGGTCTGACCGTAATGTCTTAATACTCTTCCCTGTTTGTTTCTCCACTTTGTGTCGAAACTCTTTGAATTTCTCAAAAGTTTCCGACTTGTGTCTCATAAGATACACATAACCGTAACGAGATGCATCATCTGTGAAGGTTACGAAGTAGTGAAATCCACCTCTAGCCTGGCTAGACATGGGCCCGCATACGTCAGTATGAACGAGAGCCAACAATTCTGTGGCACGTTCACCTTTACTGCTAAAAGGTGATTTAGGCATTTTGCCTAAAAGGAAGATTCGCAGACGTCATATGAATTGGGATCAAATTCGTCCAAGTACCCACTCTTCGAAAGTGTGGATATGCGAGTCTTGTTGATGTGTCCTAGACGACAATGCCACATATAAGCTTCATCTTTTAGAGTACTCCTTTTGAGCCTTTTGTTTGTCATTTTAGGAGATTCATTTATATTCAAAATATAAAGACCGTTATTTGCAACAGCTGTGCAAATTTCTGCATCATTTTTATATAAATAACACCCAGTGTTTCTAAATACAAAAGTGTAACCCTGCTGGGTTAACAAGGATACAGATATAATATTCCTAGTTAAACTAGGTACAAAATAACAGTTCAAAAGTTTAAGTACATGCCCTGAGGGCAGTTCTAAAACAAAAGTCCCTACGGCCAAAACAGCAACTGGTGTTCCGTTTCCGACCCGTAGATCCATCTCCCCCGATGCCAGCACCCTGCTATCCTGCAGATCCTGCACATCAGTACAAATATGAGCACCACAACCAGAATCAAAAATCCAATTTTTAAAACTAGAAGTATTCATATTTATCTCAATAACAAACATACCAGAGGCGATAGCCTTGCCAGCCTTGATATCCTCCCTCTGCCCTTTGCCCATTCGGCAGTCACGTTTCCAGTGACCCCTCTTGCCGCAGTTGAGGCAGACATCTTGAGATTTGTTCCTTGGCTTCCCAGAAGTCTTTGTCGACTTGCCTTTGCCCTTCTTCTTATGTTTCCTCTTCCTCACCCTCCAGTTGCCTTAAGCCCAGCCTTTGGCCCCTGAGAGGTCGATGTAAAGTGCGCCTCGCGCTTGCCCCCTTTTAGGAGTTCTTTTTCAGACTCCTTCAAGACGGATAACAGCTCTCCAAGAGTGTCATCTGTATCCATCAACTTGTAGTTGATTATGATTTGTTTCCAAGTATCAGGAAGTGACTGCAAGATCATATCTATAGTCAGCTCAGCCTCCAAGACTATTCCCATATTGGCCAACTCATCAATATCGGCGATCATTTGAGCCCCGTGGGCCTCAACTGATGCGCCTTCAGTCATTCGGGCGCGGAAGAGTTTCTTCACTAACTCATACCTTTCCATCCGCTTGTTGGAGCGGTGGAGATCTCGAAGTCTAGCCATCATATTATAAGGATCCAAGTCCCTATTCTGGCGACGAAAGTGTTGAGTCATAGAAGCTAACATAATAGCCTGAGCTGTGTCACAATCACTGCTATGAGTTTTCCATAACTCAAGCTCAAGTGGATCAGTGGGCTTAGGCGGGAGAGGTGTTTGTATGGCATACAGCATCCTCTCAGCCCTAAGGACTATCCTTAGGTTCATTTCCCAATCAGCGAAGTTTGTCCCCTTAAAGACATTGTCACCCATGATGATGTCTCGGACATTTACCTTGCTAGCCATCTCAACTACGATAGTCCAACTATCTAGTTAACGATAAAATGGGTACAGTCAAACTGTTACAAAAAATTAACAATGTATTAGTCCAACTAATAATAAATAGACGAAATAATTTGAAGAACGTGTAAGGCAAAGTATCTGAATGAAATTGCAAATTCAATACTAGCCTCCCACTATTTTTATCAAGTCTCTAACCCTCTGTTGAGAGCTCGGGAAATCCTATTTCCTAGTGGGCTAGGATCCCGTTAAATAACACACAACCTTGACTTTGGCCAATAAAAATTGTATGCTATTTAACTTAGGTAGATCTCTATGATCAATTGGATCTCATCCAATTCCTAGATCCGGTTAGGTGGACATCCAAGTCTGAAACATATGTATAATGTCAATGTATCCATTACATTTTCCTAACCCTATCCTCCGAATCATCTAGGCCTTGGCTTTGGCCAAAAACAAACCTAGTGATTCCAGTTAAGCGGGACCCATTGACGAGGAAAGTTTCGTAATCAATGTCGTTGGACAAAAAGTGATCTTGACTTTGGCCAATAAAAATCACGATTTGGACAAGACACCGATATGCAACAAAACTCTCATGATTCAAGTACATCCTTGATTGACAAAGGTCTTGACTTTGGTCAAAAACAAACCAATGCCAACTTCGGATCTTGAACAAGAATCATTCAATGGAAGGATATTTGCTTAATATAAATTGAGGGATTTTTCGCGTAATTGGCAACCAATTTATTTATCTTTGTTAGGTCTCATCATCATACACCCTTAAGCATGCTTCTAAAACATCATAAAGCGCGTAAAGTAAATTAATAGTGATATGCGGATGGATATATAAACAACTTGTTCCTAGAACAAATCACTCCCTTTCCTCTCCCCGCTAGCACTATTCTACTCTTACCCAATTACATAATACAATAAGAGAAACCTCATTTACATTGAGGGGAATTAGGTGAGAAGAGAATACAAAGAGATAAAGAGATAAGGCTGGACACGCAGGTCCAATTTATAAATTCCAAATTTACAATAATTTCTAAAATTACCCTTTCCCTTCTAATATCCATCCGATATACACTATTCATCATCACATACATATATATTCAAACAAGACATGCCTTTACAACCAATCTAATCCAATTAATTAGTCTTTATTTAAATGATCATCCAATGTTCAATCAACGGTTTGATTTTGTGCGAGTCCAACTCGTTTGAGAATAAGTACAAGGTACGAATTCAAGAATTATATCGAACTACTCGTTAAATCCAATTTAAGCCGTATTCAATATTAATTTTATTTATTTAATTCCAAATTAAATATTTACACTTTTAATGTGCTTTTAAAGATTAGATTCTAAATCTTATCGAATTGGGTCTCCAAGCCCAACTAACATCCTATGTTGGTTTAATTAAAGTCCGATGGGCTTTCAATTGATTTATAAAGGCTTGGGCTTCGGTCAATGTGGGTCAAATCCAATTACCAAGCCCAAACAAGGAATCACCCTTAAGTGCCATAAAATCAATTTCAAGCCCATAAGGCCCAATTAAACATTAAAAGCCCATTTATTAAATTTAATATTCCAAATTTTAAAATTCAATTGATTAAAGTGTAATTGCATGATTAATTCATTAAATCAAATATTTCAAAAATACCAATTTAATTCATTATTCATCAATTGTTCAAAACACATGTCTAACATTTATTTGAACAAAAAAACAAGTCCTTTAACATGTCATGTTGTATTCGGCCAAGAGAGATTTTTGCGGTTCGATTTGTTTTTCAATCCAATTGAATCACACATCCAACATACATACAGATTTTAAGTCATCTAATGAACTTAAAAGCAAAAATCCAACAATAGTGAAAAGGCCTAAATTTTCGGTCAAGCATCAATTTTAGGGAAAAAATCATCCAATGTATTTTTCTCAAAATTGAACATGTATCACATCAAATGTCATACATTTAATCATGCTAAAGTTATCCAATAAACTTATGCATGAAAAATTCCAAATCATCAAATGACCTATACATTCGGCCAAGACACCAATTTTGGGGAAAAAAATATCCAATACAATTTCTCAAAATTGATCATGTATCACTACATATAGCAAACATTTAAGCACACTTAAATCATCTAATGAACTTGTGCATGCATAGAATCAACTTAATGGAAGTGCCTCATATTCGGCCAAGACATCAATTTTGGGGAAAAATCATCCAATGCATTTTTCTCAAAATTAACCATGTATTATATCAAATATCATACATTTAAACATGCTTAAGTCATCAAATAAACTCATGCATGAAAAATTCCAATCCATTGGAAGCACCTCCACATTCGGCCAAGACAACATTTTGGGAAAAAATCATCCAATGCATTTTTGTTAAAATTGATCATGTAATATGTCAAGTAACATACATATAAGCATACTATAGCATCCAATTCCACAAGAACATGCTTCAATCAATTTTCCCCAAATTATTCCTAATGTATTTCATGCTTAAACCTAGCTCAATGATACCATTGTTGGTTTCTATAATATCTCCCAATGAAAGATTAAGCATATGAAATACAACAATGAATATATATTAAAATATGAAGTATGGCGGAATCATACTTACAATGCTTTAGTGATGAAGAGAAAATCAAACCAAAAGTGGAAGCTCCAAGGTTGATGATTTTCGGCCAAGGAAGACAAGAGGTGGAAAGCTCCAAGCTTTGTGTATTCCAAGCTCTTTGATGGTTTCCCTATCACCTCTTTATGATCCCTTGAAGGTGCTAGCCTTTGTTGTGATTTTTCAATGCACAACTTCTTCAAATCTTGCAACAAAATTGAAGAAATGGAGAGCAAAAACTGCATGCAGTTTTCGGCAATTTGAGAGAGAAAGGTTGTGTTGTGTTATTGATTTTTGTTACCAAAAATCAATTTATATTTATGCCATAATATTTATTAAATTAATAATAAACTTATGACACAAATCATGCAATGGCTTAGAGTGTCAAACACTCAAACTCCATGCATAACCATTGAGTGTATTGTACACTATCACCATGCAATGCATTAACCATTAAATAATGCATATAATGACATGTGTCATGTGGGCCCCACACGTTTCCAAATGAAAGTGGGCCCATGTGCACTCACGCGTTCGGGTTCGATATTTCCGAAATACCGAACTTACGTTGCGACGTTAATTAAATCGAATTTAAATAAATAATTGGGCCTGGCGAAATTATTATTTACGTCGCTAACGAATTAATTCTAAATTAACTCGTATGCCCGAATTAAAATCTAATTTTAATTTCACGTCGAAATCGAATTTCGATTATTATATCGAATATAATAATTTTATCGATTAACTCCAAATTAATCGTTCTCTCTCTAAATAAGGCACTTTATCCAAGATAAAGTTTCTCCGCAATTAATCCAAGATTAATTAAGTCCGAATCAAATATCATAGGTGAATCTTCAGGAAGCGACCCAAGAGATCTCCGGATATGTTGGCAGTAAATACGGTCGTCGGATAATCCGAACACGTACGTACCTCGTACTGCGTTTTTACCGATTCACAAGACAAGGTTGGCTTCTAGCAAAGCGCCATGCCTACCCAATTCTCCAGAAATATTCTTATTGGAATATTAGATCTATATCAAGCGTAGTATACCGTAGTATTGCGTACATCGATCCAGTATCGGACGATCACATGTTAGGCCTGGGGCTGGAAATGTGTCTGCCCCGTACGAAACATATATCGGACATCAAGCAACTAGTCTCTTTGAATCGGGCAATCCTGACCTAGTCATATTGTCCCGACGGTTGCAACCTATTTTATAGAGTACTAGTTCTGTATCCTGTGCGATCATCAACTCCATATGTCTGAAGTGACACTTCCATCTTGACATCACACCCAGTACACTACGATTCCTGATAAACCCAGAAGAGGTGAACACAGAACCAGTTTAGGTCCCCCAACCACCAAAACCAAGTTTACCGATTGTCGCAAGTACTAGCGATGCAAGTCTCAGGTTAAGATCATATACACCTACCCTGATGCGGCCTCCCATAGACACGCAGACATACTACCAATGGGATTCCGCGGGGTCTATCCAGAGCGAAGCTGTTTTCGTACCATCGGTAAAACACAACCTCCTATCGCACTTGCATAAGTATCCAATACTTAAATATATGAGAACTATGCCGTTGTGCCCTCACAACGTGCACAAGCGCAATACTAGTCTATTCCGCATTATCGATGTCCGATCTCGATAATACTCCGACTAGGGATATTTAATGATTAAACCTTTATGGATTGATACTGTCTCATATCATCTCAATCCGGTATTAATCATATGGACTTTCGCCATTTATATATCAAAGTAAATAATATTACAAAACGGCAAAAGGCAATTTCATTATCACATAGTTAATTTTGTATAATAATACAATATCATTTACAAACAGTGACGCTATGGGACATAATGTCTAACACTCGTTTTTATTCCTGACACCAAGCGATAAGAGCCTAAGAGGCTTGGGTATTTAAGTGAGCCTCGCTCCACCTTCCCTTTGGGGAATCTACAACGGGAAATTCATTTGACAGTCCATCACACACCATAGCTCATTGGCACGTACCTTAGTGTATAAAAAAGGGTGCGCTCACCTAGTTGTGGGCCATTCTTCGCCGGTGAGAGCCTTTGTCTATACTCTTGCTAACCCACCCATAGACCGAGTTGGCTAAAGTAACAATTATTTCCTTGAATATATGCTTGTGGACCATCCTCATTTGGATGCAGTTGGACTATTGTCAGAAATGCGGACTTGCTGGGCCATTTAAACTGGGGCGAGTTCGTACCTTATGACTATTAGGCTCGAAGCTTCTGAAATGTTGATGGGCCATTATGTAGAAATTATTACGTTATGTTTGCATTATCTTTCTTCTATGCTTGTGTTTGGGAACATCGTCGTTTGGATCCATTTGGACCATTTGTCACGGGATATGGGCTTGTTGGGCCATTTAAACTGAGACAAGAACATATTTCATGACTGTTGGGCCAAAGGCGTCTAAGTGTTGATGGGCCACTTTGTGCTTGTGTTCGGAACATTACCATTTGGATTTAGTTGGGCTCCTTGTCATAAGATGTGAACTCGTTGGGCCATTTAAACTGGGATGGGTTCGCTCCTGTGACAATTAGCCCGAAAGATTCTAAAATGGTGACGGGCCGATTTTTTTGAAAATTTTAATTGATTTAATATGTTATATATGTTACATGCATCTCATGCACCTCATGCATACATATATCATGTTAACACCCTCTATGTCTCAAAAAGACATCATAGATACCGTTTGGGTTAGAGAAGGGACAATGCTCATTAAAAGAACAATAACAGTCATGAGTGAATCTGGTAATGAGGTATCCCGAATGGATCAGTTAGAGAACATTCTCGCCAAGGTCACTAAACAGTTGCAAGCTTTGACTACTGCTGTGGCTGGTATGGTTGTGCCCCGTGCTGGGGGAATTTCTGAGAATGTGAGGCGTGAGGAGCTTCCGAATGGGTTGGGGGATGATATCCCCACTTTTGATAATATGGCAGAGTATGCAGTAGGTAGAGTATCTGGGTCTCAGGCAGAGTTACAGAAACTTCAGGATCAGGTTGAGTCGGTTACCCGCAAGATGAGGGGTAAGAATGAGGATTTTCTGGATTATGACACACTGACTTTCGAGGAACAGTTGTCGGCACAGTTCAAGATGCCTGATATGGCTAAGTTTAACGGGAATGGGGATCCAAGGGTGCATCTCCGACAGTTTGTATCAGTCATGAGTTCAGTTGGCTTATCTCAACGCCAAGTGCAGAAAATGTTTGGAATGTCGCTTGAAGGAGCTCCCGTGGTATGGTACCACAGTTTGGAGAAGAAAGTGAAGGAAGATTGGAGGGATTTGGCCGATGCTTTCCTGAAGCAGTATGTCACTGACTTATAGATCGATCTGTCACTCCGTGATCTGGAGAATGTTAAGCAGAAAGCGGAGGAGAGTTTTAAGGAGTATGTGGATCGGTGGAGGGGTCAGTTATTGAAAATGCAGACTAGGCCCTCAGAGAAGGACCAGATTAAAATGATTATCAAGGGCACCAGGCCCTCCATTTACAGCAAGTTGAGGAGGATGGCCTCCATGATTACAGACTTTCGGCAGTTGAGGGAGACTGTCATGGACATTGCAGACAAAGAGGCGGAAAACATAAAATTCTTTGGTCTGAATAGGAGGCCCATTGGGGGAACATCGGGAGCAAAACCCATTTCTGCTGAGATTGCCGCTATCCGGAACCGGCAGTTTTCCAACTTGGGAAGACCCATGTCCAAGGTGCTAGAGAAATTGAAGAGGCAACGGCTCTTAAAACCCTTGGAAGCCAAACAATTACCCAATCCCCTACCATCACATTATAACCTAAGCCTTTACTGTCACTTTCACCAACAAAAGGGCCATGACACCGACAACTGCGCCCGACTCCGCCATGAAATCCAAGACCTGATAGACTCCAAGAAAATACCTGACCCATAAACAGAACAGCCTGACACACACAGAAACCCCTTACCTAATTACCGTGTCGTACCACCACCAGCCTATATGATCAATTCTGGCCTCCCAGAAGACCTTGTCCTAAAATCCTTTCACCCTCAAGCTTTTTGCCTGGGAATCTGGGATAGTACTAGTGAAGATGAGTTTGAGCAGGGAAAAAACTTTTGGCTTGATTTCTCTAGCAGTGATGAGGAAGAAGTAAGGGGAATGACGCGCAGTGGTCGTTTCTACAATGATATGGCGGAAAAGGATAAGGAATTTTGACAGATGGTAGAGAAGTGGTTGAGACTGCAGAAAATACTGAATGGGATATAGTGCTGAGGAAATTGAGGAAGACTATAGCACAAGTGAGTATCTGGGAACTGTTATGTGCATCTCGGGAGCATAGGCAGGCTATGGTTGAGGCCTTGAGCAAGATTTTGGTACCGGAAGACGCCAACCCTGCAATGTTTGTTGGGTCGGTTCAGAAAGAAGCTTTTCAGATATCTTTTTCTGAGGATGAACTCCCGGCGGAGGGGAGAAATCATAACAGGCCTCTATTTATCAAGGTCGAGGTGAGGGGCAAGAGAACTTCATATGTAATGGTGGATGACGGTTCGTCCATCAATGTGTGCCCGCTAAAAATTCTGGCGAGATTGGGTATGAAAGCAACAGACTTGGACCCCTCCAGTATGACTATTAAGGCTTATGATGACAGTAAAATGGGAGTTGAGGGTACCTTTGTGGCTATGGTCAAGGTAGGACCGATTGAAGATGAGGTCGAGTTCAAAGTACTGGACATCCCAGCTACTTTCGCCTTATTGTTGGGAAGGCCTTGGTTTCACAAACTTGGGGGCGTGCCTTCCACTTTGCATCAGATGATCAAGTTCCCGTATGAGGGAGAAGTTGTCACCATCCGCGCTGAGTTAGATAATGTCGTGGCTGCCTTGGAGATACAACCTTTCACGAGGTTTTAGGTGTCAGCTACTTTTGAGGAGTGGGTGGATCCTAGGGTGGCTAGGATTATGGAGAAAATGAAGTTTGAGCCGGGTAAAGGTTCAAAATTGCCAGATTTCAGAGGACATACTACTCGGAAGGGTTTGGGGTACAACTCTGATGAAGAAAAGCCAAAGGTCAAGAAAAAAGGCCTGAAACTGATGGAATGTTTTGTGAAAGCTTCAGGATATCAAGGGGAGCCTGAGCCTGTGGAAGTTAATGGAATTGTGGTACCTGGGTTTGAGATCTTCCAGGATATGTTGGGTAAGAAGCTGATAGTTGAAGAAATTATGGAGAAGAAGAAGAGAATTGGGAGGAAGAACTGATGAAGTTGGAGAGCCTGACTCTGGGAGAGGACGAAAAGCCTGAGGAAGATCTGATTGGAGAGGAAGAAGTGTCTATAGATGATGAAGACATTTACCTTCCTGATTTGTTTGAATGTACTTCCGCATTATCCAATAATAAAGACATCTCTTTTGCTTACTTGTCTAAATCATTTCCATTCACACTACACGAATCAAGCATATTTGACATCAGTTCAGCCGGAACTTTTGCATTTAACTTGGGTACACTTGAGAACCCCAAGGAAATTCTGATTGCAAGTGAAGTAACCTCCGAAGAGAGGGAGAAACTAGAAGAAGTGTTGGTCAGATATGCCAAAGTATTTGATTGGTCCTATGAGGACATGCCTGGGGTAGACAGAAATATTGCCCAGCACACAATACCAACTTATCCGAATATGAGACCAATAAAACAGAAACTCCGACGGATGAGACCAGAATGGGCTGAGAAAGTCAGAGAGGAAGTTAAGAAACAGATAGATGTGGGGTTCCTGGAAGTAGTAAAGTATCCTGAATGGTTGGCTAACATAGTACCGGTACCGAAGAAAGATGGGAAGGTCAGAATGTGTGTAGACTACAGAGATCTCAACAAAGCTTGTCTGGAAGATGATTTTCCTTTGCCGCATATAGATGTTCTGGTTGATAGCGCGGGTTTATCCGCTATGTATTCATTTGCAGATGGGTTTTCAGGTTACAATCAGGTTCTCATGGCTGAGAAAGATAAACACAAGACAACATTTGTTACCGAGTGGGGTACTTATTGTTACAAGGTAATGCCGTTTGGGCTTAAGAATGCGGGAGCTACTTATCAGCGGATGGCCACTACACTTTTCCATGACTTGATGCACAAAGAGATTGAGGTGTATGTAGATGACATGATGGTGAAATCAGAGACAAGGGTTGGCATATTGAAGCACTGGAAAGGTTTATTCAGAGAGTTGACAGATACAACCTGCGGCTTAAACCCTAAGAAATGTGTGTTTGGGGTGACATCAGGGAAATTGCTTGGTCATACAGTGGGAATGGGCGGAATAGAGGTAGACTCCGAAAAGATCAAGGCAATCACAAAAATTCCTACACCGAAGACAGAAAAAGAAGTCAGAGCATTCTTGGGGAAGATTCAGTACATCAGTCGGTTCATTGCCAAGTTGACATCGGTATGTGAGCCTATCTTCAAACTGTTGAGAAAAGATCAGCCAGTGAGATGGAATGAACAGTGTCAGACAGCCTTCGACAGAATCAGAGAGTACTTGGTAAAGCCACATGTATTGAAACCTCCGAGACCGGGCAGACCTTTGATATTGTATTTGGCTATAGAATCAGAAGCACTGGGGGCAATGATGGTACAGGCAGATGAGACAGGGGTAGAACATGCCGTTTACTATCTGAGTAAGAAGATGCTCCCGTATGAGGCTCGATATCAGGAGGTTGAGAAAATCTATCTTGCAGTGGTATGGGCTTCCAGAAAGTTGCGGCATTACTTCCAGTCATACAAGATCCAGGTAGTGGCAAAGGAGAATCCTCTGAAGTATCTTCATTCTGTGCCTTCACTAGTGGGAAAATTGGGCAGATGGTTGGTATTGCTGACAGAGTTTGACATTGAGTATCTCACCTCCAAAGTGATCAAAGGGCGAACAGTAGCAGAGTTTCTGGCATTGCAACCTGTTGAGGGGGATCAGTATAAGTTTGAATTTCCAGATGAAGAGATCCAAGCGATAACAGTTCAGAGATGGAAGATGTTTTTTGACGGAGCAGTGAATTACAAGGGAGCCAGAATTGGGATCGTGATAGTGACCCCCGAGGGAGAGACTTTGCCTTTAGCCAAGAGGTTGACATTCAGAGTGACTAATAACATGGCCGAGTATGAAGCATGTGCTTTTGGTTTGACAGCATTGATAGCCTTGAAGGCCGGGAGTGTGGAAGTCTACGGAGATTCTATGTTGGTAGTCCAGCAGATGCGAGGAGAATGGGAATTGAAAGAAGAACGGTTGTTGAAGCCTTACCTTTTTCACCTCAGAAAGTTGGCACAGGTTATCCCCGAGTGTAAGTTTCAGCACTTACCAAGAGAAGAGAATCAGATGGCAGATGCATTGGCTACACTTGCAGCGACTTGGGAAAATCCAGAAAAGTTAGTGATGAGACCGTTGATACTGACAACAGCAAGCAAACCTGTTTATGAGATAGAAAGAATTCTGGAAGTTGAGGTCGACGACGGTAAACCTTGGTATTATGACATTCAGAGGTATCTGGAACATGGTGAACTCCCGGAAGGGGCAGGCAGAAAAGACAGAATAGCCATCCAGAAGTTAGCTTCCCAGTATGTGACTTTGAAAGGGGAACTGTACAAGAGGCAAGCAAACGGTATTCAGTTGAAGTGTTTGAGAAAAGAAGAAGCTTAACATGTAATGGAAGAAATACACGCCAGGGTATGTGGTCCGCACATGAACGGGTTGAATCTGTCCTGCAAGATAGTGAGACAAGGTTTTTATTGGTCAACCATGGAAACAGATTCCGCGAAGATGGTGAAGCACTGTCATGACTGTCAAGCACATGGTAATTTGAATCACTTACCGCACACAGATTTGCACGGGTTGTCAGAGCCGTGGCCTTTCTCAGCATGAGGGATTGATATGATTGGGGAAATTCAACCGAATGCATCAAATGGGCATCGCTTCATAATAGTGGCAGTAGATTACTTCTCGAAGTGGGTGGAAGCCGAATCATTCCGTAATGTTACAGCAAAGCAGATGGGAAAGTTTATAGCTCAGAACCTCATTTGTCGGTATGGTATGCCGGATCATGTAGTGACAGACAACGGGGTCCATTTTCAAGGAGAGACGAAGGCAATGTTACAGAGGTATGGGATAGGCCACCACAAGTCGTCACCGTACAGGCCGCATGCAAATGGGGCAGTTGAGGCAGCCAACAAGACTATAAAGACAATTTTAGCCAAGATGACATAAAATTGCAGAGATTGGGCTGAGAAATTACCGTATGCTTTGTGGGGGTACAGAACATCAGTAAGAACATAAACAGGGGCCACACCTTACTCTTTGGTCTATGGAATGGAAGCAGTATTGCCGGTAGAAGTGGAAATACAGTCTATGAGGGTATTAACAGAGGCAGAATTACCGGAACAGGATTGGGCCGTACAGAGGTTTGATCAGTTAGCACTATTGGACGAGAAGAGAACGAAGTCTTTGTTAGACATTATGACCCATAGCGTCACTATTTTGTAAATGATATTGTATTATTGTACAAAATTAACTATGTGATAATGAAATTGCCATTTTGCCGTTTTGTAAAATCATTTACTTTAATATATATAAATGGCAAAAGTCCATATGATTAGTTCCGTATTGAGATGATATGAGACAGTATCAATATAAAAGGTTTAATCATTAAATATCCCTAGTCGGAGTATTATCGGTATCAATATAAAAGGTTTAATCATTAAATATCCCTAGTCGGAGTATTATCGAGATCGGACATCGATAATACGGAATAGACTAGTATTGCACTTGTACGAGTTGTGATGGCACAACGGTATAGTTCTCATATATTTAAGTATTGGATACTTATGCAAGTGCGGTAGGAGGTTGTGTTTTACCGATGGTACGGAAAACAGCTTCGCTCTGGAATGACCCCGCGGAATCCCATTGGTAGTATGTCTGCGTGTCTATGGGAGGCCGCATCAGGGTAGGTGTATATGGTCTTAACCTGAGACTTGCATTGCTAGTGCTTGCGACAATCGGTAAACTTTGGTTGTGGTGGTTCGGGGCTTTAACCGGTTCTGTGTACGCCTCTTCTGGGTTTATCGAGAATCGTAGTGTACTGGATGTGATGTCAAGATGGAAGTATCACTTCAGACATATGGAGATGATGATCACACAGGATACAAAACTAGTACTCTATAAAAGGTTGCAACCGTCGAGACAATATGACTAGGTCAGGATTGTCTGATTTAAAGAGACTAGTTGTTTGATATCCGATATATGTTTCGTACGGGGCAGACACATTTCCAGCCCCAGGCTTAACATGTGATCGTCCGATACTGGATCAATATACGCGATATTGCGGTATACTACGCTTGATAAAGATCTAATATTCCAGTAAGAATATTCTGGAGAATTGGGTAGGCATGGCGCTTTGCTAGAAGCCAACCTTGTCTTGTGAATCGGTAAAAACGTAGTACGAGGTACGTACGTGTTTGGATTATCCAACGACCGTATTTACTGCCAACATATCCGGAGATCTCTTGGGTCGCTTCCTGAAGATTCACCTATGATGTTTGATTCGAACTTTATTAATCTTGGATTAATTACGGAGAAACTTTATCTTGGATAAAATGCCTTGTTAGGAGAGAGAGAGAGATCGATTAATTTGGAATTAATCGATAAAATAATATATTCGATATATTATTAAACGAATTAGATTTCGACGCGAATTAAAATCGGATTTTAATTCGGGCAAACGAATTAATTTAGAATTAATTCATTAGCGGACTGAATAGTAATTCCGCAAGGCGTAATTATTTAATTCACGTCGCGACGGAAATTTGTTAATTCGGAATTAGCGAAACCGAGCCCGAAAGTGTTTGCGGACACATTCGTATTTTGAATCGAGTGGTATCCGCAAATCACATCGCGATATCTCATTACTTGATACGAATAGATGATGGATGTATCTAGTCACCTTTAAGGGATGATACATTGTCTCTATTCTCAAAGTGTGGTAATGATGGAAAATGATGGATTTCATTTTGGAGGGAAAACCTTTCACGGTTTTTGAAGGGTTTTTGATTAAAAAATTGATTTTTGGTATTTGATATCAATTCATTTATTTTTCATTTTGTCTCTCACGGTTTTAGAAACATTTTTTAGAACAAAAAAAATAAATGATACATCATCCTCTCCTCTCCATCTTCTTCACGCAGCCGTGAGCTTCATCCATGGCAGAAACTTGTTTTCTCCATTTTTGCTAGCACAACAAGGGATCAAAGGAGGTGATAGGGAAACGCATTTGGAGCTTGGAATACTAGAAGATTTGAGGCTTCTCACACTGAAGTTCTTGGCCGAAAACAGCGCCAAGATTTGCTACTTCTATCATTCTTGTTCTTGGCCGCATATCACCCACCTTGGAGGCTCAAGGATCCTCTTCTCCATTTTCGTCACAAAGCTTTGTAAGTATGTTTTCGCCATCCTTCAAGCTTTGCATGTATGTTTGTTGTATTTCTATGGCTTAATCTTTCTTTGGGACTAATTATAGAAACCAACAGTCTTTGTATCACATGCAGTTGTATCAGAAGAGACTAGCCCGGGCATTCAACAAGAAAATGCGTCCTACCAAGATCAGAAAGGGTGATTTGGTACTTAAGCAGTCAAAGCCGTCGACGACGGATCCGAGAGGGAAATTCATACCTAACTGGGAAGGACCTTACATAGTGCAGAAGGTAATGGGAAATGGGGCAGTGAGGCTATAAGACTTGGAAGGAAACGAGTTCACCAAAACGATAAACGTAGACAGATTAAAGCAATACTTTGCCTGAGGGGGAGAAGACCGAGCAGTCACCACGGGAATTAGCAGAAGACCTAACCCAACGGAATAAGAAAATCATTCATGCATACACGTAACATTGCATTCTCTTCGTGTTTGTTTTCGTTTTGTGTTCGCAGGTTCGAAGAAAGGAGAAAGCGACAGAAATGAACCAAGCAGCGTCAGCGCAATTTCAGTTTTTGGGATGAGTCCCAAGGGGCGAGGCCCATATAGCTTGAGGGCGAGGCCCCCGTTGGGTCGAGGTGCCCAGGGTCGAGGTACCCACTACATCATCAGTTCGAGGGCAAGGTCCCTATAGTCAGCGGTGTTGGGTCGAGGTGCCCAGGGTCGAGGTACCCAGGGTCGAGGTACCCACTACATCAACAGTTCGAGGATGAGGTCCCTATTGTCAGCAGTATTGGGTCGAGGTGCCCCCGTTGTCGGTTGCAATTATTGGGACGCGTCCCAGGATCGAGGTCCGCTGTAGCACCAACTCAGCTCGAGGCAGCAGCCGAGCCAGGTAAGTGAAAATGCAATGCATAAATTTGATAGGATTGTTCAAAGTCACACACTACACAAGTCCCATCAAAGTGGGGGCGACTGTAGGCATCGCATTTTCGCATGTGAAACCCGATGATGAGTCTCAGTTGGAGGCATTACCTTTTTAGCTAATGATATGCGGGGGAAACGGAGGTCGGAAGGGGAAATTCAGAATAAGTACGTCATCAAGTTCATTCACAAGTTCACTGTCTTTGTTAGTGCTGCGTTCGTTACTTCGTTCGAATGTCAGGCAGATTGCGGACGTTCGTGTAGCATTCTAATTGGCGTTCGAACGGCGTCGGTGTTTCTGGTGCTGTAGCCTCGCCCCCCAGCCCAATTAGGCCATAACCCCATAAAAAAACCATTCCCAATTAAATAAAACAGATAAAATATAATATAGGCATAATAAAGATAAATCAAATATATTAACTTCCTAACCAAAAACAAAAGCACATACTAAATAAAAAGATGTCATGCCTAATAAAAATCAATCATAACAAAATTAAATATTTTGAATTCTTAATCTAGCCAATTTATCCCCCACAAATCCTGCTTTCTTGTCTAACACCAAATCCATACCTCTTTAATGCCAAAATCCCTTCCTGTGAGACAAGGTAGACCCTTAGCCCTTCTCTATATAAACAACCCCTGACCAAGACATGCATCCTCTAGCTCATACAGATAACTCACACAAAAATCACAACTAAGATGTTGGTTTCTATAATATGCCAAGGAAAGATTAAGCATATTGAAATACAACATTGAATATATATATAAGATGAAGTATGGCGGAATCATACTTACATTGCTTTAGTGATGAAGAAAATCAAACCAAAATGGAAGCTCCAAGGTTGGGATGATTCGGCCAAGAAGAAGAGGTGGAAAGCTCCAAGCTTTGTGTATTCCTTGCTCTATGATGGTTTCCCTATCACCTCTTTTGATCCCTTGTAAGGTGCTAGCCTTGCATGTGAGTAGATGTTCAAACAACCTCAAATCTTCAAGTTTAGAAACCAAAATGAAGAAGATGGAGAGCAAAAACTGCATGCAGTTTTCGGCAATGTGAGAGAGAAAAGAGAGTTTTTGTTAATTGATTTTGTTACCAAAAATCAATTTATATTTATGCCATAATGTTATTAAATTAATAAAAAATTATGACACCAACCATGCAAGGCTTAGAGTGTCAAACACTCAAATTCCATGCAAAACAATTGAGTGTATTGTACACTATCACCATGCAATGCATATCAATAAAATAATACATATAATGACATGTGTCATGTGGGCCCCACACGTTTCCAAATGAAAGTGGGCCCACGTGCACTCACGCGTTCGGGTTCGATATTTCCGAAATACCGAACTTACGTCGCGACGTTAATTAAATCGAATTTAAATAAATAATCGCGCCTAGCGAAATTATTATTTACGTCGCTAACGAATTAATTCTAAATTAACTCGTATGCCCGAATTAAAATCTAATTTTAATTTCGCGTCGAAATCGAATTTCGATTATTATATCGAATATAATAATTTATCGATTAATTCCAAATTAATCGCTCTCTCTCTAAATAAGGCACTTTATCCGAGATAAAGTTTCTCCGCAATTAATCCAAGATTAATAAGTCCGAATCAAATATCATAGGTGAATCTTCAGGAAGCGACCCAAGAGATCTCCGGATATGTTGGCAGTAAATACGGTCGTCGGATAATCCGAACACGCACGTACCTCGTACTACGTTCTTACCGATTCACAAGACAAGGTTGGCTTCTAGCAAAGCGCCGCCTACCCAATTCTCCAGAAATATTCTTATAGGAATATAAGATCTATATCAAGCGTAGTATACCGTAGTATTGCGTACATCGATCCAGTATCGGATGATCACATGCTAGGCCTGGGGCTGGAGATGTGTCTGCCCCGTACGAAACATATATCGGACATCAAGCAACTAGTCTCTTTAAATCGGACAATCCTGACCTAGTCATATTGTCCCGACGGTTGCAACCTTTTATAGAGTACTAGTTCTGTGTCCTGCGTGATCATCACCTCCATATGTCTGAAGCGATACTTCCATCTTGACATCACATCCAGTACACTACGATTCTCGATAAACCCAGAAGAGGTGTACACAGAACCGGTTAAGGTCCCCAACCACCAAAACCAAAGTTTACCGATTGTCGCAAGTACTAGCGATGTAAGTCTCAGGTTAAGACCATATACACCTACCCTGATGCGGCCTCCCATAGACACAGACATACTACCAATGGGATTCCGCGGGGTCTATCCAGAGCGAAGCTGTTTTCCGTACCATCGGTAAAACACAACCTCCTATCGCACTTGCATAAGTATCCAATACTTAAATATATGAGAACTATGCCGTTGTGCCCTCACAACGTGCACAAGCGCAATACTAGTCTATTCCGCATTATCGATGTCCGATCTCGATAATACTCCGACTAGGGATATTTAATGATTAAACTTTTATGGATTGATACTGTCTCATATCATCTCAATCCAGTACTAATCATATGGACTTTCGCCATTTATAAATCAAAGTAAATAATATTACAAAACGGCAAAAGGCAATTTCATTATCACATAGTTAATTTTGTACAATAATACAATATCATTTACAA
Organism: Zanthoxylum bungeanum; assembly: GCA_019454045.1. Lineage (NCBI taxonomy): Eukaryota > Viridiplantae > Streptophyta > Magnoliopsida > Sapindales > Rutaceae > Zanthoxylum > Zanthoxylum bungeanum. The sequence goes on along the minus strand of SKCR01024031.1, from coordinate 379,466 downwards.
ACAGTGACGCTATGGGACACAATGTCTAACAATCTCCCACTTGGCCTATAGCCAGTCACTCAAGCATCTAATACCGAACTATGTATGTGTCGTTCAAAAACTTGCTGAAGAACAGCCTTCGTCAGCGGATCTGCAATGTTGTCATCTGATGTGACCTTCTCGACCTTTACATCGCCACGATGTATAATCTCCCGAATCAGATGGTAACGTCGAAGAACATGCTTGGACCGTTGATGAGACCTTGGTTCCTTAGCCTGTGCTATAGCCCCGTTATTGTCACAATACAATGGAACGGGCTCAGCTGCTAACGGAACTACTCCTAATCCGATTAGGAACTTTCGGATCCAAACTGCCTCCTTTGCTGCTTCAGATGCAGCGATGTACTCCGCTTCTGTTGTTGAATCGGCAACAGTATCTTGCTTGGAAGATTTCCAGCTCACTGCTCCGTTATTCAAACAAAAAATGTACCCGGATTGCGACTTGTAGTCATCCTTGTCGGTTTGGAAACTTGCATCGGTATACCCAGATACCGCAAGTTCTCCACCTCCATAAATTAAGAAAGCATCCTTAGTTCGTTTAAGATACTTAAGGATATTCTTAACTGCTGTCCAGTGACCTTCACCTGGATCGGCCTGATAGCGACTGCACATGCTCAAAGCATATGAGACATCAGGTCGTGTACATATCATGGCATACATGATCGATCCGACTGCCGAGGCGAACGGTATCCGACTCATGTTGTCTCTCTCTTCCTGAGTCTTAGGACACATGTCCTTAGACAGAGAGGTACCACGTACCATTGGAACCAATCCCCTCTTGGATTGTTCCATGTTGAATCGCTTCAACACTTTATCAATGTATGTACTCTGGGAGAGTCCAAGCAGCTTTCTAGATCTATCCCTGTAGATCTTTATTCCAAGAATAAAGGCTGCTTCTCCCAGATCTTTCATGGAGAATTTTAATGAAAGCCAAGCTTTCACCGACGTTAGCATGGGAATGTCATTGCCTAAGCAATACGTCGTCGACATAAAGGACAATAAAAGTAAGTGCTCTCCCACTAACCTTCTTGTATACACAAGGGTCATCTGCGTTTTGCACGAAATCATATTCTTTTATGATCTCATCAAAACGCTGATTCCATGACCGTGATGCTTGCTTCAATCCATAAATGGATCGATTTAACTTACAAACCTTGTTTGCAAGTCGTGGTACGATAAAACCGTCAGGCTGTTGCATATAAACATCCTCCAAAAGGTTTCCGTTAAGGAAAGCGGTTTTAACGTCCATCTGCCATATCTCGTAGTCGAAATATGCAGCTATTGCAAGCATTATCCGAATGGATTTAATCATGGCAACGGGTGAGAAGGTTTCGTCATAATCAATACCATATTGTTGACGATACCCCTTCGCTACAAGCCTAGCTTTGTACGTTTGTACGTTGCCATCCATGTCGGTCTTCTTCTTGAAGATCCATCTGCATCCAATAGGCTTTACGCCTTCTGGTGCATCAACCAGTGTCCAAACTTGGTTGGCGTACATGGAATCCATCTCGGACTTCATGGCATCTTGCCATAAAGCGGAATTGATATTTTGTATCGCTTCCTCATACGTAGCCGGCTCATTATCCTCAATAAGATTAATATCTACATGAGGTGAGATCAGGAACCCATACCTCTCAGGTACTGTTCTGACTCTCTCCGACCTACGCGGTCCTTGTGTATGTGAAGTTTGTGGTACAGACTCATCCCGGACGGTCTGTTCTTGTTCCGTCGTTGATTCATTGCCAGGAACAGTATCACTACGATCTTCATCGAGTTCTACTTTCCTCCCACTTACCACTGCATTTAAAAAATCCTTCTCAAGGAAAAATGCTTGTAGAGCAACAAATACTTTGTTCTCTTGTGGGTGATAGAAGTAATATCCTTTGGTTTCCCTAGGATATCCTACAAAAAGGCATTTATCAGATTTGGGTTCAAGTTTGGTACCTTCCAAACGTTTAACATATGCCCAGCATCCCCAAATCTTCAGGAAAGAGAAACCTGGTTTCCTTCCTGTCCATATCTCATATGGAGTCTGTTCAACAGACTTCGACGGTACCTTATTCAAAATAAGTATAGCACTGTTTAATGCGTATCCCCAGAAGGATATTGGTAGCTCAGTGCGACTCATCATTGACCTCACCATGTCCAACAAGGTGCGGTTTCTCCGTTCGGACACACCGTTTAATTGCGGTGTTCCAGGAGGAGTCCACTGTGAAAGAATACCATATTCTTTCAAGTAATCTTGAAACTCATAACTTAAGTATTCGCCACCACGGTCTGACCGTAATGTCTTAATACTCTTCCCTGTTTGTTTCTCCACTTCGTGTCGAAACTCTTTGAATTTCTCAAAAGTTTCCGACTTGTGTCTCATAAGATACACATAACCGTAACGAGATGCATCATCTGTAAAGGTTACGAAGTAGTGAAATCCACCTCTAGCCTGGCTAGACATGGGCCCGCATACGTCAGTATGAACGAGAGCCAACAGTTCTGTGGCACGTTCACCTTTACCGCTAAAAGGTGATTTAGGCATTTTGCCTAAAAGACAAGATTCGCAGACGTCATATGAATTGGATCAAATTCGTCCAAGTACCCACTCTTCGAAAGTGTGGATATGCGAGTCTTGTTGATGTGTCCTAGACGACAATGCCACATATAAGCTTCATCTTTTAGATTACTTCTTTTGAGCCTTTTGTTTGTCATTTTAGGAGATTCATTTATATTCAAAATATAAAGACCGTTATTTGCAACAGCTGTGCAAATTTCTGCATCATTTTTATATAAATAACACCCAGTGTTTCTAAATACAAAAGTGTAACCCTGCTGGGTTAACAAGGATACAGATATAATATTCCTAGTTAAACTAGGTACAAAATAACAGTTCAAAAGTTTAAGTACATGCCCTGAGGGCAGTTCTAAAACAAAAGTCCCTACGGCCAAAACAGCAACTGGTGTTCCGTTTCCGACCCGTAGATCCATCTCCCCTGACGCCAGCACCCTGCTATCATGCAGATCCTGCACATCAGTACAAATATGAGCACCACAACCAGAATCAAAAATCCAATTTTTAAAACTAGAAGTATTCATATTTATCTCAATAACAAACATACCAGAGGCGATAGCCTTGCCAGCCTTGATATCCTCCCTCTGCACAATGCTCATTCGGCAGTCACGTTTCCAGTGACCCCTCTTGCCGCAGTTGAGGCAGATGTCGCGAGATTTGTCCTTTGGCTTCCTAGAAGCCACTGTCAACTTGCCTTTGCCCTTGTTCTTGAACTTCTTCTTCCTCGCACCTCCAATTGCCTTGGGCCTAGCCTTTGGCGCATGAGAGGTCGATGCATAATGCGCCTCGCGCTTGCTCCCCTTTAGGAGTTCCCTTTCGGACTCCTTCAATACGGATAACAGCTCTCCAAGAGTGTCATCTGTATCCATCAACTTGTAGTTGATTATGATTGTTTCCAAGTATCAGGAAGTGACTGCAAGATCATATCTATAGTCAGCTCAGCCTCCAAGACTATTCCCATATTGGCCAACTCATCAATATCGGCGATCATTTGAGTCCCGTGGGCCTCAACTGATGCGCCGTCTGTCATCCGGGAGCGGAAGAGTTTCCTTACTAGCTCGTACCTCTTCATCCGCTTATTGGTGCGGTGAAGATCACGCAATCTTGCCATCATGTTATAGGGATCCAAGTCCCTGTACTGGCGTCTGAAATGCTGGGTCATTGCAGCTAGCATAACTGACTGAGCTTGGTCACAATCGTCACTATGAGTCTTCCATAACTCTAGCTCCAGTGGCTCAGTGGGTTCAGGCGGGAGAGGTCTCTGAATAGTATACAGTATCCTCTCAGCCCCAAGCACTATCTTGAGGTTCATTTCCCAGTCGGCAAAGTTTGTCCCTTTGAAGACATTATCGCCCATGATTATGTCGCGGATATTACCTTTGCCAATCATCTTGACAACTATAGTCCAACTATAAAGTCAACGATGTTATGGGTACAGTCAAACTGTTACAAGTAAAATAACAATATATTAGTCCAACTAATTATTTAAAATATTGACGAAATAATTTTGAAAGACGCGTAAGGCTAAGTATCTGAATGAAATTGCAAATTCAATAATAGCCTCCCACTATTTTCTTCAAGTTTCTAACCCTCTGTAGAGAACTCGGGAAATCGAATTTCCTAGTGGGCTAGGATCCCGTTAAATAACACACAACCTTGACTTTGGCCAATAAAAATTGTATGCTATTTAACTTAGGTAGATCTCCATGATCAATTGGATCTCATCCAATTCCTAGATCCGGTTAGGTGGACATCCAAGTCCGAAACATATGTATAATGCCAATGTAACCATTACATTTTCCTAACCCTATCCTCCGAATCATCTAGGCCTTGGCTTTGGCCAAAAACAAACCTAATGATTCCAGTTAAGCGGGACCCATTGACGAGGAAAGTTTCGTAATCAATGTCATTGGACAAAAAGTGATCTTGACTTTGGCCAATAAAAATCACGATTTGGACAAGACACCGATATGCAACAAAACTCTCATGATTCAAGTACATCCTTGATTGACAAAGGTCTTGACTTTGGTCAAAAACAAACCAATGCCAACTTCGGATCTTGAACAAGAACCATTCAATGGAAGGATATTTGCTTAATATAAATTGAGGGATTTTCGCGTAATTGGCAACCAATTTATTTATCTTTGTTAGGTCTCATCATCATACACCCTTAAGCATGCTTCTAAAACATCATAAAGCGCGTAAAGTAAATTAATAGTGATATGCGGATGGATATATAAACAACTTGTTCCTAGAACAAATCACTCCCTTTCCTCTCCCCGCTAGCACTATTCTACTTCTACCCAATTACATAATACAATAAGAGAAACCTCATTTACATTGAGGGGAATTAGGTGAGAAGAGAATACAAAGAGATAAAGAGATAAGGCTGGACACGCAGGTCCAATTTATAAATTCCAAATTTACAATAATTTCTAAAATTACCCTTTCCCTTCTAATATCCATCCGATATACACTATTCATTCATCACATACATATATATTCAAACAAGACATGCTTTTACAACCAATCTAATCCAATTAATTAGTCTTTGTTTAAGTGATCATCCAATGTTCAAACAACGGTTTGATTTTGCGCGAGTCCAACTCGATTGAGAAAAAGTACATAAGGTACGAATTCGCGAATTATATCGAACTACTTATTAAATCTAATTCAATTCGTATTCAATACTAATTCAATTATTTAATTCCAAATTAAATGTTTACACTTTTAATGTGCTTTAAAGACTTAGATTCTAAATCTAATCTATTGGGTCTCAAAGCCCAACTAACATCCAATGTTTAATTTAATTCAAGTCAAATGGGCTTTCAATTGATTTATTAAGGCTTGGGCTTTGGTCAATGTGGGTCAAACCCAATTACCAAGCCCAAATAAGGAATCACCCTTAAATGCCATAAAACCAATTTTAAGCCCATAAGGCCCAATTAAATTATTAAAGCCCATTATTATATTTGGACTTAATGGAGTGATTTAGGCCCAAATTGGATCCAATCCTTTTGGCCCAAATCTACTTGGTCCAACCAAGCCCATTATGCCCAAATACAATATTAAAAGCCCAATTCACCAATTAAGCCCATTAATTAAATTTTAATATTCCAAACATTAAAGTCCAATTAATTAAAGTGTAATACCAAGATTAATACATTAAACCAAATATTTCAAAAATACCCATTTAATTTATTAATCATGTATTGTTCAAAATAAATGTCCAACATTAATTTTAACAAAAAAATCAACTCCTTTTCATGTCCTTGTACATTCGGCCAAGGTGAGTTTTTGTGTCGATTTGTTTTTCAATCCGATTGAATTACTAATCTACGTCCCGTATACGTTCTAAGTCATCCAATGATCTTAAACACAAAAAATTCCAATCCACTCCAAGTAGCAACACATTCGGCCAAGGCATGAATTTGGGGAAAAATCATCCAATGCATTTTTCATAAAATTGATTCCATATAACATCATTCTATATACATGCAAGCATACTTATTAATCAAATTTCATAAGAACATGCTTCAATCAATTTATCATACCCATTCGGCCAAGGTTAAATTTTTGGGGAAAAATCATCCAATGCATTTTTCATAAAATTGATTCCATATAACATCATTCTATATACATGCAAGCATACTTATTAATCAAATTTCACAAGAACATGCTTCAATCAATTATCCAAATTTTAACCTAAAGTATTTCATGCTTAACCATGGCTCCATGATACCATTGTTGTTTCTATAATATGTCCCAAGGAAAGATTAAGCAATGAAATACAACATTGAATATATATATAAGATGAAGTATGGCGGAATCATACTTACATTGCTTTGTGATGAAGAAAATCAAACCAAAATGGAAGCTCCAAGGTGGGATGATTCGGCCAAGATGAAGAGGTGGAAAGCTCCAAGCTTTGTGAATTCCTTGCTCTATGATGGTTTCCCTATCACCTCTTTTGATCCCTTGTAAGGTGCTAGCCTTGCATGTGAGTAGATGTTCCAAACAACCTCAATATCTTCAAGTTTTAGACAAAAATGAAGAAGATGGAGAGCAAAAACTGCATGCAGTTTTCGGCAATGTGAGAGAGAAAAGAGAGTTTTTGTTAATTGATTTTGTTACCAAAAATCAATTTATATTTATGCCATAATGTTTATTAAATTAATAATAAAATTATGACACCAACCATGCAATGGCTTAGAGTGTCAAACACTCAAATTCCATGCAAAACAATGAGTGTATTGTACACTATCACCATGCAATGCATCATCAATAAAATAATACATATAATGACATGTGTCATGTGGGCCCCACACGTTTCCAAATGAAAGTGGGCCCACGTGCACTCACGCGTTCGGGTTCGATATTTCCGAAATACCGAACTTACGTCGCGACGTTAATTAAATCGAATTTAAATAAATAATCGCGCCTAGCGAAATTATTGTTTACGTCGCTAACGAATTAATTCTAAATTAACTCGTATGCCCGAATTAAAATCTAATTTTAATTTCGCGTCGAAATCGAATTTCGATTATTATATCGAATATAATAATTTCATCGATTAATTCCAAATTAATCGCTCTCTCTCAAAATAAGGCACTTTATCCGAGATAAAGTTTCTCCGCAATTAATCCAAGATTAATTAAGTCCGAATCAAATATCATAGGTGAATCTTCAGGAAGCGACCCAAGAGATCTCCGGATATGTTGGCAGTAAATACGGTCGTCGGATAATCCGAACACGCACGTACCTCGTACTACGTTCTTACCGATTCACAAGACAAGGTTGGCTTCTAGCAAAGCGCCATGCCTACCCAATTCTCCAGAAATATTCTTATAGGAATATAAGATCTATATCAAGCGTAGTATACCGTAGTATTGCGTACATCGATCCAGTATCGGATGATCACATGCTAGGCCTGGGGCTGGAGATGTGTCTGCCCCGTACGAAACATATATCGGACATCAAGCAACTAGTCTCTTTAAATCGGACAATCCTGACCTAGTCATATTGTCCCGACGGTTGCAACCTTTTATAGAGTACTAGTTCTGTGTCCTGCGTGATCATCACCTCCATATGTCTGAAGCGATACTTCCATCTTGACATCACATCCAGTACACTACGATTCTCGATAAACCCAGAAGAGGTGTACACAGAACCGGTTAAGGTCCCCAACCACCAAAACCAAAGTTTACCGATTGTCGCAAGTACTAGCGATGTAAGTCTCAGGTTAAGACCATATACACCTACCCTGATGCGGCCTCCCATAGACACCTAGACATACTACCAATGGGATTCCGCGGGGTCTATCCAGAGCGAAGCTGTTTTCCATACCATCGGTAAAACACAACCTCCTATCGCACTTGCATAAGTATCCAATACTTAAATATATGAGAACTATGCCGTTGTGCCCTCACAACGTGCACAAGCGCAATACTAGTCTATTCCGCATTATCGATGTCCGATCTCGATAATACTCCGACTATGGATATTTAATGATTAAACTTTTATGGATTGATACTGTCTCATATCATCTCAATCCAGTACTAATCATATGGACTTTCGCCATTTAAATCAAAGTATAATATTACAAAACGGCAAAAGGCAATTTCATTATCACATAGTAATTTTGTACAATAATACAATATCATTTACAAACAGTGACGCTATGGGACACAATGTCTAACAAAAGAACCTTAGCCACTCACGGCAATAGCAACAAGAAGGACATAAACAATTCCTTCATCTCCTCCGCTCCATAACCGAAAATCTCCCCCATACAGCAGCCCTCCATCACCAAAAATATACCTCGAAACAGCAGTCCAAACACACCAAAAAGCCCTTGAAACACGCCTGGACAACAGCCCAAACCACGCCCAAAACAGTCCCTAAAATCCCTTAAAACATTAACATAAACTGCACTTATAACCCTTGAAATAACCACACCAAACTACACTAAAAAACCATGAAAAACACTCAAAACAGTTCGTTGAAACGTCAAAACAGGTGACCTGAACAGTGAGTAGCAAAGCAGAGACCGAACAGCAGTAGAACGGAGACCGAACAGCAGCAGAACGGAGACCGAACGGCTAGCAAAACAGCAAAACAGTGAGCTAGGACGCTAAACCAGTGAACCGGAGAAGTTGAGAAGCTGTACCCTTTCCGACGTCCTTGAAACGCAAGCCCGAAAGTTGGCAAAAAGGTTAGACCTGAGGGTACTTTCCACACTCATCTTTATTTGATTTTTATTATTTATTTTGACTATATTTTAAATATTTGTTGAATCTTGTGTGTGTATGATGCGTGTTGTGGGTATTGGATGAATGAAAGAGTGTCGTCTCTTGTGGTATATAGGATGGAAACCCATACGTAAATTTCGTAGCATGATCCAATTCTGCATGTTGCTTGTGGTATTTTTTCGTCACTTGAATTCTGCATGTTGCTTATTTATGCATGATCCAATCGAGCGCATAGGCTTAGTAAGTGGAATGAAAGATCCCCTACGGGGAGGGGTTAAAGCCCTTTACCACGATGTTTTTCCGCGCTGGTTGATGTGTGTTCGGTTGAATGCAAGATACGTTCAATCGGGCATATTAAGTTTGATATTATTGCTTTTAACTCTATGTATGCATGATTCAATCGAGCGCATGGGCTTAGTAAGTGGAATGAAAGATCCCCTACGGGGAGGGGTTAAAGCCCTTTACCACGATGCTTCACCGCGCCGGTTGATGTGTGTTCGGTTGAATGCAAGATACGTTCAATCAGGCATACTAAGTTTGATATTATTGCTTTTAATTCTTTGTATGCATGATTCAATCGAGCGCATGGGGTTAGTAAGTGCAATGAAAGATCCCCTATGGGGAGGGGTTAAAGCCCTTTACCACGATGCTTTGCCGCGCCGGTTGGTGTGTGTTCGGTTGAATGCAAGATATGTTCAATCGGGCATACGAAGTCTGATATTATTGTCTTTTTAATTCTTTGTATGTGTGACTCAATCGAGCGCATGGGCTTAGTAAGTGCAATGAAAGATCCCCTATGGGGAAGGGTTAAAGCCCTTTACCACGATGCTTTGCCGCGCCGGTTGATGTGTGTTCGGTTGAATGCAAGATACGTTTAATCAGACATACTGAGCTTGACATTGTTGACTTTATTCTTTGTGTTGCATGCATCAGGTCTGGGACCGTTCGAACGCGTTCTCGAATGCTACGCGAATGCGAACCTTCTGTTTACCGTTTGAACGCGTTCTCGAACGCTACGCGAACGCACACGCACTTTCTTAGTCATATAATGCATCAGGTCTGGTTCCGTTCGAACGCGTTCTCGAACGCTATACGAATGCTAACCTTCTGTTTACCGTTCGAACGCGTTCTCGAACGCTACGTGAACGCACACGCACTTTCTTAGTCTTATCATGCATCAGGTCTGGTTCCGTTCGAACACGTTCTCGAACGCTACACGAACGCGAACCTTCTGTTTACCGTTCGAACGCGTTTTCAAACCCTACGCGAACGTGCACCCACTGAACTGAGTCATTTTCATCAGATTTCATACATAGTTTTCCTAGTAGCTATCCCCACATGTATGAATACAATGTGTTTAATGTATTACAATTCATATACCTATGTCATGATAACATTTGAGTATTATTTCTTGTGGTATATCGGATGGAAACCCAGACGTAAATTCCGTAGCCGAATCCGAATGGACGGTAGTGCGGTCTGTATTTGGGATACAATTCCACGTACCACTTGAGAAGGTGCTCACATGTGTGCTTGTGTGGTTAGTATGTGTGCTTGTGTTTTCTTGAGTATAATATGCCAATGAAGTTGTATGTTTGTCGCTCCTTTGATGTACTTCCAAGCATGCAATCTTAGATGTGAAATATATGTGTAAGTTTTATTTTGTACATGTGAATTTAGAAGCATGATACTCTTGGAAATAAGTGCTACTTAAGCTTGATTAAATTATTACATAAATCCTTTCATTACAAGTGGCATGAGTAAGGGACCATTCCGAACCCAACGGTTTGAGGTCTTCCCTTGTGAGGGGTGAATGCGGCCTTAAATCTCATTTTCCCGGTTCACACCGGGTGGCGACTCCATTATTCTCTTGTTCAGTCCCCCGTGGCTACTCCGTACTCCCGATCGGGCCGCGAGCCCGGGACAGCATACGTCGTCTAGTTCCTGTTTCCCACACCCATGGATTTAACAGATCGCTAATCCTCTATTGAATACCTATGCTCTGTACACAGCACTGGCAGATCATTTCTTGATACACATATGATATCACAAGAATCAGTCCACACCCAACGAACATGTGAAGGTCTGACCTAAATAGGTCAGTGACGTGACTGTCGTCAAAGTATGAAGGATAACTCATATATTCACCATGGTATCTCAAGTCAAAGAATCATTATATTACTCAACCCGAAAAGATTCTTATTGACGTTGGTTTACCATCTATTAAGAATCTTTGGTGAGTTGTTCAATGTTTATCCGATATAAATGTAACGACCGGTAGTCTCTACCACTGTCGCACTATAGTACTGTTACGTCACGGAACAAGTGTTGTGTAAAATAAATTATGTCTGAGCATGTATAGATTCATGGAATGACTTTAGGGATAAACGATAAATTCTTCGAAACTTCGATGCGAAAACCTATGATGTTCCACTCCAGATAGCCCATGGTATTTGGGCCGTAACATTCTCACACAAACTCTGATTTTTATGAATTTTATATCATAGGAAAGCTGAGATGAGATCTACAAGACTATAACTTTCGCGTTGAATATTTTTCCAAATTTGGACTAGAAACAGATTGATAATGCAGAACAAAAATTCGAATGAATATTACCCGAGGGTCATTCAAGAGAATTCTCAAAACTTCTATAAAACTCTAAACTTTGCTATACATTTGACAATTTCAAACAAGCCCAAGTATAAAAAGGGGTTACTATTAACATTTCACAAAATTTAAAAGAATAGAAAAGAAAGAGAGAAGAAGGAAGAAGCAAGAAGGTTTGGCGTCCATGAAACCTTGAAAGATGCCGAAATTCACAAGAGAAGAGGTAAGAGCAACTTGACCCAAATTTGACATTGTGAAATCTTGATAATATGAACATATGTTGATGTTAGTGGAATGTTAGGGATTGTGTATTGGTGATTGACAAAGAGAAAAACTTATTATAGAATTAAGTGTTCAATTGTTTTGGAAAATCTTAAAGGTTTAATAAAGTGATAAGAACAATGAGACTATTGAGTATTTAAAGATGATAATGATAATGTTATAGGATGTTTATTGAGTATTTTTGCTTGTGTGATTGTTTGGGGGAAGTATTGAGCAAATTGGGTATGAGAGAATGAAGTCAAGACCAGAATTTGGTCTTGCGTCGTGACGCAAAGAGCCCTGCGTCACGACGTGATATGGGAATTTTCCCAGATATGCTTCTGGTTTGTTTCGCGTTGCGACGCATAAGGTTTTTGCATCGTGACACGGACGGTAAAAGTTTGGGTACGTTTCTGGTCAATACGCGATGTGACGCGCAATGCCCTGCATCGCGACTCATGGTCAAAATATTGCCCAAATAAGTTTCAAACCATCTCAGTTCCACCTGAACACGTTAGAGGCTATCCTATAAGTATCGTATCAACTCATATGTACATGTTACATCATGATAAGAGTAAGATACCCTCAGAGTGATAACGCTTACTAGAATAAGCAAATTTTAGTTTGTTTTCGTAGTGCGTTTCTTAGTCCATTTCAAATCTAGTTTATCCAATGTAGATCATCACAGGAACCAGAGTTTTCTCAGCAAGTGAGTAATGCCAGCCAGATTTCCAAACAGTGAGTGGACACTCTCCCTTTTTAATTGACTTTCATTTTGTTGCTTGTCGTCAGACTTATTTTTACGCTTTAGGGCGTTAGACGATTTTTATTTCAGTTATCACTTCAAAGCTTTTTCTTTTAAAGTTATGATTAAGATAGAAACATTTTCAAAGTATGATTTTATGATTTTCCAGGTAATGGGGAAAAACCCACCTTAGTATGTAACTTCATTCAGTTATGAAATTGACGGATAGCACATGTGCACATGTAAAAGACTGGGGGGGACGACGATACGTAACGCCCCCAGATCCTAGTTTAGGACTAGGGATGACAGATGCCCATAGATCCTAATTTCAAAGCTTGGAGTGTAGCATAGATCTGCACCCCCAGTTCTAGTTCAGTGGCTTGGAGGACGGGCGATACGTAATGCCCCAAGACCACTAGTTTCAGAGACTGTAGCGGCATGCTTTGGGGGACGGTGATACGTAACTCCCCAAAGTTATGAATTTGCACTCCTGGCTCTAGTTAGGTGTATGGGGGGACGACGATATGTAACGCCCCCATACGTCAAGATTTTCAGAGATAGATTAGTTTTCAGATAACAGGTTTTTAGAATCAGAGATCAGATTTTAGAAATAGTTTTCAGAAAATAGACGTTTCAGAAATAGTTTTCAGAATAGGTCTTTCAGATACAAGTTTACAAAACCAGACTTTCAAAGGAATATTTCAGAAAGATAAGTTTTATAAAAGAGATTTCAAACAAAGTTTTCAGAAAAAAAGAGTTTTCATATAAAGTTATTTCTGGAACTTTGGTTTTAGAACCAAATATTTTTATATCAATATTTCAATTTTCATCCACTCTTTTAGATCGTACAACGATCTAACCCCCACTCCCAGTTTCCTTGTTTTGCAGGTATTCGCGGAGAACGAGCTCGGGAGGACGGATACTGATGCAATCACTAGGTTATGGAGTCCACCAGTCCAAGTCAGGAAGAGTAAGAGTCCAGTCAGAGTTTAAGTCCAGTCCAGATAGTTGTAGACTAGAGATATGTGTGAGAATTGATATATATAGTTATTGAGCTAGTTGATATTTAAACGTTCAGTCACATGTGAACTACTTTTGTACTATGTCATGGTTTTGGGCATTGGTCCCATATGAGAGATTATATTTGAAAAGAGTATCAGTATTGTTCATGGTAAGAGAGTCAGTGGCTTATGGGGTTAGTACGGTCTACCCCATGCCGGTAACATCTCCCAGATTGGGGATGTTACAATAAACTTCTACATGTCTATATGAGTCTTCGAGACTCAAGGTTCATTGAGTAATAACCATTGAAATCCTAGAATCTAATATACGACACGTACCGTTATCTGTAGGTTAACTTACTGACTAAGTAATGTAAAACTTAACCAGAAATAGTTTAAAAATGATATTATTATGATACAACTCAACGACAGTTGCGACGCTTTTGCAACTGTATCATAACAAATTATTCTAAGGTCTGTTATGTCTTTTCCACTTAGAGAGAATGCTACTGAAACTGTTTATTTTATTCATAATAAAATATTTACATAAGTATTTACAAGGAAATACAACATAAAATTGGCGCGCCGAGCACCAATCCTAACAAAGCTGTCTACCAAAGCATCTATGTGTGGCAGGGGAAAATCATCTTTCAGGCAAGCATTCTTGTGGTCTCTATAATCCACACACATTTTGACCTTCATGTCCTTCTTTGGTACTTGCACAATGTTGGCTAACCATTCTGGGTACTTTACCTCTTCCTTTATCTTCTATGCCCATTCTGGCCTCATTCTGCGGAGTTTCTGCTTTGCGGGTCTCATGTTTAGATATGTGGGTATAAGGTGTTGTGCTATGCTCACGTCCACTATAGGCATATCTTCATAGAACCCTTTAAATACTTTTGCAAATTTTATCAATAATCTCTCTAATTCGTTTCTCTCTTTATTGGCAACTTCACTTGCAATTATTATATTCTTAGGGTTTTCGTATGTACCAAGATTAAATGCATTAGTTTTAGTTGAATTAATGTTCAATATGCTCATGTTATGCTTGTCATGATATATGCTAAAAGAAAAAGATCAGACAAGTATGTAAAATCATTCATCTTATTAAGTTTGAAAGTATGGTTACAATCAAATAATTGAGGTACAGAAATGTCTTCATAATCTTCACCCTCGTCTCCAATTGTCTTGGAGTCATCTATTGTCAACTTTTCCATCTTAAGTAGCTTTCCTATGTCGCTTCTGGCTTATTTTCTAGTTCTGGCTCTATGTTATTCTTTTCCCATTTCTTCAGATATCGGAAAAGTAAAATATCTTATATACGAGTATCTCGAATATACTACGCATGTAAAATACCCATATCCTACGTTTGCAAGTTACCGACCTTTAATCCCGACCTCGAATCCATAGCTTTGATGCTATAACTGGAACACCCCAAGAAATTCAGAATGTTATCAGTAGGGGACCAGACCAACCAGTCTCTCTAATCCTAACCAAAACCCAAAACTTATCAAAAGAAACATGTAATTCATGATATCCATGTATGACAAACTCATAAGATGCAAGAATTCAAAAGGGCTTTGTGCCCATATACATAATCCGTTACTAATTATAACCAAGTACTTTACAAACAACTGACCATACATAAATACACAAGAACCCATTTCCCCAACAAATACATATATTAACAAAGTCTAAAAAAAAAATCCTATAGCTGACTTGTAATACAAATATCCAACATCCAGCTCACAATCTTAGCAATAAGGGTATGACCTCACTATGAGAGAGATGGGGTTCTGCAAATGTAACACCCCGTCAGATACAAGATGCTACCGGCGGGAGTCAGGATTGACCCATCTCCATAAGCCTTTAAATTTATAAAGAATTTGGCATGATGTATCCTAAAAATGGACAACTTGGATCTCAGTCCAGCATCAAAACGAACTGAAATAAACATTATATATTATAATGGGCCTCAGGTCCACACCAACACATCAAAATCATCACCTAAGGGCTCCATGCCCATATCATCTGTCAACAGTCAAGGGCATTGTACCCACAACATCATAAGCAATTAAAATATTTACTTAATACAAATGGTGTGCTCAGCTCGAAAAAAAAATCAAATATCCTAAACTTCTAAAACTTTCCACAAGAGACTTACGGGGGTGTATGCCGCTTGGGTGATCCGCTTCTTGAACATGACTTCAAAAGCTGTCGTGGTTGACCAATCTGGAAGCCAACCTGTAAAACTACAAACTGGTTTGTGTGAGTTATAAAACTCAGTAAGTAACCATGCTCATGCAACAAACAAACATAAAGTCAAGCATACTAGAAACTTTTTAACATTACCAAGTTACAAATTCAACTTTATCAACTTTTAACTAACCTTTTATCTATTACATATGGAAATCTTCATATCTATTTACATATATATGTGCCAATCTAAAATCCAAAACATTCAAAGCATGCAAGGCAAGAATTCAAATATCACAAAGCGCATCGTTTAACATCAAATCCATTTTAATCACGTGAAACATACAATCATATATTTATACTTTTCCCACGAATAAACATCCTTGAAACATCAAACAAACTTTCTTCTATTCGTTTACAAACTATCTTCTATACCAAAACTAACTTTCTTTAATTATGTTAACCTTTCAATAGTTTGACATTCAGGATTCATATGCTTATACACATACCATAGAAAATTTCTCTTATATTTATGCAAATACAATTTCATAATTCTTACAAATACATACATATTAATATAACTTAGCAAACACGCTTTAAAACATCTGATATTCACATAAGTTTTCAAATCATTCATTCATTTCACATAAGCATACACTATCCATATATGTTACGAGTTCTATCATACACATATATACACTCAGACATATGTACAATCATCGTGCAACTAACCATGAATCACACATAACAACCAATACATCACAAAACACATAATCAAACAACACACATATATGGCTGAATTACACATACAATGCTCGTACAAGACTTATTCCTCTCTCTTTCTCGTCGCCGGCGGTGTTCTGGGGTCGTCATCGGCCACCTTCAAACATGGAGTGACTGGGCACACCCTCCTAGGCTGTCGTCCAGCCGGTGGTGGCCAGCTGGTCGGTCGATGAGCCTCACACAGTTAGGAGTCGTTTTAGGAAGGGGGGTCGGGTGAGAGGTGATAGGTGAGAGAGAGTTTTTTTTTTCTTATAATTATGGAAACTTAAGGGTATTTATAGAAAAGTTTCTGAAAATTTACATTCAGACCCTCAAAAATTGTAATTAGCTCTTTGTCACAGGGATTTCTCAGAAATTCATGTTTTTGAAGCCCTTCTGATACAAATGTCGAAAAGTGTTCAACACGAATGTTGTTCGTCTCAAAAACACGAGTCTGATGGTTCAAAACTCAGCTCAATCGGAGTTCGTTTGCTACGTTTATAGCCAAAATAAAAAACTTTTATGCATATAATGATATAAATAAAAATCACGTAATCGGTTCTCAAAACCACCTGTTTTCCAACGTGAAGAAACTTCACTTAAAATATATTCCAATCTATTTTCCAACACATATACTTTGATTTTCGAATACCATCCCGTTCCAAATCTTTAACTTTAATTTGGAAATCTATTAGAAATTCTTCGTAAAATTCAGGATATTAGATCCTCCCCTCCTGATAAAAATTCGTCCTCGAAATTTCTCCGTCTTTATGTTTGATCATTCGGAACCGATTGTATGTACATTACCATTTTATCCGCATTTGCAAGTTATCTCACTTTACACCTTATCAAAAGTTACATACTCCATATATCAATGCAAATCATGCTATTTCAATGCAAAATAAATCAGATAAATCATTTCGTACCAAAATTACATTAAACTTATCACCTCAATTCATATACATTCAAATGAATACATTCAAACCGCTCCAAACTTATCTATTAGTAGAAATGGA
Organism: Zanthoxylum bungeanum; assembly: GCA_019454045.1. Classification (NCBI taxonomy): domain Eukaryota; kingdom Viridiplantae; phylum Streptophyta; class Magnoliopsida; order Sapindales; family Rutaceae; genus Zanthoxylum; species Zanthoxylum bungeanum. Next base: position 362,023 of record SKCR01024031.1, on the reverse strand, counting down.
AAGCCGAACATGAATTCCATACTATCAATCACATACATAATGAGAAACGAGGAACATAACACATGTTCTTTACATGCAATCCATTATAGTATCAAAATGGAAACCTTACACGAATTTCATACTATCTATTTCATTCACAATATAAAATGGAACTCATTAATTTCACATCATATTATTCTATATCATGTATATAAACGACATCAATATCAAAATTTACATACGTAGATATCCCATCGCACATACAATTTTGTATGGGTGACAATGCATACATCACCAATACAATCCTCAAAAGATTCATGACTAACTATAAACTTGTATACGTGCTCTTGTAAAAAACATAAACTTTTATACAAACAGAAACATTCATTGTCACAGCCAAAAGTGACATATAATCCTATGTGCTCTTATGATGTTGATAGTCAGAAATCTGTCAATCTCCATCATCATTCAAAATAGAAAATGTAAAACGATCTCTTTCAAAAATCATTTCGAAAATAAATTTGAAAAACTCTATTAATGTAAACAAAATCAGTTCCAAAATCCATTATCGTAAATCCATATTGAGCATCCAGCATAACGTAACTGGACAAACCATTACGAGTGTCCAATGCCCAAATCGCATGCACAGATCTAACAATGAACGAAACGATCCTACTATTGACAGAGAGTCGGGTCGACCCACTGCAATTAGACAAACCCATATACAAGTGCCACAATGGAAACATATCATATCAAATTATAAAAAACTGTAAAAACCATATACAAGCGCCGTGACAGAAAGAGATCATATCGTATAATATCATAATCAATATCGGAATGCATCGAAATCAAAATGTAATTATTTTGAAATCATTCTTCCCCCGAAATATAAATATGTGTAAATTCAAATCCTTAATGTAAAATTTTCAAAATACATATCGATCGTCCATTATTCAGTCGCGCGGACAGACCAGACACTGTACAGACCATGTCGACAGGGTAGTGGGCCAACCATTTTTTGATGGTCTGGACCCATAACGAGCGCCTCAGCCAAGCCTGAACAAAACATATACAAGCGCCACAGAGGGTCAAAAATATTAAATCATCAAGCATCATAACAGAAACAGATTTTCGAGAGTCTCGATGGAAATAAAAGTTTACAGTTAAAAGCATCAAAATCATTTTTGAGCGTCGAGACGGAAACATATTATCAAGCACCTCGACAGAAACATATCGATAAATCTCAAAGTATAAAAAATGTGAATCGAGCGTTGAGGCGGAAATATTTTCTTTATCCTTTATGATCAAAATCAAAATATCTGGAAACTTTCTTTCTTCTTTCTTTCTTTCCTTTTTCTTTTCAAAACACTTTTATGTAAAAAATTAAATACCAAGTTTTCAAAACATGGTTCAAAATATAAGTTCATAATTCAGACTATCAACATTATAGAACCTCTGATACCCCAAAACACCTTGAATTCACATTACTTACTTATACATAAACCTATATAAACCATATACATTTAACTTAATATACCTATACACATACAATTATTCACAGTATACAAACATATACAAATAATTCAAATCACCTATATCAATCACCCATAACATATCATACCATATACCAAAAATCAATTCAAGTTACAAACATGAGACCTATATGATCTATACGTAACAAAAAACATACTCAGATGATCGGATGCCTTGTAGCTTCAGTCACCGACACCTTAAATTTTTCTCTGATACCGCAACTATAACACCTCGCTAGAGGCAAGATGCTATCTAAAGGAGACATGATTGACCCATCTCCATAAATCTCTAAATTTACAAAAAATAAGACATGATGTATCCTAAAACTGGACAACCTGGATCTCAGTCCAGCATCAAAATAAACTTGAAATAATCATCATATATTATAATGGACCTCAATTCCACACTAACACATCAAAATCATCATCTATCAAAACCCAAGGGCTCTGTGCCCACAACATGATAAGCAATCAAAACATTTACTTAATACAAATGGTGTGCTCAGAACGATAAATCAAATATCATAAACTTCTAAAATATTTCCCAAGACACTTGCGATGGTGACTGCCCCTTGGGTGATCCACGTCTCGACATGACTTCCAAAGTTATCGTGGTTGACCAATCTGGAAGCCAACCTGCAAAACTATAAACTAGTTTGGTGTGAGTTATAAAACTCAGTAAATAACCATGCTCATGCAACAAACAAAACATAAAGTCAAATTCTACTTTATCAACTTTTAACTAACTCTTTATCTATTACATATGCAAATCCTCATATCTATTGATATATTTATGTACCAATCTAAAAGCCAAAACATTCAAAGCACGCAAGGAAAGAATTCAAATATCATCAAGCGCATCGTTTAAAATCAAATCCATTTTAATCGCGTGAAACATACAGTCATATATTTATACTTTTGCCACGAATAAACATCCTTGAAACATCAAATAAAATTTCTTCTATTCATTACAAATTATCTTATATACCAAAATAAAATTTCTTCTATTCGATTACAAACTTTCTTTTATCATGATAACCTTACAATAGTTTGACATTCAGGATTCATATGCATTTACACATACCATAGCACATTTCCCTCATATTCACGCAAATACAATTTCAGAATTCTTACATATACATACATACCAATACAATTTAGCAAAAATGCTTTAAAACATTTGATATTCAAATTAGTTTTCAAATCATTCATTCATTTCACATAAGCATACACTATCCATATATGTTATGAGTTCTATCATATATATATATACACTCAGACATACGTACAATCATCATGCAACTAACCACGAAGCACACATAACAACCATTACATCAAAAATCACATAATCAAACAACACACATATATTGCTGGGTTACACATACAATGCTCGTACGAGACTTATTACCTATTTTAGAATAGGTATGAGACGAATGTCGTCCGAATTAATTCCAAACTAGCTCGACTACTACAACACAAGATTATCAACCAATTAACATACGCACATGCACACATATCACGCGACACGATATCATCACACGATCTCAGATATACAAGCACATACAAGTCAAACATTGATTATCATCCAGTATATATACGTATATACATCAAGTATATAGACATACATATTTCTTTGAATTCCGATAACAGAGCCTTTAACAATCTTCATGTCTTTTACTTATCAATCAAATACACTTTGTTTCCAAAATTCTTATCAGAAATATTAATTCATAAACACATCCATTCACACACGTATTTTACCTATTCAAAGAGCTTAGCTTATACTAATTTAGAAATCATGATTTGTTCTATTTACCGATTCCGTATACCCAACTTATACATATCTTAACATCATATGCATATACAAATACATGTTCATATACTTATACATGTTTATACATATACTTTTACATACTCATACACATATATATATCGTTACTGATTCTTACACTTTCGCACATCCATACATCCACATAAACATCGAGCTCATTCCATATCTTACTTCATATCACACCAATTACAAAGTTCCATACCTGTGGTGGTCGATTATCGTAACCATGCGTAACCTCAAATTTTGTTTTCAAGAATATATCTTATTTATCTTCGTCCTATCCTAAACACTTCAATCATATATATATTTAAAACACCAATCAATTATTCAAGCACTCATCGCATGAGTTACTTACTTGGCTTCACGAGCACTCCAGATCGTAGTCAAATCTGTCAAAATAAATGACGAAATGTCGTCTGAATCATGATTTTGGTATTCTCGACTTAACTGGGATAAAATTCTGGATCTTTTTGAAACAACCAAATCAAGTCTGATTCTAATGATTTCAGTTTCATTACTCCTAAAATATCATTTCAAACAATTCCAAGCCACTAGTTCACTTAAATCTTTGGTTTACGTATTTTTGGAAAATCTTTTGAAAATGTTTTTGAAAATGCTACGGAATGGCCCCGAACTCTCCGAACCTACCCGGATTGATTTAAATATTTTCATAATATCATTTACAACTCAACTATCACTGAAATCAAGACACATCATTATACGCGAAAATCCACATTTATCGAAAAATTGTAATTTCAAATGGATCGATCTAACCCATTCTTTTTCACTCGGATTCTACCAAATGCACATATTCAATATACTTATGTTCAAATAATTCAATTTATATCAAAATTCTACTTTACGAAGCTACTGGAAACATCAGAACTTTTAACGAAAACTTGAAATTTGTGAGTTTTTACCGAGAGGTCTTACCGAGATTTTGAGGCCATATACGGACTCCAATGATCCCACGAACATGTTGGACTTGATAGATTTCGGATCGGAGCTTCTATTCACCATGGGTCATTATTTATATGAATTTTCTTATCTCGATTCGCATGAAACCAAGTGCCATTCTGTAAAACCGACACCACAACCATGTAGTACTCTTCGAGAGCTTCGATTTGGCGGGTGGCTCGGGTCGTGAAATGAAGCGATGGGTTGGAATCGAGAAACCTATTTTCGCACATATTCCTCTCTCTTTTTCATCACCAGCGACGATTTGGGGCCACCGCCAGCCACATTCACGTTGGGATTGGTGCTCAAAGCGTCAATTTATTTTGTATTTCCTTGTAAATATTTATGTAAACTTTTTATTATGAATAAAATCAGCGATTTCTATAATATAATGTCTCTTATATATGGTAACGACGTAATTGACCTTATAATGATAAGTTATGATACAGTTGTAAAAGCGTCACAACTGACATTGAGTTTTATCATAACAGTATCATTTTTCTTGATAGTTCATAGTCAAGGTTTACATTACTTGGTCAGTAAGTAAACCCGATGAGATCGGTACATGTCGTATATTGGAATCTTGGATTTCAATGGTTGATTCTCAATGAACCATGAGTCTCGGAGACTCGTAGAGACATGTAGGTGTTTATATTGGATAAACACTCAATGACTCATCGATGATTCTTAATGGATGCTACACCAACGTCAATAAGAATCTTCTCGGGTTGAGTAAGATAGTGATTCAGTGACTTGAGATACCACTGTGGATATATGAGATATCCTCCACACTTTGATGGCAGTCACGTCACCGACCTATTTAGGTCAGACCTCCACATGTTCATTGGGTATGGAGTGATCCACAAGATATCTTGTGTGTGTCAAGATACAATTTGTCAGCTCTGTATATAGAGCATAGGTATTCAATATGGAATTAATAATCCATTAAATCCATGGGCTTGTGGTACACTGTGCAAGTAAGTTCTAAGTGTTATTAAGAGATTGCTAATAGAAACATCAACGTAATTATATATATAGAGATTTGACATTTATATCTATATCTTTGGAATAATCTGGATACCTGTGTCGGAGGGATTATACGTATGTAATGACCTCGAATTGTATGCTTCAGTGAGTTTATCCGTGTTTGCCATAATTTATAGGTGGGTAAATTATGGACACGAAATTAGATTTCGTGACGGATATGCCTGAACCTACAGAGTATCACTAATGAAATATACTCGTAAAGCACTAGGGCAAATTTTATGAATAGTATTGATTATTTATAAATCGTTTAACGGTTAAACGAAAGATACATACATAGGGACCTTTTGGTCATTTCCGAATTAATGTGTATTTGTATTTAATATATGATTTTATTAAACACACATTAATTAATTGTCAAATTATGATATTTGACTTATATCATTAATATATGTATTTGGATTATTTAAAGTAAATATAATACATATATTTAGATATTTATATTTAAATAATTATTTAATTATTTCATTGTTAAATAAATGAAATGTAAATATCTACCATTATGATAAAGTTAGGAAATGAAAAATTAGTGTAAATGTTTGACTTTTACATTAATGAAAAAGTGTACAAATTGATTTTGACTTCTTTAATTTGATTAAATTAGAAAAATATATTTTTCTTTTTTCTTAGCCTATTTTCGGCCAACCCTAAAGATATATAAGTTTTATGTTTTTTCATTTGCTTCACACAAAGTGTTGAGCCTCTAAAATTACAAAAAGAAAGGTTGAGAGAAAAAGTGAAGAACAAAGTAAGAAAGTGAAGAAAGCTTAAGGATTTGTAAGTTTTTTCAACTTTCCTCCAACTAGAAAAATGTTTCTAGTGTTCTTAGCTACAACATGTGATGCTTGGTTGTTTCTATACTCTTTTAGTTTCTTAATAAGATAGTTGGAAGCATGAATGAAAGATGTAAGCATGTATGTTAATAAAGTATGCTTGTAAATGGTGTATAAGCACACTTTTAATCATTTGATGATCTTGTTGCCATTCTAGAGTTGTTAGGCCAGTCATTGATGACCTAGAATTGTTCTTGAGTTGTTTCAAAGTGGTGAGACTATTTTGGTTTTGTGAAGATTAGATTAAAGTGTTGGATTTATTTAATTTTGTTAATTGGATTAATTTGAAAATTAGGCTTCATACCTCAACCAAAATTAAGGTTTTTTCATATATGTGTTGTATAATGATGTATATAGGATATAAAAATCATTTTGGTGTTGATTGGAAATCATGTAGGCTTGTTTTAACAAATTTGAACTAAAATGATCAAAGGCCAAAATGTTTGGGTCTCTCGGAAATTTCAAGGAATTTTTGGGTTTTTGTTGTTAGTTGTATTTTGATGTATATGACATGTATAAATCATTTTGGTATTTTTTTTTGAAATCACTTAAATTTGCATTTGACAAATTAGGACTAAAATGATTAAAATGCAAACTTTTGGGGTCTCACGGTAATTTGGAAAATTTTTGATTTTTGGGTTAAAAATTTTGTTTTTTAATTATTGAGTAATTAGAATATATTAGTTTATTTTAATTGCCTAAGAAAAATTATTGAAATCGGAAAAATTTGATTTTTTTTGTTCTGCTGCGTTACCCCAGTTATACCCTCCAAAATCCCCTACAAAATGGTATCAAAGCGAGTCTGGTTCTGAACATATGATATTATTATGCCTCTAAATTTAATATTTAATCCAATCTTTGTTATAAGCATGTATGTATTTATTTAATTTGATTAAATAATGTAAATAACATCTTTTGCGGAAAATCTCTATTTAAATAAGGTTTTATAATTAATATATATTTAATGCATGTTTCTTGGTCCGTTTTGTCAATACGACTTATAGATAAATATTCTGCGACTATATCCGAGAATGCGCCAAAGCTGTGATGATATAGCCTGTAGGAATTTATTTGTACCGGATAAAAATATGATATTAGGTAAATTCAAACGAAAGCAGAATTCTGAACGTGCCAAAGCTGTCAGAGTTATGCAAGTATCTTGAATTTATCATTGACAAGTTTAACCTTGATTCGCCTCATTGTGAACGTGCCAAAGTAGTCACAACGAGAAACAATTAGGACTGAAACTTAGGAGTTACTGGTGAGTGATTGACAATGAGTTGTCTACCTAATGAATATACGTAAGCGAGAACGTGCCAATTTTGTGAGCTGAAATATATTCATGGGGTCCAAATTTCATTATTGTATTTAATTTGATTATTACTTGTCTTGTATTCTGTTTGGGGATTGCAATTTTATATGAAATAGTGGGAAGGATATTTTATATTAAAAATCCATGATCTATTTAATGCTTTTGATATTATAAGAAATTGTTTTGTATGCTAACCATTTTTCGCTATCTATATGATATATTTGCGATGACGGCTTCTTCAAACAACCTCTTTGCTTATATGTTTGATACGAATAAGCTCAAAGGTGCTGAGAACTTCGCAAATTGGGATATAGATTTGAGGATTGTCCTTGGATCTAAAGATTGGTATGTATTATAGGGTCTTTTACCCCTAGCTGTATCTGAGGATGCGGCACCAGAGGAACTTGAGACTTTCTGGAGATGGAAATAAGATGATTTAAGAGTTAAATCATATATTCTGAGTTCACTGGCTTCAGAACTCAAGAGGTAATATTTTATTTTGAGATGTCTGATGCAAATAACATGATGACACAACTCCGAGAATCATTCATGATTAAGAACAAGTCTTGGTTCATAGAGTTGCGATGGAATTGTTCCATTCAAAACTCGATGAGGGACATGCTGTGAGCACACATGTGCTTCATTTGATCGATCTGATCGAGCAATTGAGGCGCATTGATTTCCCTCTCAATGATACTTTGGGACAAAGTGTCATTCTTGGTTCGCTTCCACCATCGTATCACCAGTTTATGATGTACTTCAACATGAACGGGAGTCACTGTTCTTACCATGGGTTGTATAGGATGCTTCTCATGATGGAAGAGTATTTAAGGAATGGAGTACCGACTCACCTTCCGAAACCCGCTTCACTTTCTTCTTCTTCCCAGTCCAAGTCGAAAGGGAAGAAGACAGAGGGAAATAAAAAGAAGGGTTTCAATGTTCCTCCACAGGCTAAGGTAACGAAGGCCAAGAAAGCTTCTGAAGACAAGTGTCATCATTGTAGTAAGATCGGGCACTGGAAGAAGAACTGTCATGACTACCTTTCCCAGATCAGAAGGGAAAGAGCATCGACATCAGATACTTATATTTTTCTTGTTATTGATATCTTCTTAGCTTGTGAAGTTATTACATCTAGTTGGATTTTAGATTTTGCTTGTCCTGCTAACATTTGCAATTCGTTATAGGTACTGACAGAAAGTAGACGGTTGAAATATGGAGAGATGCAGTTGCGATTCGGGAGTGGTGACTTTCTAGATACGGTTGCAGTGGGATTATGCGAGATTCCATTACCCAGTGGAAGACTTTTGTTGCATGACTTCTATATTATACCGGGATGCATAGCTAATATTATATCAGTATTTTGCATTAGATACAGAGGGATATCATGTAAATATTAAGAACTGTTCCTTGTATTTATGTGATAAAAATAATATTCAGATCCTTATTTGTCCAAATGAGCATGGTCATTTTGCATACTTCTCGAGATATTTTAAATACTGGAATTAATAAACGTAAACTATTTGAAATAAGTAATACTGAACTTTGACATATGAGGTTAGGTCATATAGGCGTGAAACGCTTAACCTAGTTGGTTAGGAATGATTTGATTTAGGATCTCACTATTGAACCCTATTAAACCCTATCCAACTTGTGAATCTTGCATTCGAGGTAAAATAATCAAAGCCCCATTTTCTAGTGTGGGACATCGAGCCACTGACTTATTGGAACTCTACATTCGGATGTCTGTGGTCCTATGAGTCAGACTGCTCATAGTGATTTTTCATACTTTATTAGCTTTACCGATGATGTGTCACGGTACGATTATCTTTATCTGATAAAACATAAATCAGAAACCTTTGAAAAGTTCAAAGAATTTCGAAATGAAGTAAAAAAAACAAACTAGTCAATATATTAAATGTCTTCGATCAGAGTGAGGCGATGAATATAGTGGTGAGTTCACTGATTATTTAAAGGAGACTGAGATTCTCGCTCAATATACTCCTTTGGGTACTCCACAACATAATGGAGTGTCCGAGAGGAGAAATCAGACATTATTGGATGTGGTCGATCTAAGTTGAGTTTTACAGATTTGCCTTATTATTTATGGGATTATGCTCTTTTAACTGTCGCACATCTTTTGAATACGATTCATTCTAAAGTTGTTCATATGACTCCGTTTGAGATATGGACCAGTTGGAAACAAAATCTTAATTATGTTAGGGTTTGGGGTTGTCCTGTATACTTCAGGGTGGCTTAGCAGAATAATTTTTTACCTCGAGGGTAAAAGTTTAGGTTTGTTGGATATCCTTCTAATATGAAAGGATATTTGTTCTATGATACTGAGCATCGAAATATTTTCGTAGCTCGCTTCGGGAAATTTCTAGAGGTGGAATTTTTTACTGAATGAGGTAATCATAGACAGGTTGAACTTGATGAAGTACAACCTGAGACCAATGAACCAACGGAGGCACCTGAAGTTCAAGTAGATGAAGAACCTTCATTACCTACACTCCGTAGGTCCGAAAGGGTATCTAAACCTCTTAAACGCTTGTATTTGATATAAGAAATGAGTCTTGATGTTGTATTAGTTAAAGAGACTGACCCATATACCTATAGAGAATTGATGTCAGACATCGACTCCGTGAAGTGGCAAGAGGCCATGAAATGAGAGTTATACTCTATGCATCTGAATAATGTTTGAGACTTCATTCAGCGTCCTGAATAAATTATTCCTATCGATTGTAAATGGGTTACAAGAGGAAACGCGGGCCTGATGGAAAAAGGTTGAAACTTTTAAGGCCCAACTGGTAGCTAAAGGTTACACTTAGCGACCTGGTGTTGACTACGATGAAACTTTTTTGCCAGTAGCGATGCTAAAGTCTATTAGGATTTTATTATCTATTATTGCTTACCATGATTACGATTTGGCAGATGGATGTCAAAACGGCTTTTCTAAATGGATTTCTTGACGAAGAAATCTATATGAAACATCTAGAGGGTTTTATATCCAGCGAAAACTCGGGCATGGTATGTAAGCTTAAGAAGTCCATTTATGGACTTAAACAAGCTTCACGAAGTTGGAATCTTCGATTCGACGAGATAATCAAATTGTCTAGTTTTCTCAAGAATTCAAAAGAATCATAAGTGTATAAGAAGGCCAGTGGGAGTTTGGTGGTATTTTTAGTTCTTTATGTTGATGAAATCGTGATCATTGGGATAGATATTGGGATGATGCAGGACGTCAAATCTTACCTATGTAAAAAAATTTCCATGAAGGACATGGGTGAAGCTTCTTATGTCTTCGGCATAAACTCTATAGAGATAGAGAAAATGGATATTATTGGGTTATCTCAATCAACGTACATAGATAACATCTTATAACGGTATAATTTTAATAACTGTAAGATATAAGAAATATCATTCAGGCATGGTCTACATCTTTCGAAGAAGATGTGTCCACAAACAGAAGATTAGAATATTAGAATGTCTAATCAGCCTTATGCTTCGTGTTTGGGCAGCATCATGTATGTCATGTTATGTACTAGGCCTGATATCATCTTCGTAGTTAGTGTGACCGACATATATCATTCCAATCCATGTAATGACCATTGGATGGCCATTAAACACATCATAAAGTATCTAAAAGGTACTAAGGATAAGTTTCTGATTTATGGAGGAAATAAACTAAAGGTTAATGGGTATACAGATTTAGATTTCCAATCGGATCCTAATGATAGAAAGTCTATATCAAGATTCATGTTTACCTTTAACGGAGGTGTAGTTTGTTGGAAAAATTCCAAACAAGGGTCCACAGATGATTCCACCACAAAGGTGGAATATATTGCAGCTTCTGAAGTTGCAAAAGAAGCTGTTTGGGTTAAGAACTTTATCACACAGTTGGGAGTTGTCCCAAGTATCGCAAATCAGATTCTTTTATACTATGATAATAATAGCGCCATTGCGCTAGCAAAAAAACCGAGGGGACATCAGAAATCGAAGCATGTGGAATGAAAGTACCACATCATTCGAGAGATTGTGTCACGAGGGGACATTGTCGTGTGCAAGGTCCCAAGTGAAGATAATGTAGCAGACCCACTTACCAAGGCCATTCCTCTAAAGTTTTTTGATAAAAATTTAGAGTTGATGGATATAAGATATTGGCACTAGAGCAAGTGGGAGAATTTGTTAGGATTGGTGCTCAGAGCCAATTTCTTTTGTATTTCCCTGTAAATACTTATGTAAACTTTTTATTATGAATAAAATAAGCAGTTTCTATGATATAATATCTTTTTATATATGGTAAAGACGTATTGACCCGAGAATGATTAGTTATGATATATTTGCAAAAGCGTCGCAACTGACATTGAGTTGTATCATAACAGTATCATTTCTTTAACTGTTCCTGGTCAAGGTTTACATTAATTGGTCAGTAAGTAAACCCGATGAGACTGGTACATGTCGTATATTGGAATCTTAGATTCCAATGGTAGATTCTCAATGAACCATGAGTCTTGGAGACTCGTATAGATATGTAGGTGTTTATATCGGATAAATAAAGAATGACTCACCAAAGAATCTTAATGGATGCTACACCAACGTCAATACGAATCTTCTCGGGTTGAGTAGTATAGTGATTCTTTGACTTGAGATACCATTGTGAATATATGAGAAAAGCTCCACACTTTGATGGCAGTCACGTCACCGACTAATTAAGGTCAGACCTCTGTCTGTCCGTTGGGTGTGGACTGATCATCAAGATATCCTCTGTGTGTCAAGATAGAATCTGTCAGCTCTGTGTAAAGAGCATAGGTATTAAATATGGAATTAGTAATCTGCTAAATCCACGGGCCTATGGTACACTGTATTAAATATGGAAGTAAGTTATAAGCGTTATTAAGAGATTGCCAATAGAAACATTGATGTGATTATATCTATATAGATTTGACGTTTATATCTTTATCTCTGGAATAATTTGGATACCTGTGTCAGAGGGATTATACGTATGCAATGACCTCAACCTGTATGGTTTAGTGAGTTTATTTATGTTCGTCATATTTTACGGGTGGGTAGATTATAGACACGAAATTGGATTTCGTGGCGGATATGCCTGAACCTAGAGTGTCTCACTAATGAAATATACTCGTAGAGCACTAGGTAACTTTTATGAATAATATTGATTATTTATAAATTGTTTAACGGTTAAATGAAAGATACATGAATATGGTGTTGGAATTTTCTAAGCATCCCAATATCATTTCAAGCATTGAAAATACATGCGAATACAATGAACGAAGTTGCGAAATACTCACATCGATCGGTTGAGCGACGCGGCGACGAACAAAAATCGATTTCTGCCCTCCAACAGCTCACGGCAGTGAGCATTTTGCTCCTCCAAGAATCGGCTTCAATTTACCTCCATGAAAGCTCCAAGCTTTGAGAGATGATTCCAAGCTCATGGGTGGACTTCCCTATCACCTTCGCATGACTTCGTAGTGTGCTAGCACTCTTGATTTTGCAACAAAATCATGACTTTTTGCTTCCCTTTGCTCGCGGCAGTAACAAAACAAGAAGAGAGAAAATGTCAGCCCCAATGGCGTGAAAGAGAGGGAGAGAAAAGAGAGAGAGTGAGTTGTGTGATGGTTGGCAAAAAGTGTGTATCTAATACCACTTTGATTTTTCCGAAAATCAATTAATTGATTTCAAAAATCAAAACAAATACAAACATTTAAAATGTATTAAATGTCTATCATGCCATCACACTTGAGTGTATTACACTCCACCATCAACTTTCATCAAGTCACATCACTCAATCAATCAAGTGACAAGTTGTCACATCACTCAAAGTGACTAATGATTTGACGCTTGATGCGACTAGCGATTTGACGCTTGAATTGACTTGTGTGTCGCACTCGAATTCGAAATGCGAATGCGCTCGCAAACAATCCCGGGCTCGGGTTCGCTAATTCTAGATTAATGAAATTTCTGTTGCGACGTAATTAAATCTAATTTAATTAAATAATCATACCTAGCATAATTACTATTCACATCGCTAATGAATTAATTCTAAATTAATTCGTTAGCCCGAATTAAAATCTAATTTTAATTCCGCGTCAAAATCCAATTTCTTTTAATATATCGAATATATTAATTATCGATTAATTCCAAATTAATCGTTCTCTCTTTAAATGATATTTTATCCCAGATAAAATATGTCCGTAATTAATCCCAGATTAATTTTCTCTCTCATCTAATTAATCCCAGATTAATTAAAGTGCGAGTCTTACGTCATCAGTGAATCTTCGGGAAGTGACCCATGAGATCTCCGGATATGTTGGCAGTAAATTCGGTCGTCGGACAATCCGAACACGTAAGTACCTCGTACTACGTTTATACCGATTTACAAGACAAGGTTGGCTTCTAGCAAAGCGCCATGCCTACCCAATTCTCCAGAAATATCCTTATAGGAATATATGGATCTATATCAGGCGTAGCATACGTAGTATTACGTATATCGATCCAGTATCGGATGATCACGTGTTAGGCCTGAGGCTGGAATTGTGTCTGCCCCGTACGAAGCACATATCAGATGTCTGGTAACTAGTCTCTATAATCGGATATACATGACCTAATCATAATATCCCGATAGCTGCAGTATTTAAGAGAACCAGTCTCGTATCCTACGTGACCATCATCTCCATATGACTGGAGTGATACTTCCGTCTTGACATCACACCCAACAAACTACGATTCTCAATATACCCAGTAGAGGCGTACACAGAACCTGTTAAAGCCCTGGATGACCAAAACTAAAGTATATTGATTGTCGCAAGTATTAGCGGTGCAAGTCTCAGGTTAAGACCAAATACACCTACCCTGATTTCGGACTTCCATAGACACATAGTCATACTACCAATGGAATTCCGATGGGGTCTATCCAGAGCGAAGCTGTTTCCCGTACCATCGGTAAAACAAAACCTCATATTACACTTGCATGAGTATCCTATACCCAAATATATGAGAACTATGCCGTGGTGCCCTCAAACGCGCATAAGTGTAATACTAGTCTTTTACGCATTTATCGATGTCCAATCTCGATAATACTCTGACTAGGGATATTTAATGATTTATCCTTCGTGGACTGATACTGTCTCATATCTTCTCAATCCAGGAACAAATCACAGGACCTCCTATCATTTATATATCTTGGTGATCTAATCACAAATGATAAGAGAGCAATCTCCTTTGTCACATAGTTAATTTGTACAACAACACCATGATCTGTAAAAATAGTGACGCTATGGGTCATAATTGTCCAACAATCTCCCACTTGGCCTATAGCCAGTCACTCGAGTGTCTAATACTCGAACTATGTATGGTTCGCTCAAACTGCTGAGAAAAGGCTTTCTTCAGCGAATTTGCATGATTATCATTTGATGCGATTTATTCGATCATCACATCGCCACGATGTATGATCCGAACGAATCAGATGAATATCGAAGTATGTATCTGGATCATTGATGAGACCGTTAATTCTTTAGCCTGCGCTGAAGCCTAGCTCAGCTGCTAAAAGAACTATATCTAATCTGATTAGATTATTATCGATCCAAATGGCTTCTATTGCTGCCTCAGCTGCAGCAATAACCCGCATTTGTTGTTTATTCTGTAACAGTATCTTGCTTGGAAGATTTCCAGCTTACTGTACCGTTATTCAAACTATATAGTACAGTTGTTACGACTTGTAGTCGTTTAATTGGTTTCGGAAACTTGCAGTAGTGATCCCAGTCACTTCAAGTTCTCCTTCTCCATAGTCTAAGACAGCATCCTTAGATCTCTTAGATACTAACGGATGTTCTTAACATCAATCCAGTGACTATCACTTGGATTGGCCTGATTGTGAATCCATATGCTCAAAGCGTATGAGACACAAGGTCACGTACATTTTTCAATGTACGATTTCTCGGAGAGTTTTCTCGAAAGCCAAGCTTTCGCCGATTGTTTATTATGGGAATATCATTTCCAAGAAATGACATATTGTTATCATTATTTTATAGGACAGCCATTGTCAGTGCACTCCCACTAACCCTCTTATATACACAAGAATCATTTCGTTTTGAATTAAATCATAAACCATTATGATTACATCAAAACTATAATTCCAAGAACTTAATGCTCGCCTCAATCCAAAAATGGATCGAATAACCTGCAAACCTTGTTTGCTAGTTTCATACGACAAAACCGTCAGGATGTTGTAAACATCTTCCAAAAGGTTTCCTTTTCAGGAAAACGATTTTACCGTTCAGCTGTCGTATTTCATAAATGAAACATGCAGCATCAGCAAGCATTATCCAAATGGATTTACCGTGACAACAGGTAAAAGGTTTCGTCGTAATCAACACAATGTTGATAACGATACCTTTTCGCTAAAAGCCTAGCTTTACACGTTGGTATGTTGCCTTCCATGTATGTCTTCCTTGAAGACTTATATAGTACCAATAGGCACAATACCTTGCGGTACATCAACTAGTATCCAAACTAAGTTGATATACATGGAATCCATTTCGGACTCATGACACTTTGTCATAATAGGGAGTCGATACCTTGTATCACTTCCTCATACGTAGTCAGTTGGTATTTCTCAAAAGATTAACATCTTTATAAGGTGAGATCAGAAACCCATACCCTAGGTTGTTTTCTGACTCTCTCTAACTTACGTGGTTCTTGTGTATTCGAAGATTAATGGTATAGTTTCATCCTTGATGAACTATTTGTGTTCCATTAGGAATCGGTGCCTATAACAGCATTACTCTGATTTTCATCGAGTTTTACTATCCTCCCACTTACCACTGCATATCGGTATTCCTCTTCAGAAAACCGCATGGTGAGCAACAATTAAATTATTCTCTTGTGAGTTGTATATGTACTATACTTTGGTATCCTTAGGATAACCTACAATTGGCACTTATCCAATTTGGGTTTTAGTTTGGTATCATCCAAACATATGCCTAACATTCCCAAATCTTCAGGATGAGAAACCCGGTTTCTTTCCTGTTCATATCTAATATGAAGTCTGTCAAACAGATTTTATGGAACCTTATTCTAAATAAGTTCTGCACTGTTAATGCGTATCCGTTGAAGGAAATGGTAGCTCAGAGCGACTCATGATTAACCTTATCATGTCTAATAAAATTCGATTACTCACTGTTCAGACACACCGTCAAATTGACGTGTTCCGGGAGGAGTCCTCATTGAAAGAATACTATACTCTTTCAAGTATTAGAAACTTATTGCTTAAGTATTTTCTTCATGGTCTAACCGTGACGGTTAATACTTTAGCCGATCTGTTAGTTTACTTTGTGTCGAAACTCTAAAAGTTTCTGATTTGTGTTTTAGAAGAAACACATAACCATAACGCGATGCCACATCCGTAAAGGGTCACGAAATATTCATATCCACATCTAGCCTAGCTAGACATGGGCCCACTTGCTTCACTATGAACTAGGGCTAACAGATTGGTGGCATTTACATTTTTTACCATGTAAATGTGTTATAGGCACTTTGCCTAATAAACTAGATTCGTAGACTTTATTTGAATAGAATCAAAACAATCCTAGTACCCACTCTTCGAAAGTGTGGATATACGAGTCTTGTTTGATTGTGTCCCAGACAAGAATACCACAGTTAGTCTCTTCTGATCAAATCAGTTTGAGCTATTTGTTTGTCATTTTATGTTTCTGAGATTTATTTATATTCAAAATATAAATGCTGTTATTTCACATAAAATGTGTTTATCTCAATATCATCTTTATATAATAAAACACTTTAGTGTTCTAGAATATAAAGGTTCACCCGCAGCAGGTTAAACACTGATATAGAGATAACGTATCTAGTCAAACTAGTTACATTATAACAGTTTCCTAATTTAAGTACACACCCGAAGGTTGTTCCTAAGCTTAGGTATCTACGGTTGAAACAGCGACTTTCGTCCCGTTTCCAATTCGCAGATAAATCTCAACTGAATTCAGTATCCTGCTCAAAGCAGATTCTGAACACCAGTATATATTTATGTACCACACTAAGTATTTAAAATCCAATTTTAATACCAGTAATGAACATATTTATGACAAACATATTTGAAGTCAGAGCCTTGCCCGTTCTTCAATTCCTTCATATCTGCTTTGTCCAAACGGCAGTCACGCTTCCGCGATCCCGTTTTCCACAATTTAGGCAGACATTTTGGGATATGTCATTTATCTTCCTAGAAGATTATAATGATTTTGCCTCTGCCCTTTTCAACATTCCAGAAGCCTTTGGCCAAGCCTTGGGTTTCTAGAATATCGAAGTAAGGTGCGCCTTGCGCTACTTGCCTATTGCAAACTTTGACTTTGTCTCCTTGAGAATAGTCATTAACTCTCCAAGGGTTAATTATTGCAATTTATTACTTCTAAAATCTAAGTATAGGTCTATGAAGATCCTTCAATTTCATTATCATACTTTAAGGATCTAACCCTTAGTTCTGACAAAGAAATTAAGGAGTCTACTGCGACAAGCTTAATGGATTAAGCACTTAAGTTATCATTACATAAATCTTCCAAAGATTATGCTCTACTATTTGCTTAACTCTGGGCCTAGGCCAAATAAAGTAACTTATTAGTTTCCAGGACTATCATGAAATTATTCCCAATTTGAAAATTAAACCATCTAAATACATTTTCCCTAGGATTATGTTTTAAATGTCAATCTTTCAATTATATCTTGATTTTAATAGTCCAACTATTTAATCAATGATTTAGGTACTATTTATTATAATGATTACAATAGTCCAACTATTTAATCAACTATAATTTAATTGTTTGAATATAGTCCAACTATTTATTAAAACAACAATTTAAATATTAGTCCAACTAACATTTAATTTATTTGACGAATGATATTTGTTTGAGTGCGTATGGCAAGTAATTAAATGAATATTGCAAATTCAATTCTTGCCTCCCACTATTTTTCGGCGAGCCTCTAACCCTCTGTCGAGTACTCGGGAAACCGTGTTTCCTAGCGGGCTAGGATCCCGTTAAATATCACACAATCTTGACTTGGCCAACAAATTGTATGATAATTAACTAGGTAGATCTCTAAGATCAATTGGATCCAATCCAATTCCTAGATCCAGTAGGGGGTCATCCAAGTCCGAAACATATATCTTATATATGCCAATACATCCAATGTATTACCTAACCTTTTTCCTCTGAATCAACTAAGCCTTGGCTTTGGCACAACAAACTTAGTGATCCCAGTCAAGCGTGACCCATTGACCATGGAAAGCTTCGTAATCAATGTCGATGGACAAGAAGTGGTCTTGACTTTGGCCAACAAACCACAACTTGGACAAGACACCAATATGGAACAAAGCCTTCGTGATTCAAACACATCCTCGACGGACAAAGGTCTTGACTTTGGCCAACAAACCAATGCCAGTCTTGGATCTTGAGTAAGAATCACTCAATGGAAGGAAAATCTCTTAATATTTTGCGAGGGTTTTTCGAGTGCAAATTGGCAACCAATTTATTATATTTGTTAAGGTCTCATCATCATACGCCCTTAAACATGCATTCTAAACACATAATAAAGCGCATATGAATAAATAATAATGATATACGGATGGATACTTTACAAAATGATCCTAGATCAAATCTCTCAATTTCCTCTCTCCCGCTAGCACATGTATTACTTCTACCCGTTACACTACACTTCTAAAAAAACCTCATTTACATTGAGGGTAATAGGTGAGAAGAGAATACAAAGAATAAGGAGGTAATAAGGCTGGACACGCAGGTCCAATTAATAAATTCCAAATTTATTACAACAATTTCTAAAATTTCCCCACCCATCTAATATCCATCCGATATACATTATTCATGCATCGCAACCATGTATTCACACAAGCATGCTATCAATCAATCTAATCAAATTAATTAATCTGATAATTAGTGATCATCCAATGTTCAAACAACGATTTGATTTTGCGCGAGTCAAACTCGTTTTGCGAATAAGTACTCAAAGTATGAATTCTCGAATTAAATTAAACTACATAATTAAATCCAATTCAATTTGTATTTAATACTAATTCACCATTTAATTATAAATTAAATACTACACTTTATTAATAAACCTTTTACGATTTAAATTCCAAATTTAATCGTTACAGGTCTTAAAGCCCGATTAATGTCCAACGTTAATTTAATTAAATTCCAATGGGATTTTAATTAATTTCCTTAAGGCGTGGACTTTTGGTCAACTCGGGTCAAACCTAATAACCAAAGTCCAATCAAGGAGTTACCCCATAAGCCTAGAAATCAATTTAGGCCAAATTAAACTTTAAAGGTCCATTAGTCGCATTTGGGCTTTATGGGGGCGGTTTTGGGCCCAATTGAATCCAATCAATTTACCGTAAACCTAACTTGGTACAACCAAGCCCAATAACAACATTCAAGCCCAATTTTACAAAATAGACCAACATAATTAAATTATCAAATTCCAAATTCCCAATTTAATTACACAAATAGTATAACATAATTAATCACCCAAATTAACATTTCCAAAACATCAATTTACATAACAAATCATGTTTTTTAACAACAAAAATGTCCAACACATTTTATCAAAAAATCAAACCCAAATACACATGCTATAGTCTCGGCAATGGAGGGATTTTTCAAATCAATTCCGAATTCAATCCAATCAAATTCTAAATCAATATTTCCCGAATGATTTTAAGTCATCCAATGAATCAAAAAACAACATTCCAAGACATCAAATTAGGGTACCATTCTTGGCCAAGCTAAGAATTTTGGGGAAATTTGTTCCAAACAATTTGTCATCAAATTGATCCAATCAATCCTCAATTAAACATGTTTTAAGCATACTCAAACATCCAATTTAATTAAATCATGCTCAAACAAATTTTACCCAATTTTAACCCTAAAATATTTTCATGTTCAACCTTGCTATGATACCATTGTTGGAATTTTCTAAGAATCCCAAGATCATTTCAAGCATTGAAAATACATGCGAATACAATCAACGAAGTTGCGGAAAACTCACATCGATCGGTTGAGTGACGCGGCGACGAAAAAAAATCGATTTATGCCCTCCAACAGCTCACGGCAGTAAGCAGTTTGCTCCTCCAAGAATCAGCTTCAATCTACCTCCATGAAAGCTCCAAGCTTTGTGAGATGATTCCAAGCTCATGGGTGGACTTCCCTATCACCTTCGCATGACTTCGTAGTGTGCCAGCACTCTTGACTTTGCAAAAAAATCATGACTTTTTGCTTCCCTTTGCTCTCGGCAGTAACAAAAGAAGAAGAGAGAAAATCGCAGCCCCAAGGGCGTGAAAGAGAGGGAGAGAAAAGAGAGAGAGTAAGTTGTGTGATGGTTGGCAAAAAGTGTGTATCTAACACCACTTTTGATTTTTCCAAAAATCAATTAATTGATTTCAAAAATCAAAACAAATACAAACATTTAAAATATATTAAATGTTTATCATGCCATCACACTTGATTGTATTACACTCCACCATCAACTTCCATCAAGTCACATCACTCAATCAATCAAGTGACAAGTTGTCACATCACTCAAAGTGACTAATGATTTGACGATTGATGCGACTAGCGATTTGACGCTTGATTTGACTTGCGTGCCGCACTCGAATTCGAAATGCGAATGCTCTCGCAAACAATCCTGGGCTCCGGTTCGCTAATTCCAAATTAACGAATTTTCTGTTGCGACGAAATTAAATCTAATTTAATTAAATAATCATGCCTAGCATAATTACTATTCACGTCGCTAATGAATTAATTCTAAATTAATTCGTTCGCCCGAATTAAAATCCAATTTTAATTCCACGTCGAAATTCAATTTCTTTTAATATATCGAATATATTAATTATCGATTAATTCCAAATTAATCGTTATCTCTTTAAATGATATTTTATCCCAGATAAAATATCTCCGTAATTAATCCCAAATTAATTAAAGTGCGAGTCATACGTCATCGGTGAATCTTCGGGAAGAGACCCATGAGATCATCGGATATGTTGGCAGTAAATTCGGTCGTCGGACTATCCGAACACGTAAATACCTCGTACTACGTTTATACCGATTTACAAGACAAGGTTGGCTTCTAGCAAAACGCCATGCCTACCCAATTCTCCAGAAATATCCTTACAGGAATATAAGGATCTATATCAGGCGTAGTATACGTAGTATTGCGTATGTCGATCCAGTATCAGATGATCATGTGCTAGGCCTGGGGCTGGAATTGTGTCTGCCCCGTACGAAGCACATATCAGATGTCTGGTAACTAGTCTCTATAATCGGATATACATGACCTAGTCATAATATCCCGATAGCTACAACATTTAAGAGAACCAGTCCCGTATCCTACGTGACCATCATCTCCATATGACTGGAGTGATACTTCCGTCTTGACATCACACCCAACACACTACGATTCTCAATATACCCAGCAGAGGCGTACACAGAACCTGTTAAAGCCCTGGACGACCAAAACCAAAGTATATTGATTGTCGCAAGTATTAGCGATGCAAGTCTCAGGTTAAGACCAAATACACCTACCCTGATTTCGGACTTCCATAGACACATAGTCATACTACCAATGGAATTCCGAGGGGGTCTATCCAGAGCGAAGCAGTTTCCCGTACCATCGGTAAAACACAACCTCCTATTACACTTGCATGAGTATCCTATACCCAAATATATGAGAACTAAGCCGTGGTGCCCTCACAACGCGCACAAGTGTAATACTAGTCTTTTACGCATTTATCGAAGTCCAATCTCGATAATACTCTGACTAGGGATATTTAATGAATTATCCTTCGTGGACTGATATTGTCTCATATCTTCTCAATCCAGGAACAAATCACAGGGACCTCCTATCATTTATATATCTTGGTGATCTAATCACAAATGATAAGAGAGCAATCTCCTTTGTCACATAGTTAATTTGTACAACAACACCATGATCTATATAAATAGTGATGCTATGGGTCATAATTGTCCAACATATAGACCTTTTGATCATTTCCTAATCAATGTGTTTTTGTATTTAATATATGATTTTAATAAATACATATTAATTAACTGTCAAATTATAATATTTGACTTATATCATTAATATATGTATTTGCATTATTTAAAGTAAATATAATACATATATTTAGATATTTATATTTAAATATTTAATTATTAAATAATTAAAATATAAATATCTACCATTCTGATATAGTTAAGAAATGATTAAGTCGTGTAAATTTTTGACTTTTATATTAAAGAAAAAGTGTACAAATTGATTTTAACTTCTTTTATTTGATTAAATTAGCAAAATATCATTTGATGATCTTGTTGCCATTCTAGAGTTTTTAGGCCACTAAGTGATGACCTAGAATTGTTCTTGAGTTGTTTCAAAGTGGTGAGACTTGTTTGGTGTTGTAGAGATTAGATTAAAGAGTTTGATTTGTTTAATTTTGGTTAATTTTGTTAATTGGCTTAATTTGAAAATTAGGGTTCATACCTGAACCAAAATTAGGGCTTTTCATATATGTGTTGTATAATGATGTATATAAGATATACAAATTATTCTGGTGTTGATTGGATATCATGTAAGCTTGTTTTAACAAATTTGGACCAAAATGATCAAAGGCCAAAATGTTTGGGTCTCTTGGTAATTTCAAGGAAATTTGAGGTTTTTGTTGTAAGTTGTATTTTGATGTATATAACATGTATAAATCATTTTTGTAGTGATTTGAAATCACTTAAATATGGATTTGACAAATTAGGACTAAAATGATAAAATTGCAAACCTTTGGCGGTCTCACGGCAATTTGGAAAATATCTGATTTTTGGGTAAAAAATTCTTTTTTTAAGTATTGAGTAATTAGAATAAATTAGTTTATTTTAATTACCCAAGAAAAATTATTGAAATCAGAAAAATTTGATTTTTCGTGTTCCGCTGAGTTGTTAGATCCACTTGAGCACACTTTGGTTTATCACATAAAATAATGGTCAAATATTATTATTTTTAGATGCAATTTTTATAAAATATTGTTGACATATAGATTAATAAATCTAGAAAATTTAAGCACAATCGAATCTCGGGAAGGTCAACTTTACTCCAAAAATCGAGACAATAGTGCACAGTGCATTTGCTGACTGTTTTTGCAATTTCCGAAACTTTTGGGAAATTTATGAAATAATCATAAATTTGAAGGAATTTGAATGCAATTTTTTAAGAGTCCTATTTGAGTTAAAATATTTTTATTTAATGTGTCAAAAGTTTATTAGAATTTGATTTTGTTAGAAAATTTGATTTTTTTAGAGTTCTACATGTATTTAAATCCCTAAATTTGAGGGATTAGAAAATTTGAAATTTTCAAATTAATTTTATTTGAAAAACTAATCTAGTTTAATTATCTTATCTTGATAAGTAATTATCTAGATAAAATTAAATTATAATAATTGGATGCTTATCTCATAGGAGATAATTTTATTTTAATCCATTTAAATAAATAAATCATAATTTAATTTAAATTTTAAATGTTAAACTTTTAAAAAAAATAAAATTTTGAATTTTGAATAAATCTATTCTCTTAATTAATTAATGGATAAACGATTTAAAATTTAAAATTTAAAACGATTTAAAGTAAAATCTTAAAATGTTGAAGAAATAGTTTAGGATTGAATTAGTTGTGAAAGCCTTTTTTTTTTATAATAAGAAAATAACTGTAACACCCCGATCAGACATGATATGCTCGGTACAATAAATCATCATACATAACTTGTTATTAATCATATAATCATGTATAATTAGATTTCATAACTTAGAAATCTCGCCAAGAGGTTCGGGATAAATTTTCAGCTTCAGCACCTCCTTTGTGGTTTAACATAGTCTCTGGCTACCTTTAAGTATTTTGACCGTAACTTATTCATACGATGTTTGATTTCAATGATCTTTATACCATTCAAAATTTTAGACCAAGACCTAAAACATTTATGTTAAGAGTTTTTTCAAAATCAGACAAGAAATCAGTAAAAATGTAGTTATTTTTCAAGTGAATAATAATCTACAATTTTTAAAACAAAACTAGTTTATGTGGTAAATTTTGGGCCACTCATTTTGTAAACAAAAATCAGCCCTTACCCTTATAAAATCGGCAATATTCATCCATCTCTCTCATTTTACAAATACTTTTGTAGCTTTTATGAGAAGCTCTCAAAAATTTCATGAAAACAACCACTTATCAAAGTGGAAGTGATGGTTCTATGTCCATATCCATGCAAATAAGCTTCTTTTTTTCTTTTCCTCTCTCATTTTTCAGATTTGGGTAAAATTTTTCTCTCCCTTAATTCATTACTCATGAACCCTAGAAATTAAAACATATACATTTTGATTTAGTGAGTAGTTAGCATGCATAATCATGTATCTTATGGCAATTAAGCATGTATTAAGCATTTATAATTGAGTTACCAATTTTCCCCAAACTAAAGGGGCATGTCGAATCTAACCTATGTGTTGGGGATGAAATTTTTTTTGGTTTTTGATTGTCAAGATTATGGTTTATATGATTTTCTGTTGAGAATTTCAAGTTTGTATTCTCTCTTGTGTGGCCGAATTTACATGGTGTGTTGGGGACATTTATTTTATGTTTTTGATGATCGATAATGATAGTTCATGTAGTAGGAAATGTTTTAGCATGAGATGTGTTGAAATTGTGATGAAAGTTTCATAAATTGATTTATTTTCCTTATGGACGAATGTGTATGTGGCAAGATGTAAATGAGAAAGTGAGTTTAAACCTACGGCTGGACTATTTCAAATGGGTAAATTAGTGCCTGGGTCGAATATGCCTTGGTGGGGAAAAAACTTGTTGTTCGAAATAGTGGCATGATAAGAGTTTGGCTTGGCCTTGAGCCTTGTGGTGGAGAATGATAATAAATTGGTTAATATATATGTAATAAAGTGTGTGCTAAAGGTTGTGAAATGATGTATGTATATTACGACCATGAATGATAATGAGTGTGATGTTGTATGTTTAAAGCCTTACTTGGAAGGCTTTGGCCGAATGTATAAGGCTGTGTAAAAGTTTGATGTTTGTTTTATAAGAATATGTGTGTGCATGATAAACACAAAATTGTGTGTAGTGATGATGATAATAATATGTAAGAATGGAAATGTTGTGTGAGGCCAAATTTAGGCATTTTGTCTATTAGGCAGTTTTGGGAGTTTCAAGTGACTGCATCGGTTTTATTGAAATGTCCCATAAATTTTATCACGGGCATGTCATGACCTGAACACAACATAGCACATCTTAAGCATATCATGTGTTAGAGATTGAGGTAAATATTCTTTATATTTCAATCTGAATATATTTACAATATAACAGCCTTTATATAGGCAATATAAGAAAACTAAATAGTAAAGAAATTCTTAATATGTATACAAATAATATAAATCGTCAGTTGTCTAGAATATAGATTGATAATAGGAATGTAATTATAGTTTCTATTTTGATAATATTCTTAAGACCCCCCCCCCCCCCCTCGAACTCAAGCTTGTGGAAGAGAAGCATGCTTGAGTTTGGAAAATAACTCGCGAAAGCGTCCTGGAAGCTGAGGTTTGGTAAACAGATCAGCAGGCTGCTCTGCAGAAGGAATGTCACAAAGTCGAACAGTGCCTTGACGGATATGGTGACTAACAAAATGACAATCAGTTTCGATGTGTTTCGTGCGTTCATGATAGACATCATTATGCGATATATAAATGGCACTTTTATTGTCACAGTAGAGAGAGGTAGCATGGGATTGAGGAACACCCATGTCACCGAGAAGCCAATGGAGCCAAATGATTTATTGAGTAGCATCAGCAATCGCACAATATTCAGATTCAGTACTGGAGCGAGAAACTGTTGGACAAAATGACCCATAGCGTCACTATTTGCACAGATCATTGTGTTGTTGTAGCAAATTAACTATGTGACAAGGAAATTGCACTCTCATCATTTGTGATTAGATCACCATAGATATATAAATGAAGAGATGTCCCTATGATTAGTTCCTGGATTGAGAATGATATGAGACAGTATCAGTCCCCGAAGGATTAATCATTAAATATCCCTAGCCGGAGTATTATCGAGACTGGACATCGATAATGCAAAATAGGCTAGTATTGCACTTGTGTGCGTTGTGAGGGCACAACGGCATAGTTCTCATATATATAAGTATCGGATACTTATGCAAGTGCGATAGGAGGTCGTGTTTCACCGATAGTACGGGAAACAGCTTCGCTCTGGATAGACCCCCGGAATCCCATTGGTATTATGACTATGTGTCTATGGGAGGCCGAAATCAAGGTAGGTGTGTATAGTCTTAACCTGAGACTTACATCGCTAATACTTACGATAATCGATAGACTTTGGTCTTGGTGGTACAGGGCTTTAACAGGTTCTGCGTACACCACTTCTGGGTTTATCAGAGAGTCGTAGTGTATTGGGTGTGATGTCGAGACGGAAGTATCACTTCAGTCATAGTGGAGATGATGTCACGCAGGATACGGTACTAGTGCTCTTGAGTGATGCGCATCCAATCGGGATATTGTGACCAGGTCATGAATATCCGATTATAGAGACTATGTTACCAGACATCCGATATGTGTTTCGGACGGGGCAGACACTTATCCAGCCCCAGCCCTAACACGTGACTATCTGATACTGGGCCGATATGCACAATACAATGGTATACTATGCTTGATACAGATCTTAATATTCTTAAATGAATATGACCGGAGAATTTGGTAGACATCGGGCTTTGCTAGGAGCCGACCTTGTCTCGTAAATCGGTAGAATGTAGTACTTGGTACGTACGTGATTCGGATACACCGACGATCGTATTTACTGCCAATGTATCCGGGGATCTCATGGGTCGCTTCCCGATAATCCACCGATGACGCATAACTCGCACTCTTAAATAATCTGGGATTATATAGAAGAGAGAGAAAATTAATCTAGGATTAATTATAGAGATATTTTATCTAGGATAAAATATCGTCTAGAGAGAGATAATGATTAATTTGGAATTAATCGATTAAATTAATATATTCGATATATTAAACGAAATTAGATTTCGACGCGAAATTAAAATTAGATTTTAATTCGGGCGAATGATTTAATTTATAATTAATTCGTTAGCAACATGAATAGTGAATTTGCTAGGCGTAATCATTTAATTACGACGCGACGGAAAAATCGTTAATTTGGAATTAGCGAACCCGAGCCCGAGTGTGATTGCGAGCGCATTCGTATTTCGAATTCGAGTGCGGCAATGCAAGTCGCATCAAGCGTCAAATCATTCGTCACATCAAGCGTCAAATCAAATGTCACTTTGAGTGATGTGATTGATTGATGTGATTGATTGATTGAAAGACATGTCACTTTAATAAAGGTGATATGAATAGTGATGGATTTTACTAGAATAGTGTAAAGCATTTTGGAGGGAAAAGCTTTAATTTTTGGCTCCAAATTTCATTTGATAAATTGGATTTAATTAAATGAAATTGATTATTTATTTTGGAAATATATAATCAAAAGTTTTACACATTTTTAATTAAGTCAAAAACACAATTCTCTCTCTCACTCTCTCATCTCTCTCACGCCAAAACAGTGGCTTTGCTCACTGGTTTTGAACTTCATTTGGGCGTGAATATTAGGGAAGCATGAGTGGGTTTTCATGGTGAAAATTCAAGTGCTAGCACACTTACGAGTCTTTCGAAGGTGGTAGGGAGGTTCGACCATGAGCCGGGATCCGTCGGACGAGGTTGGAGCTCCGTTTCGTCACTCAAAATTCTATTTTTGGAGGCAGTGAACTGCTGGTTTTGGCGCCCTTGGCAGTGAGCATTTTGGGCTTCATTTCTCTTCAAATCGACTCAACCGATCGATGTGAGTATTCCGCTATCTCCGTTGTGTGTTTCACACATTTTTTCATGTCTTGTTTGATCTTGGGACCTAGATTATAACCAACAATGGCATCAAGAGCCTAGGTTCAAGCATGAAAAATGTAGGGCTTAAAATTTGGGTAAATGTTTGTTGAGCATGATTTGAATAAATTGATTGTTTAAGTATGCTTATAACATGTTTAATTTCATTTTGGTTGGACCAATTTGTTGAAAAATGATTTGGAATTATTTTCCCCAAATATTTGACCTTGGCCGAATGTGATGGATATTTGGAAATCTTGAATTTTTTCATTTTAATTCATTGGATGAGTTATAATGATGTAGGATGATGTTGATTTGAGATTGAATTGGATTTAATTTTGAATTGGATAAAATCCTTAAATTCCTTATGTTGGCCGAATCGGATTATGCCCTTGAATGTCTTGGTATTTTGATTTTAGGACATTGGATGTATTGGAAATCATTTAGGATGTTGATTTAATGTCGATTGTGGGTTCGATTGGATTGAAACCAAATCGGACACAAAATCCATCCTTTAGCCGAGAGCATTAAAGCATGTAATGGGTTTGATTTTTTCATTTATGTGTTGGACATATGATAATGATAATGAGCATGATTAATTGGACTAATATGGTGTTTTAGAAATATTGATTTAGTTGATTAATCATGTAATACACTTTAGGTTAATTGAATATGAAATTGGATTTTGTATATTTAATTAATTGGGCCTAATTTTGGAAATTGGACTTTAATGTTGTAATTGGGCTTATTGGGCTTGATTTTATCAAGTTGGGTTTAGGCCAAATGGATTGGATCCAATTGGGCCCAAAGCCACTTCTGTTAAGCCCAAATGCGACTAATGAACCTTTAAAGTTCAATTGGGCCTAATGGGCCAAGATTGATTTATGGGCTTATGGGGTAAATCCCGGATTGGACTTTGGTTATCGGTTTGACCCGAGTTGACCAAAAGTCCACGCCTTAAGAAATCAATTAAAAGCCCATTGGACCTTAATTGAATTGACGTTGGACGTTAATCGGTCTTTGAGACGCGTTACGATTAAATTTGGAATTTAAATCGTAAAAGGTTTATTAAATAAAAGTGTAATATTTAATTTGGAATTGAATAGTGAATTAGTATTAAATACATGTTAAATTAGATTTAATGATGTAGTTTAATTTAATTCATGAATTCGTACTTTAAGTACTTATTCGCAAAAACGAGTTTGACTCGAACAAAATCAAATCGTTGTTTGAACATTGGATGATCACTTAATTATCAGATTAATTAATTTGATTAGATTGATTTATAGCATGCTTATGTGTGTGAATACGTGGTTGTGTTGTATGAATAATATATATCGGATGGATATTAGTCGGGTGGGGCAATTTTAGAAATTGTTGTAATAAATTCGATTTATTAAATTGGACCTGCGTGTCCAGCCTTATCACCTTCATTCTCTTTGTATTCTCTTCTCACCTATTCCCCTCCATGTAATGAGGTTTCTTTAGAAGTGTAGTGTAAGGGTAGAAGTAATACAAGTGCTAGCTTGAGTGAGAAAGTGAGAGATTTGATCTAGGATCAATGTAAAGTATCCATCCGCATATCATTATTATTTATTTTCATACTCGCTTTATTATGTATTTAGAATGCATGTTTAAGGGTGTATGATGATGAGACCTTAACAAAGATAATTAAATTGGTAGCCAATTTGCACGCGAAAAATCCTCGTTAAATATCATGCGTTTTTTCCTTCCATTGAGTGATTCTTGCTCAAGATCCGAGATTGGCAGGGGTTGTTGGCCAAAGTCAAGCCCTTGTCCGTCGAAGATGTGTTTTAATCACGAGGCTTTGTTCCATATCGGTGTCGTGTCCAAGTTGTGGTTTGTTGGCCAAAGTCAAGACCACTTTTTGTCCATTGACATTGATTACGAAGCTTCCATGTCAATGGGTCCGCGCTTGACTGGGATCACTAGGTTTGTTGTGCCAAAGCCAAAGCCTAGTTGATTCAGAGGAAAAAGGTTAGGGTATACATTCGATGTATAGGCATATATAAGATATATGTTTGGGACTTGGATGTCCACCTACTGGATCTAGGAGTTGGATGAGATCCAATTGATTAAATAAATCAAATTTATTACAATTTCCAAAATCGCCCAACCCGCTAATATCCATCCGATATACATTATTCAAACATCACAACCATGTATTCATACAAGCATGTTATCAATCAATCTAATCCAATTAATTATCTTGATAATTAGTGATCATCCAATGTTCAAACAAAGATTTGATTTTGTTCGAGTCAAACTCGTATTGCGAACACGTACTCAAAGTACGATTTCTACGAATTAAATAAATTACATAATAAATCCAATTTAATACGTATTAATTCTAATTCATTATTTATTCTAAATTAAATATTACACTTTATAAAATAAACTTTACGACTTAAATTCCAAATTAATCGTTACGGGTCTCAAAGCCCGATTAACATCTAATGTTTATTTAATTAAAGTCCAATGGGCTTTTAATTAATTTCTATAAGGCGTGGACTTTTGGTCAACTCGGGTCAACCGAAGAACCAAAATCCAATCCGGGAGTTACCCCATAAGCCTTTAAATTAATTTTGGCCCATTAGGCCCAATTAATAATTAATGTCCATTAAGTCATAATTGGACTTTATGAATGCGGTTTTAGGCCCATTGGATCCAACCAAATTTGCCTAAACTCAACTTTGTTACAACAAAGCCCAAAAGCCCAATTACAACCTAACAAGCCCAATTTCAAAATCAAGCCCAAATTAATTAACTTATAAAATTCCAATTTCACAATTAATTAACCTAAGTGTAATACACAATCAATTACCCAATTAACATTTCTAAAACATCAATTAGCCTAATTAATCATGCACTTTAACAACCAAATAGTGTCCAACACAATTCAATTAAAATCAAACACAATTTACATGCTTTCAAGTCTCGGCAATTAGGGGTTTTTCAATCCGATTCGGTTCAATCATCCAATTGAATCCACAATCATCATTTCCCAAATCAATTCAATTCATCCAATGAATTAAAACAAAAAATCACAATGAATTTCATGTTCATTAAGATCGGTCGGCCAAGCCACTTTAAAAGGGAAAAAATGTTCCAAATCAATTCAATCCAATTGAACTTTAAAACAACATTACCCAATTGTTTTAAGTCATCCAATGATCAAAAAACAATTAATTCCAAGACATTAGGGTTCTTCCAATTTCGGTCATGCCTCCAATTTGGGGAAAATTGATCAAATCCAATTTTCTTGAAATTGATCACACACAATCTCAATTAAACAGTTTTTTAAGCATACTTAAACATCCAATTTAATTAAAACATGCTCAAACACATTTTACCCAATTTCAAGTTACATGTTCAACCTAAAGAATTGGGGAAAATTGATCCAATCCAATTTTCTTGAAATTGATTATGCACAACATCAATTCAACCTCATTCAAGCATACTATACTAAACAATTTAATCATTAGATGCTTAAATTGATTTACCCAAATTAAAGTTTTGGCCAACATTAAGCAAATTGGGGAAAATCAATCCAATCAATTTTTCTCTTCAAATTGATTACATATAACTCTAATCAATCATATACAAGCATTCTTAAACAAACAATTTGTCAAAATTATGCTAAATCAAAAAGCCCCAAATTATGCTCAAGAACCCTAATTCGATTTTAATGCATCCAATAGCTCAAGATATCATTGATGAGTTAAATCAAGTCCCAAAGATCATCAAACATGCATAAAAAATGAGTATGAACACATCAAGGGAAGGCGGAAACATAACTCACATTGAACGGTTTTGAGATGCAACGAAGAAGATGCGTTTTTTGCCTCCCTCCAAGCTCGGCAATGGTTTCTGGAACTGCAATGGAGTGCACGATAGGGGCTGTTTTGCTCCTTGTTCATTCGGCCATTGGAGGACTCCATGGAAGCTCAAAGCTTCAAGCTCCAAAAATTAAATCCAAGCTCATGAAGACACTTCCCTATCACCTATGTATCACTCATGGTGTGCTAGCACTAAGTCTTCTTCAATTTGCTTCTCAAAAATCGGTGAAACCAGAAACTTTTTAAGCAAAAATCGGCAGTGAAGCCGTGAAGAAGAGGGAGGAAAAGAGAGGGAAAATGAGAGATCGTATCTTGCATGTGAGAGAGAGAAAAGATTAATATATAGTTTATTACATTTACCAAGTATTAAATAAAACATATATATATTACTTTAATTCAAAAGTCAAAAATAAAAGGCAATAAAGCTTTCCATCATTTCTACTTTTTACTTTAAGTCACATCACATCACTTTAATAAAGTGACATGTTGTCAAGTCACATCACTCAAAGTGACAATTGATTTGACGCATGATGTGACAAACGATTTGACGCTTGATGTGACTCGCGTGCAGCGCTCGAATTTGAAATGCGAATGCGCTCGCAATCACGCTTGGGCTCGGGTTCGCTAATTCCAAATTAACGAATTTTCCGTCGCGTCGTAATTAAACGATTACGCCTAGCGAAATCACTATTCACGTCGCTAACGAATTAATTCTAAATTAATTCGTTCGCCCGAATTAAAATCTAATTTTAATTCCGCGTCAAAATCCAATTTCTTATAATATATCGAATATATTATTTTATCGATTAATTCCAAATTAATCGTTCTCTCTCTTTAATTAATATTTATCCCAGATAAAATATCTCCGCAATTAATCCCAGATTAATTTTCTCTCTCATCGAATTAATCCCAGATTAATTCTATCTCTCTCTTCTAATTAATCCCAGATTAATCAAAGTGCGAGTCATACGTCATCGGTGAATCTTCAGGAACCGACCCATGAGATCTCCGTATATGTTGGCAGTAAATACGGTCGTCGGATAATCCGAACACGTAAGTACCTCGTACTACGTTTATACCGATTTACAAGACAAGGTTGGCTTCTAGCAAAGCGCCATGCCTACCTAATTATCCAGAAATATTCTTACAGGAATATATAGATCTGTATCAAGCGTAGTATACCGTAGTATTGTGTATATTGGCCCAGTATCGGATAGTCACGTGCTAGGGCTGGGGCTGGATAAGTGTCTGCCCCGTCTGAAGCACATGTCGGATGTCTGGTAACTAGTCTCTATAATCGGATATTTATGACCTGGTCACAATATCCCGATTGGTTGCGCAACACTTAAGAGCACTAGTACCGTATCCTGCGTGACATCATCTCCACTATGACTGAAGTGATACTTCCGTCTTGACATCACACCCAATACACTACGACTCTCTGATAAACCAGAAATGGTGTACACAGAACCGGTTAAAGCCCTGTACCACCAAGACCAAAGTCTACCGATTATCGCAAGTATTAGCGATGCAAGTCTCAGGTTAAGACTATACACACCTACCTTGATTTCGGCCTCCCATAGACACATAGTCATAATACCAATGGGATTCCGAGGGGTCTATCCAGAGCGAAGCTGTTTTCCCGTACCATCGGTGAAACACGACCTCCTATCGCACTTGCATAAGTATCCAATACTTATATATATGAGAACTATGCCGTTGTGCCCTCACAATACGCACAAGTGCAATACTAGCCTATTCCGCATTATCGATGTCCAGTCTCGATAATACTCCGGCTAGGGATATTAATGATTAATCCTTCGTGGACTGATACTGTCTCATATCATCTCAATCCAGGAACTAATCATATGGACCTCTCTTCATTATACATTTATAGTGATTTAATCACAAATGATGAGAGTGCAATTTCCTTGTCACATAGTTAATTTGTACAACAACACCGTGATCTGTACAAATAGTGACGCTATGGGTCATATTATCCAACAAAGTGCCATGAGTCCGAAATGGATTCCATGTATAACAACTATTTTGGATACTAGTTGTTGTACCACAAGGCATTGTGCCTATTGGTGCATTAAACGTCTTCAAGGAAGACATACATGGAAGGCAACATACCAACGTACAAAGCTGGGCTTTTGACGGAAAGGTATCGTTATTAACATTGTGTTAATAACGATTCAACCTTTTACCTGTTGCCATGGTAAATCCATTTTGAAGATGCTTGAAGATAATTGTATATTTCATTTATGAAATGTGTCAGTTATAGATCAAAATCGCTTTCCTGAAAAGGAAACCTCTTGGAGGACTCTTACAACATCCTGACGATTTTGTATAACCGACAAATAAGGTTTGCGGGTTATTCAATCCATGTTTGGATTGAAGCAAGCATAAGGTTCTTGGAACTGACGTTTTGAAATAATCATAATGGTTTATGATTTGAATCAAAACGAAATAATTCTTGTGTATATAAGGAGGTTAGTGGGAGAGCGCACTGACAGTTAAATTCCCATATAGCAATTGATGAAAGCTTGGCTTTCAATAGAAATTCTCCATAGAATTCTGGGGAGTAAAAACCTTTATTCAAGGAATAAAGATCTACTGGGATAGATTTGGAGTTGTTAACACTCTCTGGGAAATTGAACATTTAAAATGTACTTGTATTGGTGTCTCATACTCTTCGAGCATATGAAGTCACGATCAGGTCAATCCAAGTGATAGTCACTGGATTGAAGTTAAGAACATCTGTTACTATCTCAGAGAACTAAAGATGCTATCTTAAACTATGGAGAATGAGAACTTGAAGTGACTGGGATCACTGCTGCAAGTTTCCAAACAATTAAATACTACGGTATTATTAAGTTTGAACACTGGGACAGTGAGCTGGAAATATTTCGAGCAAGATAACTGTTGCCGAATAAACAACAAAGGCGGATTATTGCTACAGCTGAGGCAGCAAAAGAAGCCATTTGGATCGAAAATAAATCTAATTAGATTAGATATAGTTCTGTTAGCAGTTGAGCTAGGCGTCAGCACAGGCTAAGGAATTAAAGGTCTCATCGACGATCCAGATATATACTTCTATATCATCTGATTCGTTCGGATCATACATCGTGGCGATGTGATTATCGTATAAATCGCGTCAGACGATTATAAACCAAATCCGCTGACGAAAACCTTTCCTCAGCAATTTGAGCGAACCGTACATAGTTCGGGTGTGGGACACTTGAGTGACTGGCTATGTGCCAAGTGGGAGATTGTTGGACAAAATGACCCATAGTGTCACTATTTGCACAGATCATTGTGTTGTTGTAGCAAATTAACTTTGTGACAAGGAAATTGCACTCTCATCATTTGTGATTAGATCACCATAGATATATAAATGAAGAGAGGTCCCTATGATTAGTTCCTGGATTGAGAATGATATGAGACAGTATCAGTCCCCGAAGGATTAATCATTAAATATCCCTAGCCGGAGTATTATCGAGACTGGACATCGATAATGCAAAATAGGCTAGTATTGCACTTGTGTGCGTTGTGAGGGCACAACGGCATAGTTCTCATATATATAAGTATCAGATTCTTATGCAAGTGCGATAGGAGGTCATGTTTCACCGATAGTACTGGAAACAGCTTCGCTCTGGATAGACCCCTCGGAATCCCATTGGTATTATGACTATGTGTCTATGGGAGGCCGAAATCAAGGTAGGTGTGTATAGTCTTAACCTGAGACTTACATCGCTAATACTTATGATAATCGATAGACTTTGGTCTTGGTGGTACAGGGATTTAACCGGTTCTGCGTACACCACTTCTGGGTTTATCAGAGAGTCGTAGTGTATTGGGTGTGATGTCGAGATGGAAGTATCACTTCAGTCATAGTGGAGATGATGTCACGCAGGATACGGTACTAGTGCTCTTGAGTGATGCGCATCCAATCGGGATATTGTGACCAGGTCATGAATATCCGATTATAGAGACTATGTTACCAGACATCCGATATGTGTTTCGGACGGGGCAGACACTTATCCAGCCCCAGCCCTAGCACGTGACTATCCGATACTGGGCCGATATGCACAATACAATGGTATACTACGCTTGATACAGATCTTAATATTCTAAATAATATGACCGGAGAATTTGGTAGACATCGTGCTTTGCTAGGAGCTGACCTTGTCTCGTAAATCGGTAGAACGTAGTACTTGTACGTACGTGATTCGGATACACCGACGACCGTATTTACTGCCAATGTATCCGGGGATCTCATGGGTCGCTTCCCGATAATCCACCGATGACGCATAACTCGCACTCTTAAATAATCTGGGATTATATAGAAGAGAGAGAAAATTAATCTAGGATTAATTATAGAGATATTTTATCTAGGATAAAATATCGTCTAGAGAGAGATAACGATTAATTTGGAATTAATCGATTAAATTAATATATTCGATATATTAAACGAAATTAGATTTCGACGCGGAATTAAAATTAGATTTTAATTCGGGCGAACGAATTAATTAGCGACGTGAATAGTGAATTCGCTAGGCGTAATCATTAAATTACGACGCGACGGAAAAATCGTTAATTTGGAATTAGCGAACCCGAGCCCGAGTGTGATTGCGAGCGCATTCATATTTCGAATTCGAGTGCGGCAACGCAAGTCGCATCAAGCGTCAAATCATTCGTCACATCAAGCGTCAAATCAAATGTCACTTTGAGTGATGTGATTGATTGATGTGATTGATTGATTGAAAGACATGTCACTTTAATAAAGGTGATATGAATAGTGATGGATTTGACTAGAATAGTGTAAAGCATTTTGGAGGGAAAAGCTTTAAGTTTTGGCTCCAAATTTCATTTGATAAATTGGATTTAATTAAATGAAATTGATTATTTATTTTGGAAAATATATAATCAAAAGTTTTACACATTTTTCATTAAGTCAAAAACACAATTCTCTCTCTCACTCTCTCATCTCTCTCACGCCAAAACAGTGGCTTTGCTCACTGGTTTTGAACTTCATTTGGGCGTGAATATTAGGGAAGCATGAGTGGGTTTTCATGGTGAAAATTCAAGTGCTAGCACACTTACGAGTCTTGCGAAGGTGGTAGGGAGGTTCGACCATGAGCCGGGATCCGTCGGACGAGGCTTGGAGCTCCGTTTCGTCACTCAAAATTCTGTTTTTGGAGGTAGTGAACTGCTGGTTTTGGCGTCCTTGGCAGTGAGCATTTTGGGCTTCATTCCTCTTCAAATCGACTCAACCGATCGATGTGAGTATTCCGCTATCTCCGTTGGTGTGTTCACACATTGTTTTCATGTCTTGTTTGATCTTGGGACCTAGATTATAACCAACAGAAACCACTAATTTTTTCTTACTACGCCAAGAAATAAGGGAGTCGCCTAAGAAGAGGCATAAACCAGTTGTAGATCGTCGATCAGTGGGATTGTCGACTCAACTAGCATCAGAATAGGCACACAGCTCAAGAGATGAATCAACGGAAAAATAATGACCATGAAATAACGTTCCCTTGATAAAGCAGAGTAAATGAAAAACAACATCATAGTGAGCAGAGCGGGGGGCAGACATAAACTGACTAACAACATGAACCGCACAGGCAATATCAGGCCGAGTAACTGTTAAATAAATCAAGCTGCCAATAAGCTGATGGTAAAGAGTAACATCAGGAAGAGGGGTACCATCAGTGACATCATGTTTAATTTGAGGATCCAGAGGGGTAGAAGTAGTCTTGCTATCAGTCAATCCCGCCCGAGCCAGTAAGTTAGAAGCGTACTTAGCCTAAGATAGATAATAGCCAGTCTAATCAGAGAGTACCTCAAGCCCAAGAAAGCAACTGAGATTATTAAGGTCTTTCATCTCAAAATGTTGTTGAAGAGAGGTCTTAAGTTCAGAGATACCATGCGAATCATCCACATAGAGAAGAAGAAGAATAGAGCCATTATCAATTTGTCGAATAAAAAGTGATGATTCATATGCACTGGAAGTAAACCCAAGTGTATGAACAGTGGTGCTGAATTTCTCAAACCATGCCCGATCTTGTTTAAGACCATATAATATCGGGTGAAGTTTACAAACCTTATTATGAGGATGAGGGTAACCAGATGGAGGTTTCATGTAAACCTCTTCAGATATGTCACCATTAAGAAAGGCATTCTTGACATCCATCTTAAACAAAGTCCACTGTCGAGAGGCGGTACAGCGGACTGAGAGCAAGAAGTCGAACGGAAGTCAACGGGCAATGAGAGCAAAGGTTTCTTCATAATCAATCCCATATTCCTGAGAAAATCCATTGGCAACAAGACGAGCCTTATATCGTTCAATAGAGCCATCAGATTTTGTCATGATTTTGTATATCCATTTACACCAAATCGCAGATTTTACCAGTGGAAGATCTACTAAGTCCCATGTATGGGCTTTTTCAAGAGCCTGTAATTCTTCAGTCATAGTTTGCTGCCAAACAAGGTTAGAACTAGCCTCAAAGTAAAAGTGAGGTTCATATTGAGTGAGAGTAGTAGAAAAATAATGAAAATCTCGAAGTTTAACATGAATTTTTATCACTATAGTAGAACAACGAAGAGACAGAGGATTACCTTAAGAGGACAAAGAAGAGCTAGATGTGGCTGTGAGGGATCCGGTAGGCGATGCAGATGGTGGGAGATCAACTGTAGAGGGATCATTTGAGGGAGGTACATCAGAGTCTTTATCGGAAACTAATTAAGAGTTCTATCTGTAAAGAGGATACGAGGCGAGGAAGAGATATAGTGAAATTTGGAAACAGAGGAAAACATGTGGTTTTCCCAAAAGATGACTTGACAAGAAATACGGAGGCAATTGGAGATGGGATCCCAACACCTATACCCTTTTTGTTCAATGCCATAACCCAAGAAACAACATAGTCGAGCCCGGGTTTCTAATTTAGTGTGTTCAAGAGGCTGAAGAAGAACGAAACAAACATAACCAAAGACTTTAAAAACATTGTAGTTGGGAGATGTACCATGTAATTTTTCATAAAAGGGATTGATTGGCTAGAACAGAAAACGGAAGGCGATTGATGGTGTAGACACTGGTGAGGGCAGCTTCTCCCCAGAAAC
Source organism: Zanthoxylum bungeanum (assembly GCA_019454045.1). Taxonomy (NCBI): domain Eukaryota; kingdom Viridiplantae; phylum Streptophyta; class Magnoliopsida; order Sapindales; family Rutaceae; genus Zanthoxylum; species Zanthoxylum bungeanum. The sequence goes on along the minus strand of SKCR01024031.1, from coordinate 322,511 downwards.
GTTGAGGACAAGAGGAAGAGATTAAAAGAGCACGAATTGTATCTAAAATATGCATGTGTTTGCGTTCGACTCTCCCATTTTATTGAGATGTACCGGGATAAAAGCGGTGACAGAGAGTCCCATTTTGGTTAAGAAAGCGTATAAAATCAGAGTCTTTATATTCCATGGTATTGTCAGTGTTGAAAGTTTTAATGGGTCGATTAAATTGAGTCTTAACCATTATCACAAAGGTTTGGTAAATTGAGGAAAGTTTAGAGCGATGTTTCATAAGATAGAGCCAAGTGTATTGGGAATAATCATCAATAAAATCACAAAAATACTTTGAACCACCTATAGTAGGAGTAGGATATTGACCCCAAATATCATAATGGACCAGATCAAAAGGTGAAGAGGAAATCGAAGTACTATTACTGAAAGATAATGCAGTTTGTTTGCCCAACTGACAAGGGCATACAATCAAAATCTTTATTGGAAACAGAACCTAAATGACCACTAGATGCTAATAAATGTAATCGACTAAATAGAATGGCTCAACCGAGAGTGCCACAGGCTGAGTGAGGTAATGAGTGAGGTAGAGGCGGTAGAGTAACATGGAGAAAGATCTTGAGGAAGATGAAGACTGATAAGCTCAAACAAATGACCTTTCTTACGGCCTATCCCAAGCGTCTGACCTGTCCGCGGATCCTGCACAGAGCAACTAGAAGCAGTAAATAAGACATTAAGACCAAGGTCACATAATTGACCGACATATAAAAGATTCAAAGCGAGTTTGGGTATAAGAAATGTGTTAGAGACAGAGAGATTGGGAAGAGAAATATGACCCAGATGATTGGGGGTCATGAAAGAGCCATTAGCAGTTTGAATAACACGAGGATGTGATGAAGTAGATGTAGAGTAAAAGATACTTGAGTCGGAAGTCATGTGATTTCAACAAGCAGAATCAAAATACTAAGAGGCAGTACATGAGCTAGTAGAAGAAGTAGAAATGTTACCAAATTGAGAGGCTATGGATTGAAAAAGGGAGGCAAGATCCTGAATAAGCTGAGAAGGCTGAGACTGTTCAGTGTCACCCTGATCATCAGAAGCTACAACAGAAAGAGATGGACGACCCTTGAAGGATGGAGCAGTATGGCGAGTATGACAGTCGCGATCAAAATGGCCATGACCCATCTTACGACATATTCTGCAATGGCTTGTTGGATATTTAAGGAACAAGTGCCCGAGCAACTTACTGTAAGAGCAGGGCTTCACAGAGGAAGAACTAGAATGGAGTGTGGCAAGAACGGTCTCTGTATGCTATATGCGGCCAGTAGAGTGACAAGTTTCTTCCGAAATAAGTTTATCAATGGAAAAGTCAATAGTGGGTAGTGGAGTTTGATGAAGCAAGGAGGCGTGAGTAGGTTCAAACTTGGTATCAAGTGCCATGAGAAACTGAATCAGTCTTTGGCGATCTCTGTAGGTGGTGAATTTGACAGCATCAGCAGAATTTTCCCAATGGGGCTCAGAGAGAGCCAATTGATCCCAGAGAAACTGCATCTGAGAATGGAATTCAGTAATAGATTGTCCACGTTCCTGACGTATTTGGTGGAGGTGAAAAATCAACTGATACTGATGAGATAAATCTGTGGTTGTACATCGGTGAGCAAGGAAGTCCTAGAGGGATTTGGCTGTGTGAAAACGACCAAATTGAAAACTTATGGTGGAGAAAAAGGAGTTGCAAAACCAAGTAATGATCTTGTGATTCTGACTTTCCAAATCATCAAGGCGATTAGTAAAATTATCGTCACTCGCAGTTTTATGTTAACCGGTTCAGTAAGAGTACTGGTAATGTAACGCCAGAGTTTACGGCCTTTGAGAAAGCTGCACATGGCTTGGGCCCAGAGAACATTATTGTGACCATCGAGGAGTATCTGAATTGGTTGGGAGATGTCTGACTTGTCCATGGTGAAAATTAGTCATGGGCATTATCGGATTCAGATCGGATCGAACCGAATCCCAATCCGAATCGATCTTATAAGCATTGAGAAATTTGATTCGATCGGACTTGATTACCTTATCAAACTCGATCTCATTCGATCCGATAATAATCGGATCGATTATGATCGAACTAATCCGATCCGAATGATTTCGGATCGGATTAGTTTGATTCGAATATTGGTCCAAATTAGGTACAATATCCAAAATTTGATAATGGATTTGAATTTGATAACAAATCCGAATTTGAAAATGGATCTGAATTTGATAACAGATCCAAATTTGATAACGGATTCCAAATCGATAACGATCCGGATAAGTTTGATTTGATAACAAATCTAAATATTTAATAAAGGCAAAGCAATCAAAATTCAAAAACATATAAAACTTAAATACACATTACTACAGTAGTACATTACTGATTACTCTTCATCTCTCAAGTTTTTCACACGTAAAAGGACAATAGGACATGTCAATAAAACATAAATGAAAATGAATGCCCTTCCAGCACACCAACATCTAATAGAGAACAAAAGTGCAACACGAAATCTTACTCATGAGTCATGACCACCATAATCAGGCCTGCAAAAGAAGAAAATTTCTATCAAAACCAAATATATGCAACGTCCATTCTCTTTTTGCATTTCACATTTTATTCACCTCACACTCATATACCAATATAATCAGGTAGCAGCAATAGTAGTCCAATTAAGGAAGATCAACATAATACTATGAAGGAGATCACAAAGGAAGCAATGACATATCAACTTAATAGATATCACATTAAGAGAACTAATACTGGACAACCATAAAAAAAATGAGAACCTAATGTGATAGTAACTCCTATACCGAAGAAAAAACCTCAGTTTTATATTACTAGGCTCACACAACTGTGCTCCAACATAAAAGAAGAATGATGGCCAATTATCAACATAAAAGAATGAATGAATGACCAATTATTAACATGTTTAATTGTCTGGCTTAAAATTCAATAACTAACCTACATATTACCCATATGGAGTAACATCCATTCAAAGTTTACTGGCATGAGATTTACCTAGTGAGATAGGTATCAACCGGTACTCCATAAACACTCAAAGAACTACTATCTATGGATCCAATTACAAAACAATAATCAAAGAAAAACATAACTTTGTCAAAATGTACCTTCAAGATAATTGGACTCAAACTCTGTTGCCAACAACATGATCTAGTGATTGTGATTCAGATTATAACTTGTGATATTCTTCAAATAAAAAAAATTATTCTAAGTTAGTAAGTTTTTATTTTATGGTATTCACTATAAAAATTAAAAAACTAATTAATAAGTTTTTTTACCTTCCTCAAGCTTTTCATAGTACTCTGCCTCCAATAGCATGGCTTCCACTTCATTGGTTTTGTCAATTGTAAGCCTATTCTGTATCCAATTTTGAGTGCATATTAGAGCCTCGACCATAACGGGGGTTAATGAGCTATGAAAACTATCAAGAACATGACTGCCCGTACTAAATGTCGATTCAGATGCCACTGTCAATACCGGTATTGCAAAAATGTCACGAGCAATCCTAGCTAAAATTAGATACTTACCAGTATTTTTTTTCCACCGCATTAGAACATTAAAGCAAGGTTCATGACTAGTCTCATAGGGTTCCATCAAATACATTTCAACCTCAGTACTATCCTCTTGATGAATGACATGACTAGTCTGAAAACTTGAAATGGATCATCAGGTTGCATGTTTGTATTGCGCTTACGCACTCTATCTTATTCTCGCGGTCTAACAAACGGCTGAGATTGTGTCATACCATCCCTAGACCTATATCCACCAACACCAGTTACACCCTCAGCCCTTGATCCATCACCGTCAACAAATAACCCATTTGTCCCATACCAATCATTATACATATTGTATAATCTTTTCAATAAATCTCTAGTAGAATTTCTCATTTCCTCTATCTTAATATTATCATTATCAAAAAGTATACCAAAGCAAACTGAGGCAAATGTAATCTTACGTCGTGGATCAAGAATAGTACTCACAATCAATAATTTATTGATTTTGGCAGTGGTCTCCCAATATTTATCAAATTTCATCTTCATAGATATGGTCATTGTTGGGTCTTTAAGATCAATCCCAAGATCTAATAAGCATGTAATAGGTGTGAATACTCAAAGGAATATAGCGGAAATATACTCACATTAAACGGTTAGATGTAGGTGGGAAGTTCAAAATTTCCTCCTTTCAAGTTGTTCCAAGCTCCTCTTGATTTGTATGTTGAAGCTCCAAGCTTGAAGAATGAGATTCCAAACTCTTGGGAAAGGTTTCCCTTACACCTTTGTATGATCTTTGATGTGATAGCAATGGAGAATTTTTACAACAAAATTTCCCCTTGTCCCTTGTGATTCTCGGCCAAGCCTAGAAGAAAAGGAAGAGAGAGTGCTTTGAGCGTGAATGAGAAGAGAGGAGAGAGTTTAGTGAAAGTGTTGTGTTTTATTTTCAAAAACAAAAAATAATGATATACCAAATCCAAGATTTGGTAAAAGTCTATCAGCTTTCACAAATCAAGCTAATGTGTATTACAAGTTATCACAAAAAATCTCTATTAACTTCCATAAAATAAAAGTTAAGTGAATGACTAATGATGTGACTTGTTGTGGGCCCCACTTGATTCAAAATCCGAGTGGGCCTGCAAATACATTCTGGGCTCGGGTTCGTTAATTCCGAACTAACGAATTTTCCGTTGCGATGTAATTAAATCTAATTTAATTAAATAATTATGCCTAGAAAAATTACTATTAAAGTCGCTCGCGAATTAATTCTAAATTAATTCGTTCGCCCGAATTAAAATAAAATTTTAATTCCGTTATGAAATCTAATTTCATTTAATATATCGAATATATTATTTAATCGATTAATTCCAAATTAATCATTCTCTCTCTTCTAGTTGAATTTTATCCCAGATAAAATCTTTCCGCAATTAATCCTAGATTAATTTTCTCTCTCTTATAATTAATCCCAGATTAATTATGTCCGAGTCATACGTCATTGGTGAATCTTCGGGAAGCGACCTATGAGATCTCCGGATATGTTGGCAGTAAATCCGGTTATCGGACTATCCGAATACGTGCGTACCTTCTACCATATTTTTACCGATTTACAAGACATGGTTGGCTTCTAGCAAAGCACCGTGCCTACCCAATTCTCCAGAAATATTCTTTTAAGGAATATATAATCTTTGCCAGGCATAGTATACGTAGTATTGCGTATTGCGATCCAGTATCGATATCACATGCTAGGCATAGGGCTGGAATTGTGTCTGCCCCATACGAAGCATATATCGGATCTCTGGTAACTAGTCTCTATAATCGGATAATCATGACCTAGTCATATTATCCTGATGACTGCAGTATATAAGAGTACTAGTTTCGTATCATATGTGATCATTATCTCCATATGACTGAAGTGATACTTCCAACTTAACATTACACCCAATACACTACGATTCTCAGTATACCCAGAAGAGGCGTACACAAAACCTGTTAAAGCCCCAGACGACCAAAACCAAAGTATACTGATTGTCGTAAGTATTAGCGATGCAAGTCTCAGGTTAAGACCAAATATACCTACCCTGATTCTGAATCCCAAAGACACATAGTCATACTACCAATGGGATTCCGAGGGGTCTATCCATAGCGAACCTATTTCCGTACCATCGGTAAACAGAACCTCCTATTACACTTGCATGAGTATCCAATACCCAAATATATGAGAACTTTGCCGTTACACTTCCATAACACGCACAAGTGTAATACTAGTCTATTCCGTATTATCGATGTCCAGTCTCGATAATACTACGACTAGGGATATTTAATGATTAAACCTTAGTGGATTAATATTGTCTCATATTTTATTAATCCGGTACTAATCATATGGACTTTTATCATTTATATATTCTGGTAATCCAATTACATATGATAAAAGAACAATTTCCTTTGTCACATAGTTAATTTGTACAATAATACCATGTTATTTACAAATAGTGATGCTATGGGTCATAATTGTCCAACAATCTCCCACTTGGCCTATAGCCAATCACTCAAGTGTCCTACACCTGAACTATGTATGGGTCGCGCAAACTTCTGCTGAGAACTACAGCGGATTTGTAATATTATCATCTGATGCGTTTTATTCGATCATCACATCGCCAAGATGTATGATCCGATAAATCAGATGAAATATACTTGGATCGTTAATGAGACCGTAATTCTTTAGCCTGTGTTGCAGCCTAGCTCAGCTGCTAACAGAACTATACCTAATCCAATTAGGATTACATAGATCCAAAATTTGCTTCTTTTGCTTCCTCAGCTGCAGCAATGTTTCGCTTTTGTTGTTTATTCAGCAACAATATCTTGCTTCGAGGATTTCCAGCTCATTGTTCTGTTATTCAAACTAAATATGTACCCTTATTGTGACTTACAGTCGTTTTTGTCGGTTTGGAAACTTGGAGCGGTGAACCTAGTCACTTCAAGTTCTCCATCTCCATAACTGAAGAAAGCATTATTAGTTCGTCTAAGATACTTAAGGATGTTCTTAACATCAGTCCAGTGACCAACATCTGGATTGGCCTGATTGTGACTCCATATACTAAAAGTATATGAGACACCAGGTCGTGTACATATTTTTCAATGTATGAGTTCTCGGACAGTGTCAACAACTCTTAGATCTATCCCAGTAGATCCTTATTCCTAGAATAAAGGTTGCATCTCCCAAGTATTCCATGGAGAATTTTAATGAAAGCCAAGCTTTCACAGATTGTATTATGGGAATGTCATTTCCAAGAAATTATATGTCATCATTATATAAGACAATCATTGTCAGTGCGCTCCCACTAACCTTCTTATATACACAGGAATCTTTACCGTTTTGAATGAAACCATATACCATTATGATCTTATCAAAACGTTAGTTCCAAGAACGCAATGCTTGCTTCAATCCATAAATGGATCGATTTAACTTGCAAACCTTGTTTGCTTGTTTTGGTGCGACAAAACCATCAGGATTTTGTAAACATCCTCCAAAAGGTTTCCGTTAAGGAAATCGATTTTGACGTCCATATGCCATATTTCATAAATGAAATATGCAACATTACCAAGCATTATCCAAATGGATTTAATCATGGCAATAGATAAAAGGTTTCGTCGTAGTCGACACTGTGTCGTTGACGATACCCTTTTATGTACAAGCCTAGCTATGTACATTTATATGTTGCCATCCATGTATGTCTTCCTTGAAGACTCATATAGTACCAATAGGCACAATGCCTTCTGGTACATTAACCAGTGTCCAAACTTGGTTGTTTACATAGAATCCATTTCGGACTTCATGGCACTTTGCCATAAAAGGAGTCGATACCATGTATCACTTCCTCATACGTGACATCTACATGAGGTGAGATGAGAAACCCATACATCCCAAGTTGTTTTCTGACTATCTCTGACCTACGCGGTTCTTGTGTATTCGAAGATTATTGGTATAGTTTCATCCCTGATGAATTGTTGATGTTCCGTGAGGACTCGGTGCCTGGAACATTATTACTCCGATTTTCATCGAGTTTTACTTTCCTCCCACTTACCAATGTATTTAGGCATTCCTCTTAGGAAAACCGCATTGAGAGCAATAATTACATTGTTCTCTTGTGAGTTGTATAAGTACTATACTTTGGTTTCCCTATGACAACCTACAAATAGGCACTTATCCGATTTGAGTTCTAGTTTGGTATCATCCAAACATTTAGTTAAGTGAATGACTAATGATGTTCGAGTCATACGTCATTGGTAAATCTTCGGGAAGCGACCAATGAGATCTCTGGATATGTTGGCAGTAAATCCGGATATCGGACTATCCAAATATGTGCGTACCCCGTACCACGTTTTTACCGATTTACAAGACATGGTTGGCTTCTAACAAATCACCGTGCCTACCCAATTCTCCAGAAATATTCTTTTAAGGAATATATAATCTTTGTCAGGCGTAGTATACGTAGTATTGCGTATTGTGATCCAGTATCAATATCTCATGCTAGGCCAAGGGCTGGAAATGTGTCTGCCCCGTACGAAGCATATATCGGATCTCTAGTAACTAGTCTCTATAAGCAGATAATCAAGACCTAGTCATATTATCCCGATGACTGCAGTACATAAGAGTACTAGTTTCGTATCCTACGTGATCATCATCTCCATATGACTGGAGTGATACTTCCATCTTAACATTACATCCAATGCACTACGATTCTCAGTATACCCAGAAGAGGCGTACACAGAACCTGTTAAAGCCCCGGATGACCAAAACCAAAGTATAACGATTGTCGCAAGTATTAGCGATGCAAGTCTCAGGTTAAGACCAAATACACCTACCCTGATTCGGATTCCCATAGACACATAGTCATACTACCAATGGGATTCCAAGGGGTCTATCCAGAGCGAACATGTTTCCGTACCATCGGTAAATAGAACCTCCTAATACACTTACATGAGTATGAAATACCCAAATATATAAGAACTATGTCGTTACGCTTCTATAACACGCACAAGTGTAATACTAGTCTATTCCGCATTATCGATGTCCAGTCTCGACAATACTACGACTAGGTGTTAGTGTTCCTAGAACATGCCAAGGATCTAATAAGCAAGAAAATGTGTTCATAAATTCATTATAAGTTGCGGAATTACTTACATTGAATGGATTTGAGCTTTTAAAATTTTTGAGAAGAAGATCTCCAAGATCCTTCCTTTGTGTTGATTTCAAGCTTTGAGTTGTGAATGAAGATCTCCAAGATCCAACCTTTGTGTTGATTCCAAGCTTTGAGTTGTTTCCCTATCACCTTTGTTGATTCCTTTAAGTGCTAGCTAACTTGATTTTGCCACAAAATCAAAGAGAGAAGATGGAGAAGCTCACGCCCATGGCTATGTGTGCTAGGGTTTGTGTTTGTGAGATGTGTTACCAAATGAGAGAGAGAGAAAGATGCCTTTTGGTAAAAACCAATTTACCCTTTTCACTTAAACAAGGTGGTTGGGTAAATGGTTTCACCAAAACCATTCAAAGGTGGTTGGAAAGTAGATGGTTTGGCATAAATGCCAAATACCCTCCCAACTACCACATGTGAAGTGGGCCCCACATTTGAATTCAAAATTCAAATGTCTCTACGAACATTTATCGCGGCTCGGATCCGTTTAATCCGATTAAACGAACTTTCATCGCTAAATAATTAAATCTAATTTAATTAAATAACGATGCCTCACAAATATATTACGAACGTCGTTTACGAATTAATTCTAAATTAATTCGTTCGTTCGTATTAAAGTCCGACTTTAATTTCGTAATGAAATCCAATTCATATTAATATATCCGATATATTAATTTTAGCCTATACAAAAAAATTAAATAGAAAAATCAAATTTATTTTACCGATTAATACCAAATTAATCGCGTTCTCTCTCTTCCGAACACATTTAATCCCAGATTAAATAATGCTTCAATTAATCCCAGATTAATTTTCTCTCTCTTAATTAATCCCAGATTAATTCTAATCGAGTCAACTGTCATCGGTGAATCTTTGGGAAGCGACCCAAGTGATCTCTGGATATGTTGGCAGTAAATCCGATTATCGGACTATCCGATAAAGTGAGTACCTCGTACCACGTGTTTACCGATTTACAAGACATGGTTGGCTTCTAGCAAATCACCGTGCCTACCCAATTCTCCAGAAATATTCTTACTGGAATATACAATCTATGTCAGGCGTAGTATACGTAGCATTGCGTATAGCGATCTAGTATCAGATGTCACGTGCAAGGCATGTGGCTGGAATAGTGTCAGCCCCGTACGAAGCACATATCGAATATCAAACAACTAGTCTCTTTGAATCGGATAATCATGACCTTGTCATATTATCCCGATGGTTGCAACACAATAGAGAACTAGTTCTGAATCCCTGCGTGATCATCATCTCCATATTTCTGAAGTGATACTTCCATCTTGACAACACATCCAATACACTACGATTCTCAATAAACCCAATAGAGGCGTACACAGAACCTGTTAAAGCCCTGGACGACCAAAACCATAGTTTACTGATTTTCGCAAGTACTAGCGATGCAAGTCTTAGGTTAAGACCAAATACACCTACCCTGAAGTGGACTCCCATAGACACATATACATACTACCAATGGGATTCCGCGAGGTCTATCTAGAGCGAAGCTGTTTTTCGTACCATCGGTAAAACACAACCTCTTATCGCACTTGCATAAGTATCCAATACTTAAATAAATGAGAACTATGTCGTTGACCGGCGTAAACACACACGTATAACGCAAGCGTACGTATCGTTCAAGTAGTATAAAAAGTATCGATCCCACGAGGATTTAATATCTACACTATTAATTTTATGAAGTCAAATGATTACTAGTATCTAACGGATTGATTGATTGATTTGAAATGGTGACGATTCTAAATTTAAAAACAAGTAAATAAGATTGTTGAAAGTAGGTTTTAAGAAAATTCAATATTAAAAACTATCTAGGGTTGTGATTTCTTTTAATATCATTTTAAAGATGAAGTGGTTATCTTAAAGTTGGGTAATATATTGATTTATTAACCTGGAACACTAAATTATGTAAAAGCCTACTAATTTAGATATCTCTCATAAAATAATATATAAACTTGTGATAATATTACCAACCGACCAATCGGACGGTATCCTGATTAAGTCAAATTAAGCCCAACCAGCCATTAAGGCGGTAATATTTGTCCATAAACCAGCCATAAAGGCGGAACCAAAATTAAATTACCAACCGACCAATCTGGCGGTATCCTTTTTAAGTCAAATTTTAAATAGTGAATATATTATTTTTAAGGGAGATTAATCTAAATAGCAATAGTAAAAGAATTACCTTTCACCCTAGCTGGGGAAGTTACCTCCTCATGGTGAATAGTAAAAACTGTAAAAAGTAAAGAAAGTAAATTACTATTATTACAAAAAGTAATTAAAATTTAATTACAAAACATAAATTAAAGACACTAGAGAGAGAAACTCCATATTTACATCAAAGAAAGGAGAGAGAATGGTACAACAAAATCTGAAATTTTGAGCTCAATTTATAGGCGCGGATAGGCCTCGGGAGTCGCGACGCCAAGAGCTTCGGCGTCGCTACGCTCGAACAGTGATTCATGGCATGCTCTTGGCTTGACATGTGGCGATTCGGATAAGAGGCGGCTGAGAGCTCAATTATGATGCTGACATGGTGATGACGTGGCGCTGTTGTGGCAAGGCGGCTGAGATCAATTGTCGGCACCGTAGGATTGCGACACGTGTCACGGTGTGATTGGCTGATGATGACGTGGCATGTTGACTCGGTTGACCTGCTGACGTGGATGATGACATGGTAAGACGCGTGGTAGAGTTGACTCGTTGATCGGATGACACGTGGCGACACGTAGGATGACACGTGGCACACGTGGAAATAGTAATTGTCGGCACCGTAGGATGATGACATGTGGCACGACGCACGTTAGTAGATCGGCTGTGATGGTGACACGTGGCACGGCGCATGTTAGCAAAGTCAAACTTCTCAAATTCTGACCCGTTGACCCGGCGCACGTTAGCAGCTCTGGTGCACGTTAGACGTCGCGATGCCCAAAATTACCAAAATCCCCTTTTTGCCAATTTTTCCTATTTTGCTCCAAATCACCTCCAGAATGACCTGAAACTTTATTTATCTACAAAATAACACAAAACACATCAAAATATTCACAAGACTCAAGAAACTATACAAAATATTAGGTTAAATGAGTGGGAAATAGTGATATAAATACCACTCATCAGCCGTTATGCCCTCATAACGCGCACAAGTGCAATACTAGTCTATTCTGCATTATCGATGTCCAATCTCGATAATACTACGACTATGGATATTTAATGATTAAACCTTTATGGATTGATATTGTCTCATATCATCTCAATCCGGGACTAATCATAAGGACTTTTACCATTTATATATCAAAGTAAATAAATTACAAAACGGTAAAAGGCAATTTCATTACAACATAGTTAATTTTGTACAAAAACACAATGTCTTTTTCAAACAGTGACGCTATGGGTCCTAATTGTCTAACAATCTCCCACTTGGCCTATAGCCAGTCACTCAAGCATCTAATACCTGAACTATGTATATGTCTCTCAAACTTTTGCTGTGAAATAACTTTCATCAGCGGATCTGCAATGTTGTCATCTTATGCGACCTTCTCGATCTTCACATCGCCATGATGTATGATCTCACGAATCAGATGGAAACGTCGAAGAACATGTTTGGATCTTTGATGAGACCGCGGTTCCTTAGCCTGCGCTATAGCCCCATTATTGTCACAATACAATAGAAAGACCTCAGCTGCTAACGGGACTACTCCTAATCCAATTAGGAATTTACGGATCCAAACTGCCTCTTTTGCTACTTCAGCTGCAGCAATATACTCTGCTTCTATTGTTGAATCGGCAACAGTCTCTTGCTTGGAAGATTTCCAGCTTACTACTCCGTTATTTAAACAAAATATGTACCCGGATTGCGACTTAGAGTCGTCTTTATCGGTTTGGAAACTTGCATCGGTATACCCAGTTACCTCAAGTTCTCCATCTCCATAAACTAAGAAAGCATCATTAGTTCGTCTAAGATACATAAGGATGTTCTTAACCGCCATCCAGTGACCATCACTTGGATCGGCCTGATAGCGACTACACATGCTGAAAGCATACGAGACATCAGGCCGTGTACATATCATGGCATACATGATTGATCCGACTACCGAGGCGGACGGTATCCGACTCATGCTGTTTCTCTCATCTTGAGTTTTATGACACATGTCCTTAGATAGAGTGATGCCATGTGACACTGGTAACAGTCCCCTCTTGGACTTATCCATGTTGAATCTTTTCAACACTTTGTCAATGTACGTGCTCTGGGAGAGTCCAAACAGCTTTCTAGATCTATCCCGGTAGATCTTTATTCCTAGAATATAGGCTGCTTCTCCCAGATCTTTCATGGAGAATTTTAATGAAAGCTAAGCTTTCACCGATGTTAAAATGGGAATGTCATTGCCCATAAGCAATACATCATCAACATAAAGGACAATAAAAGTCAGTGCTCTCCCACTAACCTTCTTATATACACAAGGATCATCTTCGTTTTGAATGAATTCATATTCTTTTATGATCTCATCAAAACGTTGGTTCCATGACCGCGATGCTTGCTTCAGTCCATAAATGGATCGATTTAACTTACAAACCTTGTTTGCAAGTCTAGGCACGATAAAACCGTCAGGTTGTTGTATATAAACATCCTCCAAAAGGTTTCCGTTAAGGAAAGCGGTTTTAACGTCCATCTGCCATATCTGGTAATCGAAATATGCAGCAATAGCAAGCATTATCCGAATGGATTTAATCATGGCAACGGGTGAGAAAGTTTCATCATAATCGACACCATGTCGTTGACGATACCCCTTTGCTACAAGCCTAGCTTTGTACGTTTGTACGTTGCCATCCATGTCGGTCTTCTTCTTGAAGACCCATTTTCATCCAATAGGCTTTACGCCTTCTGCTGCATCAATCAGTTTCCAAACCTGATTGGTGTACATGGAATCCATTTCGGACTTCATGGCCTCTTGCCATAAAGCGGAATCGATATCTTATATCGCTTCCTCATACGTAACTGGTTCGTTATCCTCAATGAGATTAATATCTACATAAGGTGAGATCAGAAACCCACACCTCTCAGGTTGTTTCCTGACTCTCTCCGACCTACGCGGTCCTTGTGTAATAGAAGATTGTGGTACAGTCTCATCCCGGATGGATTGTTCTTGTTCCGTTGAGGATTCTATGCCAGGAACAGTATCACTCCGAATTTCATCGAGTTCTACCTTCCTCCCACTAACCATTGCATTTAGGAATTCCTTCTCAAGGAAAACCGCATGTAGAGCAACAAATACTTTGTTCTCTCGTGGGTGATAGAAGTAATATCATTTGGTTTCCCTAGGATATCCTACAAATAGGTATTTATCCGATTTGGGCTCAAGTTTGGTACCTTCCAAACGTTTGACGTATGCCCAACATCCCCAAATCTTCAGGAATGAGAAACCCGGTTTCTTTCCTATCCATATCTCATACGAAGTCTGTTGTACAGACTTTGAAGGAACCTTATTCAAAATAAGAATTTCATTGTTTAATGCATATCCCCAGAAGGAAATAGGTAGCTCTGTGCGACTCATCATAGACCTTACCATGTCCAACAAAGTTTGGTTTCTCCGTTCGGACACACCGTTTAATTACGGTGTTCTAAGAGGAGTCTACTGTGAAAGAATACCATATTCTTTCAAGTAATCTAGAAACTCATTGCTCAAGTATTCGCCACCACGGTCCGACCGTAATGTCTTTATACTTTTGCCTGTCTGTTTTTAAACTTCGTGTCGAAACTCTTTGAATTTCTCAAAAGTTTCAGACTTGTGTCTCATAAGATACACATAACCATAACGCGATGCATCATCCATAAAGGTTACGAAGTATTCGTATCCACCTCTAGCTTTGCTAGACATGGGCCCACATACGTCACTATGAACCAGGGCTAATAGTTCGGTGGCGCGTTCACCCTTACCGCTAAAAGGTGATTTAGGCATTTTGCCTAATAAGCAAGATTCGCAGACGTCATATGAATTTGGATCAAATCTGTCCAAGTACCCACTCTTCGAAAGTGTGGATATGTGAGTCTTGTTTATGTGTCCCAGACGACAATGCCACATATAAGTTTCATATTTGTTACTCATTTTGAGCCTTTTGTTTGTTACATTATATGTTTGAGATTGATTTATATTCAAAATATAAAGACCATTATTAGCATCAGTAGAACATATCTCAAAATCATCTTTATAAACAAAACACCCATTGTTTCAGAATACAAAAGAGTACCCGCATTGGGTCAAACAAGATACAGAGATAATATTCCTAGTCAAACTAGGTACAAAATAACAATTTGAAAGTTTAAGTACATGCCCCGAAGGCAGTTCTAAAATAAAAGTGCCAACGGCCAAAATGGTGACTGGTGCCCCATTTCCGACGCGTAGATCAATCTCCCCTGAGGCCAGTCTCCTGCTAATCTGTAGATCCTGCACATCAGTACATATGTGAGTACCACAACCAGAATCAAAAATCCAATTTTTAAAACTAGAAGTAGTCATGTTTATTTCAATAACAAACATACCTGAAGCCAGTGCCTTGCCCGTTTTAATCTCTTTATGGAACGTCTTGTACTCACAGTAGTCACGCTTCCAGTGACCCCGCTTGCCGTACTGGAGGCAAACATCCTGAGATTTGTCCTTAGGCTTCCTAGAAGCCTTTGACGATTTGGCCTTGCAATTTCTTTTATGCTTCTTCTTCTTCACACCTCCAGTCGCCTTGGGCCCAACCCTCGGTGTCTGAGATGTCGAAGCAAAGTGCGCCTCGCGCTTATTGCCCTTAAGCAACTCCTTCTCGGCTTCCTTGATAATTGACAATAAGTCTCCAAGAGTATCATCAGTGTTCATCAAATTATAGTTTATGATGAACTGTCTCCAAGTGTCGGTGAGAGATTGCAATACCATATCTATGGTAATATCAGCTTCAAAGACTATCCCCATCTCAGCCAACTCATCTATGTCAGCAATCATCTGTGCCATATGGGACTCAACATACTTGCCTTATGACATACGTGAATGGTACAACAAAATCTGAAATTTCGAGCTCAATTTATAGGTGCTGATAGGCATCGGGCGTCGCGACGCCAAGAGCTTCGGCATCGCGACGCTGGAATAATGATTCGTGGCATGCTCTCGGCTTGACATGTGGCGATTCGGATAAGAGGCGGCTGAGAGCTCAATTATGATGATGATGTGGCGACATGTGGCGAAATCGATTTTCGGCACCGTAGGATTGCGACAGGTGGCGACACGTGTCACGTTGTGATTGGCTGATGATGATGTGGCACGACACGTGGCAATGTTGACTTGTTGACTTGCTAACGTGGCTGATGACATAGAGACACGTAGGATGCCACTTGTCACACATGGAAATGGTGATTGTCGGCATCGAAGGATGATGACATGTGGCACGGCACACGTTAGCAGATCGGCTTTGATGGTGACACGTGGCACGGCGTACGTTAGCAAAGTCAAACTTTTCAAATTCTGACTCGTTGACCAGGCGCACGTTAGAGAAGACTCGGCGCACGTTAGACGTCGCGACGCCAAGGGCTTGGGCATCGCGACGCCCAAAATTACCAAAATGCCCTTTTTTTGCCAATTTTTCCTGATTTGCCCCAAATCACCTCCAGAATGTCCTGAAACTTTATTTATCTACAAAATAACACAAAACACATCAAAATATTCACAAAACCCAAGAAACTATACAAAATATTAGGTTAAGTGAGTGGGAAATAGTGATAGATTTACCACTCATCACACCCCCAAACCTAACATTTTGCTAGTCCTCGAGCAAAACACATAATAAAATAACATAAATAAAATTTAACTAAGCTACTTTCGTAGGGATCACGGTTGCATTTAGCATATGCAACAAGCCTTTAAACCCCTAGGTGTCCCTAGTGGACAAGTTGTAGTCTTGTGAGGGTTTACAACAATGATACCCACAAATATTTTACAAAAGTAAAAAGGTAGTGAAACTAATGCACACAAAAGCAAAAAGACAAGAGAAAAAAGAATAAAGAAGTTAGTGACTATTCAAGTGAAACTTCTACTCCAAGTTACTAGTTGTTTTGTTTCATTCTAAATTACTGAATAAGTAAATTCTCCGATTATATTTACCATTCTCCATATACACAGCCAACATAATATTAATTAACTCATTTTTGCCCACAACAGTCATGAGTACATTTGATAAGAGAGTAATATTTTTGTCCTAAAGTTATATCAGATTTCACATCTTTTTGTAGCAATGGAATAATTTTTCCTGATTTTTCTGATTTTTTCTTTGATTTTTCTTTTCTATTTTTTATTTATATACAATATCTTCCATCTATGTAACGAGTGTTAGGTCGGTGGCTCCCAAACCAGTTGTCTTTAGGGCACCAGGTGTTAAGACACCCCTACAGACTTAATTACTCAGACTTCAGATATATATATTTTTGCAGCATCTTCGATCCATGTAATGAGCTTTGGGCCAGTGACTCCCAAACCAGTTGGCTTTAGAGAACTAGGTGTTAAAACACCCTTACAAACTTAATAACTCGGATCTCAGATTTTTATTTTTATTTTTTTTACTCCATCACTTTTTGAGATGCTTCCTCCGATTAAACTAGAGCACTGAATATTACAAACTTTTCAATTTTAGCTCATGTCTGTATGTTTCCATATATGTTGATAATACCTGTCAACTGAGCATATGAAAATTCATTTTAGTCAGTGTTATGGAGAATTCACAAATTAAATAATTTAAAAGGAAATAAAAAAAAATTAACTTGTTTCGAAATAGGTTTGAGATACGTCTCAGGAGTGGAAACTCCTTACTCGGCTATCTTTTATCAATTTCACCTTTTTAGTCAAAACACAAAAACGCAAAATATTTTTGTAATTTTTTTTGAAAATTTTTCAATTTTTTTTTTCGAAAAATTTTGGACTAAAAATAAAAACAACATACAAACTAAAAACAAGGTACTGATTAACTAATTCCCTCCCCCAAACCGAAATGAGACATTGTCCCCAATGTCTTAAACAGTAGAAGAAGAGTTTAGAAAATAATATCTGGTTAGCTGAAAATTTACAGGAATTTAAAGGTTAAGATCCAGATTAATCCGACGCCTCTTACCACGATCGTCCTCAGACCAATTTATCTTTGAAAGAATAGGGTCAACTCGTGGTTCATGGGCTATGAGTTGGTCTATTAGATCCGGAGCAGTTCTGGCAGTAAAGAGGAGTTCTTTTAAAGGTTTTGACACGAACCCATTTCTCCGAGCATCATCAAGAAACACACAAAGAAAATCATAAAATCCATCAACGTTGAGCAGTCCAATTGGTTTCTGGTGTATGTTCAGGTTCGCCCAAGATAGTGTTAGAGTTCAATCAAAGGTCCCAAGGATCACAAACAAAGCATAAAAACCACATATGAACACATCAAAGGAGGTGGCGGAATCAACTCACATTGAATTCGGTTTTGATGGATGAAGAACAAGATGCGTTTTTGGCTCCCTCCAAGTCACGGCAGTAGCTTCATCTTGCAGTGGGCTGTGCGATCTGGACTGGTTTGGATCCTCCAAGAATCGGCCATTGTTGAGCACCATTGAAGCTCAAAGCTTCAAGCTTTCCAAGCTCATGAAGACACTTCCCTATCACCTATGTATAACTCCTAGAGTGTGCTAGCACATAATCATCTTCCTTGCATCTCCATATTCTCGGTGAAACCAGAAAAAAGAAGAAGAAAGAAGAAGAAACGGCAGTGAAGCCGTGAGATGCAGAGAAAAAAAAAGAGGGAAAAGAGAAACTGTATGCCCGCATGTTGGAGAGAGAGAGGACCGATATATATATGTAAAGTGAAAAGAAAAGGTAATTTATATTTATTATTTATTTTCCAAAAATAAAACAAATATATATTCCAAACCTTTTCATATTCCATCACTTTTACTTATAACTTTAAGTCATATCACATCACTTTTCACATCACATCTATTCACTTTAATAAAGTGACATATTGTCAAGTCACATCACTCAAAGTGACAATTGATTTGACGATTGACGCGATTAGCGATTTGACGCTTGATGTGACTCGCGTGCCGCGCTCGAATTCGAAATGCGAATGCGCTCGCAATCACTCTCGGGCTCGGGTTCGCTAATTCCAAATTAACGAATTTTCCGTCGCGTCGTAATTAAATGATTACGCCTAGCGAATTCACTATTCACATCGCTAACGAATTAATTCTAAATTAATTCGTTCGCCCGAATTAAAATCTAATTTTAATTCCGCGTCAAAATCCAATTTCGATTAATATATCGAATATATTAATTTTATCGATTAATTCCAAATTAATCGTTCTCTCTCTTTAATTAATTTTTATCCCAGATAAAATATCTCCGCAATTAATCCCAGATTAATTTTCTCTCTCATTGAATTAATCCCAGATTAATTCTATCTCTCTCTTCTAATTAACCCAGATTAATCAAAGTGCGAGTAATACGTCATCGGTGAATCTTCAGGAAGCGACCCATGAGATCTCCGGATATGTTGGCAGTAAATACGATCGTCGGACTGTCCGAACACGTAAGTACCTCGTACTACGTTTATATCGATTTACAAGACAAGGTTGGCTTCTAGCAAAGCGCCATGCCTACCCAATTCTCCAGAAATATTCTTACAGGAATATATAGATCTGTATCAAAGCGTAGTATACCGTAGTATTGTGTATATCGGCCCAGTATCGGATAATCACGTGCTAGGGCTGGGGGTGGATAAGTGTCTCCCCCGTCCGAAGCACATATCGGATGTCTGGTAACATAGTCTCTATAATCGGATATACATGACCTGGTCACAATATCCCGATTGTTGCGCAACACTCAAGAGCACTAGTACCGTATCCTGCGTGACATCAACTCCAATATGACTGAAGTGATACTTCCGTCTTGACATCACACCCAATACACTACGACTCTCTGATAAACCCAGAAATGGTGTACACAGCAAACCCGTTTAAAGTCCCCTACCACCAAGACCAAAGTCTATCGATTATCATAAGTATTAGCGATGTAAGTCTCAGGTTAAGACCATACACACCTACCTTGATTTCGGCCTCCCATAGACACATAGTCATAAACCAATGGGATTCCGAGGGGTCTATCCAGAGCGAAGCTGTTTCCCGTACCATCGGTGAAACACGACCTCCTATCGCACTTGCATAAGTATCCAACACTTATATATATGAGAACTATGCCGTTGTGCCCTCACAAACGCGCACAAGTGCAATACTAGCCTATTCCGCATTATCGATGTCCAGTCTCGATAATACTACGGCTAGGGATATTTAATGATTAAACCTTCGGGGACTGATACTGTCTCATATCATTCTCAGTCCAGGTACTAATCATAGGGACCTCTCTTCATTTATATATCTATGGTGATCTAATCACAAATGATGAGAGTGCAATTTCCTTGTCACATAGTTAATTTGCTACAACAACACAATGATCTGTGCAAATAGTGACGCTATGGGTCATTTGTCCAACAATCTCCCACTTGGCACATAGCCAGTCACTCAAGTGTCCCACACCTGAACTATGTACGGTTCGCTCAAATTGCTGAGGAAAGGTTTTCGTCAGCGGATTTGCTTAATTATCGTCGTCTGACGCGATTTACACGATCATCACATCGCCACAATGTATGATCCGAACGAATCAGATGATATAGAAGTATATATCTGGATCGTCGATGAGACCTTTAATTCTTTAGCATGTGCTGACGCCTAGCTCAGCTGCTAACAGAACTATATCTAATCTAATTAGATTTATTATCGATCCAAATGGCTTCTATTGCTGCCTCAGCTGCAGCAATAATCCGCATTTGTTGTTAATTCGGCAACAGTTATCTTGCTCGGAAGATTTCCATCTCACTGTCCCAGTGTTCAAACTTTATAGTACCGCAATTTACGGTTTGGAAACTTGCAGCAGTGATCCCAGTCACTTCAAGTTCTCCATCTCCATAGTTTAAGACAACATCTTTAGTTCTCTCAGATACTAACAGATGTCCTTAATTCAATCCAGTGACTATCACTTGGATTGACCTGATTGTGACTCCATATGCTCAAAGCGTATGAGACACCAATATAAGTACATTTTAAATGTACAATTTCTCAGAGAGTGTTACCAACTCCAAATCTAGCCCAGTAGATCTTTATTCCTTGAATAAAGGTTGTTACTCCCAGAATTCTACGG
The DNA here is from genome assembly GCA_019454045.1 of Zanthoxylum bungeanum. Lineage (NCBI taxonomy): Eukaryota > Viridiplantae > Streptophyta > Magnoliopsida > Sapindales > Rutaceae > Zanthoxylum > Zanthoxylum bungeanum. Next base: position 301,531 of record SKCR01024031.1, on the reverse strand, counting down.
AGAATTTCTATGAAAGCCAAGCTTTCAACAATAGCTTTATGGGAATTTTCACTGTCAGTGCGCTCCTCCACTAACCTCCTTATATACACAAGAATTATTTCGTTTTGAGTTAAATCATAAACCATTATGATTATTTCAAAACGTCAGTTCCAAGAACCTTATGCTTGCTTCAATCCAAACATGGATTGAATAATCCGCAAACCTTGTTTGTCGGTTATACAAAATCGTCAGAATGTTATAAACATTCTCCAAAAGGTTTCCTTTTCAGGAAAGCGATTTTGATTTGTAACTGACATATTTCATAAATGAAATATACAGTTATCAACAAGCATCTTCAAAATGGATTTACCATGGCAACAGGTAAAAGGTTGAACCGTTATCAACATAATGTTGATAACGATACCTTTCCGTCAAAAGCCCTGCTTTGTACGTTGGTGTGTTGCCATCCATGTATGTCTTCCTTGAAGACGTATAAAGTACCAATAGGCACAATGCTTTGTGGTACAACAACTAGTATCCATAATAGTCGTTATACATGGAATCCATTTCGGACTCATGGCACTTTGCCATAACAGGGAGTCGATACCTCGTATCACTTCCTCAAAACGTAGTCGGTGGATATACCTTCATAAGATTGACATCTTAATGAGGTTAGATCAGAAACCCATACCCTAGGTTTGTTTCTGACTCTATCCGATCTACCCGATTTCTTGTGTATTTGAAGATTAATGGTACAGATTCATCATAGATGAATTGTTTGTGTTCCATTACGGACCTTGTGCCTTGAATAGTATTACTCCGATTTTCATCGAGTATCACTATCCTCCCACTGACCACTGCATATCGGTATTCCTCTCAGGAAAACCGCATGGTGAGCAACAATCACATTGTTCTCATGTGGGATTTATAAGTACTATACTTATGGTTTCCCTTAGGATAACCTATATTGGCACTAATCCAATTTGGGTTCTTAGTTTGGTATCATCCAAACTTTATGCCTGGCATACCCAAATTATCAGGAATGAGAAACCTCGTTTCTTTCCTGTTCATATCCTATATGATATCTGTCAAACAGATTTACATGGAACCTTATTCTAAATACGTTTTGCACTGTTAATACATATCATGTTGAAGGAAACAGTAGCTCAGAGCGACTCACGAAAAACCTAATCATGTCAACAAAACTTGGTTTTTTAGTTCAGACACCCGTCAATTGACGTGTCTCGGGAGGAGTCCTCAAATGAAAGAATACCGTACTCTTTTATGTACGTATGAAACTTACTGCTTAAGTATTTACCAATACGGTCTTACCGTAGCGGCATAATACTACAGCCGATCTGTTTGTATACTTCGTGTCGAAACTCAAAGTTTCGTATTTTTGTTCTTCAAAAGAAACACATAACCATAACGTGATGCCACATCCGTTAAGGTCACGAAATATTCATGTACACATCTAGCCAAGCTAGATATGGGCCCACTAACTTCACCATGAATAGGGTTAACAGATCGGTGGCACTTACACTATTACCAAGTAAATAGTATTTTAAGTACTTTACCTAATAAACTAGATTCGCAGACCTTATTTGAATAGTCAAATCAGTCCTGGTACCTACTCTTCAAAAGTGTGGATATACGAGTCTTGTTTATTGTGTCCCAGACAACAATGCCACAAATAGTCTCTATTGATCAAATCAATATGAGCTTATTTATTTGTCATTTTATATGTTGAGATTTATTTATATTCAAAATATAAATTCTGTTATTCACATCTAATGTGTTTATCTCAGTATCATCTTTATATAATAAAACACTTAGTGTTCTAGAATATAAAGGTTTTTCCGCAATGGATTAAACACTGATATAGAGATAATGTCTCTAGTCAAACTAGTTACATTATAACAGTTCCTAATTTAAGTACATACCCAAAGGGTAGTTCCTAAACTTAGGTATCCACGGTCGAAACAGCGACCTTCGTCCAGTTTCCGATTTGCAGAGAAATCTCGGTTTAAAGTCAATATCCAACTCATAGCGGATTCTGAACATCAATACACATATTTTATGTACCACACTAAGTATTTAAAATCTAATTTCAATACTAGTAGTGAACATAACTTTGACAAATATTTTTAAAGTTAGAGCCTCGCCCTTTCTTTAATTCCTTCGTGTCTTCCATATCCAAATGGTAGTCACTTTGGGATATGTCAATTATCCTTTTCAATATTTTAGGAACCTTAGGCCAAGCCTTGGGTTTCGGAATATCGAAAGATATGCACCTTGTGCTACATGCCCAATTGCAAACTTTGACTTTTCTCCACTAGAATAGTCAATTAATTCTCCAAGAATTATTAATTGCAATTTTAATACTTTTAAATCTAAAGATAGATATATTATAAGTATATTAATTAAGCATTAAAGTCATCATCACATAAATCTTCCAAAGATTTTATGCTCTACTATTTGCTTAATTTTGGGCGTAACGTATAATAAGTTATTTTATAAAATAAAGTAACCTATTATTTATCCCAATTTGAAAATTAAATCATTTAAAATATTTTAATCCCAGATTATATTTTAAATATCCAACTTTTCAATTTCTTATCTTGATTACAATAGTCCAACTATTTAATCAACGATTAGTGGTACTATATATATTATGATTATAATAGTCCAACTATATAATCAAATATAATCCAAATTAATTAACCTCAATTACATTGATTACTATAATCCAATTATAAAATCAACTGTAAACTGAAATTAATTAATTCAAATATATTGATTAATATAATCCAATTATATATAATCAAGTATAATACAGTCCAACTGTTTATTAAAAAACAATTTAAATATTAGTCTAACTAATATTTAATCTAATGACGAAATAAAATAAAATGAGCGTGTTTAGCGAGTATTCGAACGAATGTTGCAAATTCAATACTTGCCTCCCACTATTTTTCGTCGAGCCTAACCCTCTGTGGAGTACTCGGGAAACCGTGTTTCCTAGTGGGCTAGGATCCTATTAAATAACACACAACCCTGACTTTGGCCAATAAAAAGCTGTATGCTATTTAACTAGGTAGATCTCACAGATCAATTGGATCTCATCCAATTCCTAGATCCGTTAGGTGGACATCCAAGTCCGAAACATATGTATAATGTCAATGTATCCATTACATTTTCCTACCCTATCCTCTGAATCATCTAGGCCTTGGCTTTGGCCAAAAACAAACCTAATGATTCCAGTTAAGCTGGACCCATTGACGAGGAAAGTTTTGTAATCAATGTCATTGGACAAAAAGTGATCTGACTTTGGCCAATAAAAATCACGATTTGGACAAGACACCGATATGCAACAAAACTCTCATGATTCAAGTACATCCTTGATTGACAAAGGTCTTGACTTTGGTCAATAAAAACCAATGCCAACTTCGGATCTTGAACAAGAATCATTCAATGGAAGGATATTTTGCTTAATAAAACGAGGGTTTTTCGCGTGCAAATTGGCTACCAATTTAATTATCTTTGTTAAGGTCTCATCATCATACACCCTTAAACATGCATTCTAAACACATAATAAAGCGAGTATGAAATAAAATAATAATGATATGCGGATGGATATTTTACATTGATCCTAGATCAAATCTCTCACTTTCTCTCTCCCGCTAGCACTTGTATACTACTACTACCCGTTACACTACACTTCTAAGAAACCTCTTTTACATGGAGGGAAATAGGTGAGAAGAGAATACAAAGAAATAAGAGATAAGGCTGGACACGCAGGTCCAATTTAATAAATCAAATTTATTACAATTTCCAAAATCGCCCAACCCGACTAATATCCATCCGATATACATTATTCAAACATCATAACCATGTATTCATACAAGCATGTTATCAATCAATCAATCAAATTAATTAATCTTGATTATTAGTGATCATCCAATGTTCAAACAAAGATTTGTTTTTGTTCGAGTCAAACTCGTATTGCAAACACGTACTCAAAGTACAATTTCTACGAATTAAATTAAATTACATAATTAAATCCAATTTAATACGTATTTAATTCTAATTCATTATTTAATTCCAAATTAAATATTACACCTTTATTAACGAACCTTTACGACTTAAATTCCAAATTTAATCGCAACGGGTCTCAAAGCCCGATTAACATCTAATGTTTTATTTAATTAAAGTCCAATGGGCTTTTAATTAATTTCTATAGGCGTGGACTTTTGGTCAACTCGGGTCAAACCGAACAACCAAAATCCAATCCGGGAGTTACCCCATAAGCCTTTAAATTAATTTTGGCCCATTAGGCCCAATTAAATAATTAAGGTCCATTAAATCATAATTGGACCTTTTGGATTCGGTTTTGGGCCTAATTGGATCCAACCAATTTTGCCTAAACCCAAACTTTGTTACAACAAAGCCCAAAAGCCCAATACAACCTAACAAGCCCAATTTCCAAAATCAAGCCCAATTAATTAACTTAAAAATCCAAATTTCACAATTAATTAACCTAAGTGTAATATACAATCAATTACCCAATTAACATTTCTAAAATATCAATTAGCCTAATTAATCATGCACTTTAACAACCAAATAGTGTCCAACACAATTCAATTAAAATCAAACCCAATTAACATGCTATCAAGTCTCGGCAATTAGGGGTTTTCAATTCGATTCGGTTTCAATCCAATTGAGTCCACAATCTTAATTTCCCAAAAAATCAATTCATCATCCAATGAACTAAAACAAAAAATCACAAAGAATTTCATGTTCCTTAGAATTCGGCCAAGCCACTTTAAAAGGGAAAAAATGTTCTAAATCAAAATTCAATCCAATTGAACTTCAAAACAACATTAACCAATTGTTTTAAATCATCCAATGATCAACAAAACAAAATTACCAAGACATTAGGGTTCTTCCAATTTTCGGCCAAGCTTCCAATTTGGGGAAAATTGAATCCAATCCAATTTCATGAAATTGATCACACACAATCTCAATTAAACATGTTCTAAGCATACTTAAACATCCAATTCAATTAAAACATGCTTAAACACATTTTACCAATTAACCCATTTCAAGTTTCATTTCAACCTAAAGAATTGGGGAAAATTGATCTAATCCAATTTTCTTGAAATTGATCATGCACAACTTCAATTCAACCTCATTCAAGCATACTTCATCAAAAATTCAACCAATCATGCCTAAATCGAGTTTACCCAAATTAAAGTTTTGACAAAAATAAGCAAGTTGGGGAAAATCAATCCAATCAATTTTTTATCAAATTGATTACATACAACTCAAATTCAATCATATATAATCATCCTCAAATCAATTAGACAGAATCAAGCCAAAATCAAAAAGCCCCAAATTTGCTCAAGAACCCTAATTCGGTTTTCATGCATCAAAAGCTCTAGATACCATTGTTAGAGTTCAATCAAAGGTCCCAAGGATCACAAACAAAGCATAAAAACCACATATGAACACATCAAAGGAGGTGGCGGAATCAACTCACATTGAATTCGGTTTTGATGGATGAAGAACAAGATGCGTTTTTGGCTCCCTCCAAGTCACGGCAGTAGCTTCATCTTGCAGTGGGCTGTGCGATCTGGACTGGTTTGGATCCTCCAAGAATCGGCCATTGTTGAGCACCATTGAAGCTCAAAGCTTCAAGCTTTCCAAGCTCATGAAGACACTTCCCTATCACCTATGTATAACTCCTAGAGTGTGCTAGCACATATCATCTTCCTTGCATCTCCATATTCTCGGTGAAACCAGAAAAAAGAAGAAGAAACGGCAGTGAAGCCGTGAGATGCAGAAGAAGAAAAAAGAGGGAAAAGAGAAACTGTATGCCCTGCATGTTGGAGAGAGAGAGGACCGAATATATATATGTAAAGTGAAAAGAAAAAGTAATTTATATTTATTTATTTTTTTCCAAAAATAAATAAAACAAATATATATTCCAAACCTTTTCATATTCCATCACTTTTACTTATAACTTTAAGTCATATCACATCACTTTTCACATCACATCTATTCACTTTAATAAAGTGACATATTGTCAAGTCACATCACTCAAAGTGACAATTGATTTGACGATTGACGCGATTAGCGATTTGACGCTTGATGTGACTCGCGTGCCGCGCTCGAATTCGAAATGCGAATGCGCTCGCAATCACTCTCGGGCTCGGGTTCGCTAATTCCAAATTAACGAATTTTCCGTCGCGTCGTAATTAAATGATTACGCCTAGCGAATTCACTATTCACACGTCGCTAACGAATTAATTCTAAATTAATTCGTTCGCCCGAATTAAAATCTAATTTTAATTCCGCGTCAAAATCCAATTTCGATTAATATCGAATATATTAATTTTATCGATTAATTCCAAATTAATCGTTCTCTCTCTCTTTTTAATATTTTATCCCAGATAAAATATCTCCGCAATTAATCCCAGATTAATTTTCTCTCTCATTGAATTAATCCCAGATTAATTCTATCTCTCTCTTCTAATTAATCCCAGATTAATCAAAGTGCGAGTAATACGTCATCGGTGAATCTTCAGGAAGCGACCCATGAGATCTCCGGATATGTTGGCAGTAAATACGATCGTCGGACTGTCCGAACACGTAAGTACCTCGTACTACGTTTATATCGATTTACAAGACAAGGTTGGCTTCTAGCAAAGCGCCATGCCTACCCAATTCTCCAGAAATATTCTTACAGGAATATATAGATTTGTATCAAGCGTAGTATACCGTAGTATTGTGTATATCGGCCCAGTATCGGATAATCATCGAGGGCTGGGGTAAGATGTTTCTCCCCGTCCGAAGCACATATCGGATGTCTGGTAACATAGTCTCTATAATCGGATATACATGACCTGGTCACAATATCCCGATTGGTTGCGCAACACTCAAGAGCACTAGTACCGTATCCTGCGTGACATCAACTCCATATGACTGAAGTGATACTTCCGTCTTGACATCACACCCAATACACTACGACTCTCTGATAAACCCAGAAATGGTGTACACAGAACCCGTTTAAGTCCCCTACCACCAAGACCAAAGTCTATCGATTATCATAAGTATTAGCGATGTAAGTCTCAGGTTAAGACCATACACACCTACCTTGATTTCGGCCTCCCATAGACACATAGTCATAATACCAATGGGATTCCGAGGGGTCTATCCAGAGCGAAGCTGTTTCCCGTACCATCGGTGAAACACGACCTCCTATCGCACTTGCATAAGTATCCAACACTTATTATATATGAGAACTATGCCGTTGTGCCCTCACAAACGCGCACAAGTGCAATACTAGCCTATTCCGCATTATCGATGTCCAGTCTCGATAATACTACGGCTAGGGATATTTAATGATTAACCTTCGGGGACTGATACTGTCTCATATCATTCTCAGTCCAGGTACTAATCATAGGGACCTCTCTTCATTTATATATCTATGGTGATCTAATCACAAATGATGAGAGTGCAATTTCCTTGTCACATAGTTAATTTGCTACAACAACACAATGATCTGTGCAAATAGTGACGCTATGGGTCATTTTGTCCAACAGATAGCACAATAAAAATTTCCTCTAATGTACCCAAGCCACCTGGCAAAGCAATAAAAGCATCAGCTCGGTTAATCATTTCTACCAAACGTTCAGACATACCTTGCACGATCAGTTCCTCTCCGTTTGATAGTTCAATAAGATTTGCCTCTGCCAAGGGTTTTGGGATGATTCCCAAAACGTGACTGCCTCCTTCCTGTACAGCCTTTGAAACGATCCCCATAAGTCCAAGATTTCCTCCGCCATATATTAAGTGCATATTTCTTGCAGCTAAGACTCGACCCAATTCATGTGCTGCTTCTACGTATTGTGGTTTAGTACCAACACTACTACCGCAAAACACACATATGTTTTCAACTCGTCTTCTTGAAGTGGCTTCCATGTTTTACTCTGGATGTCTTCAAAAGTGCCATGATGAGTTGAATTTATAACACCTGAAAAGGGTGAGTAAAATAATAGCACTAGTACATGCCAAATGACAATTATTAGTTAAACAAATCGTGATAGTCCAAAAGGTCTGGATCCTGTCGAAGAAAATAAAACAAAACAAATTACAATTATTAGGAAAAGATAAAGAGATGTAATATTTACAAGAAAAGTAGCAGCTTGATCGACGTTTATGCGTCAGGGACAAGCTTCCCATCCAATTTTCTTATAAACTGGCAAACATGGTCTTTTTGAGTTAGATTCCCGAGACTTAACAGTTGTCTTTCTTTTTGAAATTGTGTATGTAATTTACGAAAGGCTATGTGAACATATCCACTGGGATGCGTCTAAAGAGTCGAAGATATATCATCTAAAGACTCTTTACTCAAGCCATCCCTAATGAATTTAATTTTGTCTTCGCGATTATCAGACACAATTCCTAAAGAACGACAACGAGTATTGCAATTCCATCGTGCACATTTGTAACAAACACTCATTTGCTTAGCTCTACGTTTCTTTACATAGGTGCTTATTCCAAAACCAGACAGATGTGACATAAAAGAGTCAGAAGACTCACCTGCCAATCGGACCCGTGCTTCAATTACCCAATGAATATCATTACGAACATCGTGAATTGTTAGTAACCTCATCCGTTCCAAGCGAGCTTTGTAGACTTTCATCAGAGATTTTTGAGGGAGAGAAGGAAATTGCTTGTGAAGATTTGCGAGAGCTTCTTCCATCTTGAAATGACTTAATCTGAAAAAACTAAACACATAATATATACACAAATTGCATGGGTTGCCTCCATGCGTTTTTCCTAGCGAGCTAGAACTTAGCTAGCTTTTACTTCTCAATCGTTAGGCTGGATCTGAAAGTGTGACACTTTCTTTTTGTCGCTCAAATGATTCTCCCCAGTAGTGTTTGACACGCTGACTGTTAACCTTGAATGTGTTGTTGGTGTTAGGATCCAGTAACTCAACAGCTCCATAAGGTAAAACCTGAGTGATCACAAATGGACCTGACCACCTAGATTTCAACTTTCCAGAGAAAAGTTTCAACCTCGAGTTGTACAACAACACCTGCTGCCTTGGTTCCAATTGTCTGTGCACTATTTTTTGTTCATGCCATTTCTTTGTCTTTTCTTTGTATAATCTGGCATTCTCATAAGCCTGTAGGCGAAATTCCTCCAATTCGTTAAGTTGGTGAAGTATTTTCTCTCCTGCAGCTTGTGAATCAAAATTCAACTTTTTTAGTGCCCAGTATGCCTTGTGCTCAAGCTCAACTGGCAGATAGCATGCTTTCCCAAACACCAATCGATATGGGGACATACCAATGGTGTCTTGTAAGCTGTCCGGTAGGCCCATAATGCATCATCTAGTTTTGTTTACCAGTCCCTCCTTGTTGATCCAACGGTTCCTTCTAGGAGTCTTTTGATTTCCCTGTTTGAAACCTCAACCTGTCCATTTGACTGTGGATGGTAAGCTGTGGCAACCTTGTGAGTAACTCCGTATTTGGATAGGAGTGCATCGAAGTATCTGTTGCAGAAATGAGAGCCACCATCACTGATAATTGCCTGAGGTGTTCCGAACCGAGTGAAAATATTCTTTTTCATGAATTTGATCACGTTGAATCATTGGATGGCAGTACAATTGCTTCGACCTATTTGGAGACGTAGTCTACAGCAACCAGGATGTACAGGTTTCCGAATGATGGAACAAAGGGTCTTATGAAATCAATACCCCATACATCGAATATTTCCACTACTAGAATGTTTTGCAACGGTCCTTCGTTTCTCCTGGAAATATTTCCCATTCTCTGGCACCTGTCACATTGAAAAGAAAAAAGATAAGCATCTTTAAAAAGAGTGGGCCAGAACAAACCTGATTGTAAGACTTTGGCTGCAGTTTTGTTTCCGCTGAAGTGTCCGCCATATGGTGATGAATGATAGTGCTGCAACACACTGTTGATTTCCTCCTACGGAACACATCATCTCAGTAGTTGATCAGCACAACATTTGAACAGGTACGACTCGTCCCAGACATAGTGCTTGACTTCTTTGAAGAACTTCTTCCGTTGCTGAGTTGTCCATTCCAACGGCCATTTTCCTGACACAATGTAGTTGACATAGTCGGCATACCAAGGGACTTCATGTTTTATGGCAAAAAGCTGTTCATCTGGAAAATTTTCTTTGATTGACAGATCTTTGTCAGCTGTTTCTCCATTCTCGAGCCTCGATAGATGATCTGCCACTGGATTCTCTGTTCTTTCCTGTCTCTAATTTCCACGTCAAATTCTTACAGAAGAAGTATCCAACGGATCAATCTGGGTTTGGTATCTTTCTTCGTGATCAGATATTTGATTGCTGAATGATCTGTGTAGACCACCACTTTGGGACCCAACAGATAAGAGCAGAATTTGTCAAAAGCGTACACAACTATGAGCAATTCCTTTTCGGTGGTTGTGTAGTTGAGTTGAGCTTCATTTAGATTTCTGTTGGAGTAGTAAATGGTGTGGAAAATCTTTGCTTTACGTTGTCCCAAAACTGCGCCTACAGCAAAATCACTAGCATCGCACATCACTTCAATGGAAGGGTCCAGTCTGGTGCTACAATGATGGGGGCGGATACCAGCTTCTGTTTTAAGATTTCAAAGCTTCCTGGCATTCTTTGGTGAAGTTGAAAGCCACATCCTTCTCCAGAAGATTTCATAGAGGTTTAGCAATCTTAGAAAAGTCTTTGATAAATCTCCTGTAAAAACCTACATGTCCAAGAAAACTTCGAATACCTTTAACTGATGTTGGTGGAGGTAGTTTTTCAATTGTCTCTATCTTTGCATTGTCTACCTCAATCCCTTTTTTTGAGATCCGGTATCCAAGAACAATGCCTTCTTGCACCATGAAGTGGCATTTCTCCGAGTTGAGTACCAGGTTTGTATCTTCGCACCTTTGTAACACCTGTTCCAAATTTTGCAAACAATGATCAAAAGAATCTCCAAATACAGAAAAGTCATCCATAAAAACCTCCATACTCTGCTCCAGCATGTATGAGAATATGGCCATCATGCAACGCTGAAATGTGGCAGGGGCATTACATAGTCCAAATGGCATCATGCGGAAAGCAAAAGTACCATAAGGACATGTAAATGTGGTTTTCTCCTGATCTTCTGGGGTGATGGAAATCTGATTGTATCCTGAATATCCGTCCAGAAAGCAATAGAACTCATGTCCTGCCAGTCTGTCTAACATCTGGTCAATAAATGGTAACGGAAAATGGTCATTTCTCGTGGCTTTGTTCAGCTTTCGGTAATCCATGCATACTCTCCATCCAGTCACCGTTCTTGTCGGAATCAATTCGTTCTTTTCATTAGTGACTACAATAATTCCTCATTTCTTCGGCACACACTGCATATGACTCACCCAACTACTATCTGAGATGGGGTAAATGATTCCAGCATCTAACCATTTGATGATTTCTTTCTTCACAACTTCCTTCATGATTGGATTGAGTTTCCATTGATGTTCCACTGTGGGTTTGTACTCATCGTTCATCAGGATCTTGTGCATGCAAAATGATGGACTAATGCCTCGAATGTCTGCTATAGTCCAGCCAATGGCTTTTTTGTGCTCTCGTAACACTCTCAGAAACTTTTCTTCCTGCTCCAATGTTAGTGAAGAAGAAATAATAACAGGTAATTCAGAAATGTTTCCAAGAAATGCATACATGAGATGGCTCGGAAGTAACTTCAGCTCCAACTGTGGTGGTTCTTCAATCGAAGGCTTGATTCGATCTTTCTTGCAGTTCCAAACTTTCAACTGGTGGTGTTGCTTTGAATCGGAATGGTTTGTCAAGGTAGTTGATACATTCCAGGATTTCAGCATATAGCTCGCGTCAGTCTGTTGGTGATGCAAGCGTCAAGTGTATCTGTGGATTTGGCTTAGTATTTTGAAACGATAACTATCAACAACATCAACTCTGAGCATTCTTCTTCATTTCATCAACTCGGGAATTTCATGGCTGAAAACTTAAAGGTCACTTTCTTCTTGTCCTGCACTTTCATGGTCAGTTCTCATTTTTGCACATCAATCAAGTTTAACCTGTAGCCTGAATGGTCTCCCAAGAATGATAGGATTTCTTCGTTGTCTTCTTCCATGTCAAGGATGATGAAATTGCTGGGAGAATTAGTTTTTCTACTGTAGACAACAGAACCTGGGCGACGCTGTTCTAGGCTCGCGGCCTAGTTGGGAAGTACGAAATAACATGGAGTCGCCACCCGGTGTGAACGGGACAAAGATTTAAGGCCGCACTCACCCCTCGCAAGGGAAGACCTCAAACCGTTGGGTTCGGAATGGTCCCTTACTTATGTCACTTGTGATGATATAATTTGTGCAATAAACTAACCGAATCTATTCAACATTCATGCTCAAGGGTACTTAGATCTAACATGCTTTCATCCAAATAATTCACGCAATGTAACACAACAAGCATATTGAACCATTAAATCAACATGTATAAATCATTACCCAAACGCATCATAAACTAAGAACATGCATAATGACAAACCTAAACATGCTTTAACAAATAAATAACAAACTAAATTAAACCATGCTTTAAATAATAAACAAATAACCTAAAGACTATAACATGCTCAAATACAAATTAGGATGAGACGAGATACGTGTATCTTAAGTGGTACGTGGCATTGTATCCCGAGTGCAGACCATACTACCGTCCATTCGGAATCGGCTATGGAATTTACGTCCGGGTTTCCATCCGATATACCACAAAAGAACACATATCCCGCTCATCCAACAATCACATCATGCTTCAAACGACTCTCATGCAATTATATATCAAAATAAATAAAACAACAATAAAGAAGATAAGTAAAAGGTGCCCTCAGGTCTAACCTCTTTTGTCGTCTAAGAAAGGGCGTTACACGTCCGTTGGAAGGGTGAATGATCCGCTACTCTTTTAGTTCACCAACTCAACGTCTTTCCTCGCTGTTTTGCTGTTCGGGCTGCTGTTTCAAGTCCGTTTCGCTGCTGTTTCGCTGCTACGTTTCAGGTCACTGTCTTGATGGTTTAGCGGACTGTTTTGGGTGATTTTGAAGGCTTAGGGAGGTGCGTTTGTGAGGATTTTTTAGGGAAATTTATGGAGGTTTTGGGGATGGTGTTTAGGTGATTTTAGGACTGTTTTATGGGTTAAAGACGCAACAAAAACTGACCAGAACAGGGGACGAACTGTGGCAGTTCAAGGTGCAGTGAGGGGTGTTTCGGGACTGTTTTGGGGCTGCGAATGGGGCTGTGTTTGGAGGGTGTTTAGTGCGACTTTAGGGCTGTGAATAAGGTTTATTTGAGGGTGTTTTAGGGCTGTGAATGGGGGCTGGAACTCGGCAATGGAGGGTTAAGTTTAGGGCTTGGGCGTGAAGGGTGTTGATGATGGAGGGAAGATGCGGCAATGGAGGCTATTGGATCTTAAAGGTGCGGCAATGGAGGCTTCAGGGGGATGCTTGGGCGTGCAATGGAGGCTTAAGAGAGTGCTTTAGGCGTGTGAGAGAGGTGTATCTGTGCTAGCTTTTGAATGGGGGGTGAAGGCCTCTTTTTATAGGCAAAGAGAGAAGACTTTCCTAATTAGATTAGGAAGGAATCTCCTAATTGATTTCTAATAAGGAATGCGTCTCCTAATTAGGATTTGGGATTGGATTTGATTTCTTTTATTTAGGTAAGGATTTACAAGATTTAAACATGTGATAAATATGCATATACCTAAATAAAGGGGCTTTGGGCGTGAATCACATCCTTTGGGCATGGATTTGGTTTGACTTGGTTTGACTTGGGTTGACTTGGGTATTTGGGCTTGGTTTGGGTTAGGTATGTGGTCTATGGGAGTTTTCGGCCTAAGGTGAGCTTAGAAACGGAGGTATAACAAGCAACCGAAGCGAAAACAACGAGATTAAATCCATCAAAAATTCTATTTTCCAACTTTACCCTTCCAACGTCCGTTTCCCGCGACTTTCATGACTAAAGAAGTAGTTGCCTCCATACGAGACTCATCATTGGGCTAATGTGTAAAAATACAATGCCTACAGTCGCCCCCACTTTGATGGGACTTGTGCAGTGTGTGACAATGACAATCCTATCAAAGTACGTGCAATGCATTTTTACTTACCTGGCTCGCCAGCTGTCACCTGGTCTGCCTGCTGTGCTGAGTTGATAATGCTAAACCCCGTACCTAGGGCGTCGCGGTTGCGTCTCCATACCTAGAGTGCCGCAGTGATGATGTTGGTTGTCTGAGTGCTAACCCCATACCTAGGGTGTCGCAGTGACGCCTCCGTACCTAGAGTGCCACAAATGTCTGAATAGTCCACATGCCGTACCTGGCGTGCTAACCCCGTACCTAGGGCGTCGCTGTGGTCTGAATGCTAACCCCGTACCTAGGGTGTCGCGGTGACGTCTCCGTACCTAGAGAGCCACAAATGTCTGAATAGTCCACATGTCGTACCTGGCGTCTAACCCCGTACCTAGGGCGTCGCTGTGGTCTGAATGCTAACCCCGTACCTAGGGTGTCGCAGTGACGTCTCCGTACCTAGAGAGCCACAAATGTCTGAGTGCTAACCCCGTACCTAGGGTGTCGCAGTGACCCTCCGTACCTAGAGTGCCACAAATGTCTGAGTGCTAACCCCGTACCTAGGGTGTCGCGGTGACGTCTCCGTACCTAGAGAGCCACAAATGTCTGAGTGCTAACCCCGTACCTAGGGTGTCGCAGTGACGCCTCCGTACAGAGTGCCACAAATGTCTGAATAGTCCACATGCGTACCTGGCGTGCTAACCCCGTACCTAGGGCGTCGCTGTGGTTGAATGCTAACCCCGTACCTAGGGTGTCGCAGTGACGCCTCCGTACCTAGAGTGCCACAAATGTCTGAGTGCTAACCCCGTACCTAGGGTGTCGCAGTGACGCCTCCGTACCTAGAGTGCCACAAATGTCTGAGTGCTAACCCCGTACCTAGGGTGTCGCAGTGACGCCTCCGTACCTAGAGTGCCACAAATGTCTGAATGTCCACATGCCGTACCTGGCGTCCTAACCCCGTACCTAGGGCGTCGCTGTGTCTGAATGCTAACCCCGTACCTAGGGTGTCGCAGTACGCCTCCGTACCTAGAGTGCCACAAATGTCTGAGTGCTAACCCCGTACCTAGGGTGTCGCAGCTGTGATATCTCCATGTCCGGAGTGCCGTACCTGGCTGAACTGATCTGATATCTCCATACCCAGAGTGCCGTACCTGGCTGAACTGATATCTCCATACCCGGAGTGCCGTACCTGGCTGATCTGATATCTCCATACCGGAGTGCCGTACCTGGCTGATCTGATATCTCCATACCCGGAGTGCCGTACCTGGCTGATCTGATATCTCCATACCCGGAGTGCCGTACCTGGCTGATCTGATATCTCCATACCCGGAGTGCCGTACCTGGCTGAAACTGATTTGAACCAATGTGGGCCTCGCCCACAGAATGCCATACCCGGCAGGTCTACTACTGATGCCGATTCTCTATTTTGCACACTGTAGTGCCTCTCTTTGAGATAATCTTGATAGCTAAACATATTTTTGTCCTCAACGGATGCTTCGCGTCAAAGCCAAAGAATCTTCAAAGTATTCGACATACTCAAACCCAATCCCCTGAATGGGTGATCTGAACCAGACTCCTAGTGTGTGTGTGTGCTAAGGCTCCTTCGCAGCTTATTCCTTAAGTCAGCCAACTCGATGATTTCGCTTCGGAGAATCGGATCAGTGGGTCTAACCAACCTGGATGTCTGGGTCACATTCTGTGATTACTGTAGCATACTTAACATGATATGGTCTTCTTTTATTGCATCGTCTCTTTCTTTTCATTATTTTCTTCATTTTTTCTTTTTTTTTTCTTTTCTTTTCTCTTTTTCTTTTTCTGACTCACCTACCCTTTAAGGTAGCATTTCTCCTCATGGTGGTCCTAATACTCGCCCATGGGTAGCTTCACGCTTATCGGTTATAGGCGGTCTATTTCTTTTCTTTTCATTGTAGAGACTTTTCTTTCTTTATTTTCCAACCATATCATGTATCGTAGCAAAGGCAAATCAGTGTGGACATCCAGGCAAACGGTCATTCACCAATCCACCATCTCTTCAACTAGTCATCTCATCAACCGCTCAGGCTTCTACTGTTGAGATACCTTTATCAAGTGCTTCATGAGTCCAGCCGAGATCAATCCATTCAGAATACCGGATAAGAGCGCGTCTCGCGCTTCTCGCTTCTAAGGCTTCTCCCTACAGCACATAATGTCATCACCGGACATATGTTTAACCATCAAAGACTTCTCTCTCACTTTTTTTTTTTTTTTTTACTCACTCACTCACTCAATCAAAGGAATTCTTCCTCTTTACTGCTGACCATGTGGGCTTCGCCCCCGGGATCCATACCCGAAATTCAAACTCAAAATGGGCCTTAACCCTTAGATTACCATCTGAATCTTAACACCGATGTGGACCTCAGCCCTAGGATTTCTTCTCAAATTCAATACAGTGTTTTCGCTGTTTCTGATTAGCTTGTCTTTGCCGCTTTCTCTCTTTATTCTTCGATACCTGTGAATATAAAACAAAAAACACAAAACACGCAAAAAAAGGAATGCAATAATGGGTTATATGTGTGCATGCATGCATGAGTTCTCTTTATCCCGTTGGGTTAGGTCTTCTGCGGATGACTATTCAGTCTTCTGTCCCTCAGGCAAAATACAACTTCAATCTGTCAACATTGATCGGCTCGGTGAACTCATTCCCTTCCAAGTCCGACAGTCTCACTGCTCCATTTCCCATTACCTTCTGAACAATGTATGGTCCTTCCCAATTTGGTCTGAACTTCCCTCTTGGGTCTGTCGTCGACGGCTTCGACTGCTTAAGTACCAGATCACCTTTCTTGATCTTGGTAGGACGCACCTTCTTATTAAATGCTCTGGCCAACCTCTTCTGATATATCTGCATGTGATGCAAGGACTTCATCCTCTTCTCATCCATCAATGCTAACTGCTCAAACCTCTGCGAGGTCCATTCTCGTTCAGGCAATTCTGCTTCTGCTAACACCCGCATGGACTGTATCTCAACTTCCACCGGCAGTACCGCTTCCATTCCATAGACTAAAGAGTAAGGCGTAGCTCCAGTTGCTGTCCTTACAGAAGTTCTGTATCCCCACAAGGCATACGACAGCTTATCAGCCCAGTCTTTGTAATTCTCCGTCATCTTCGCCAGAATCGTCTTTATTGTCTTGTTGGCTGCCTCAACTGCTCCATTAGCCTGCGGTCTGTATGGTGAAGACTTATGATGACCTATCCCATACCTCTGTAACATCGCCTTGGTCTCTCCCTGAAACTGGACTCCATTGTCCGTAACCACGTGATGCGGCATACCGTACCGGCATATGAGATTCCGGGCTATGAACTTAGCCATTTGTTTTGCCGTGACATTACGGAATGACTCGGCTTCTACCCATTTCGAGAAGTAGTCCACTGCTACCACTATAAAGCGATGTCCGTTTGACGCATTCGGCCGAATCTCTCCGATCATATCAATTCCCCATGCTGAGAAAGGCCACGGTTCTGACAACCCGTGCAATTCTGTATGCGGCAAATGATTCAAATTCCCGTGCGCTTGACAATCATGACAGTGCCTTACCAGCTTCGCGCAGTCGGCTTCCATGGTTGACCAGTAAAAGCCTTGTCTCACAATCTTGCGGGACAAGTTCAATCCGTTCATATGCGGTCCACAGACGCCAGCATGCACTTCATCCATTATCTTCTGAGCTTCTTCCTTTCTCAAGCATTTCAGCTGAACACCGTTCGCTTGCCTCTTGTAGAGTTCTCCCTTCAGACTCACATATTGAGCAGCCAACTTCTGAATGGCGATTCTGTCTTTTCTGCTCACTTCCTCTGGGAATTCCCTATGTTCCAGATACCTTTGAATATCATGATACCAAGGTTTTCCGTCATCGACCTCTACTCCCAAGATCCTCTCTATCTCATAAACCGGTTTGCTGGCCGTTGTCAACACAAGTGGTCTCATCACCATTTCTCTGGATTCTCCCAGGTTGCGGCTAGCGTTGCCAATGCATCTGCCATCTGATTTTCTTCCCGAGGCAAGTGCTGAAATTTGCAGTTAGGGATAGCATGTGCTAGGTTTCTGAGGTGGAATAAGTACGGCTTCAACCGTTCTTCTTTTAACTCCATTCTCCTTGCATCTGTCGGATCACCAACATTGAATCTCCGTAAACATCCACGTTCGTAGCTCTCAAGGCTATTAATGCAGTCAAGCCGAATGCACATGCTTCATACTCAGCCATATTGTTAGTTACCCCAACGTCAACCTCTGGCCATAGGCAAAGTCTCTCCCCCAGGGGTTACTATTACAATACCGATTCCGGCTCCTTTGCAGTTCACTGCTCCGTCAAAATACATCTTCCATCCTTGGACTGCTATAGCTTGGATTTCTTCGTCGGGGAATTCAAACTTGTACTGATCCCCTTCAACAGGTTGCAAGGCTAGGAATTCTGCCACGGCTCGCCCTTTGATTACCTTTGAAGTGAGGTACTCGATGTCAAATTCAGTCAACAGTACTAACCATCTGCCCACTTTCCAACTAGTGAAGGCACCGAATGTAGATACTTCAAAGGATTCTCCTTTGCGACCACTTGGATCTTGTAAGACTGGAAATAGTGGCGTAATTTCCTGGACACCCATACTACTGCCACAAATCTTCTCCACTCCTGATAGCGAGCTTCGTACGGAAGCAGCTTCTTACTGAGGTAGTAGATGGCGTGCTCTACTCCTGTCTCATCGGCTTGTACCATCATCGCCCCCAGCGCTTCGGGTTCAATAGCCAAATAAAGCACCAAAGGTCTACCCTGTTTCGGAGGTCTCATCAGAACGGGAGGTTTCACCAAATATTCCCTTATTCTGTCAAATGCTTCCTGACACTGCTCGTTCCACTTTACTGGCTGGTCTTTCCTCAACAGCTTGAAGATAGGCTCACATACTGACGTCAACTTGGCAATGAACCGACTGATATACTGGATTTTCCCAAGGAATGCTCTGACTTCTTTTTTTTTTTAACCCAACGGGTATCCATGATGGCTTTTAAGACACAAGGGTCAACATGATGCATGTATGCATGAGATGCATGAGATGTATGCGATGCATGGAATATAATTATGAAAAAAAACTTTAAACTACTTGGCCCATTATCATTTTAAAGTATTTAATCACACTATCACGCGGTGCAAACTTGTCCCAGTTGAAAAGGCCCAACAGGTTTACACTTTACAATGATACGGCTAAATGACTTCAAATGATAAAAGGCCCATTCACAAAGTGGCCCACCGGCATTTTAGAAGCTTTTGGCCCAACTGTCAAAGGACACAAACTTGCCCCAGTTTAAATGGCCCAACAAGTTCACATCTTTTGACAAAAGGTCCAACTGGATCCAAATGACGGCGGTCCAACACACAAACATAAAATAAATACTACCGGTTCTTTCAAGGCTAAGTTTCACAAGTGGGTTCACGGGGCGCGGACAAAGGCTCTCGTTTGACGAAGGATTACCCACAACTAGGACTCCCCACTCAAGGGTTCAAGCGACCAAGTGAGTGCACCCTTTTTATACCTTACGGTACGTGCCAACGAGTTACGGTGTGTGACTAACTGTCGAATGGATTTCCCGTTGTAGATTCCCCAGAGGGAGGTGGAGCGAGGCTCTCTTAAGTACCCAAGCCCCTTAGGCTCTTATCGCTTGGTGTCAGGAATAAACAACGAG
Source organism: Zanthoxylum bungeanum (assembly GCA_019454045.1). Lineage (NCBI taxonomy): Eukaryota > Viridiplantae > Streptophyta > Magnoliopsida > Sapindales > Rutaceae > Zanthoxylum > Zanthoxylum bungeanum. Next base: position 281,694 of record SKCR01024031.1, on the reverse strand, counting down.
TCCTCCAAACTAGTATGTCACAACGAGCTACAAGTAATGATTTATCTAGGTGCCTTCACAGCTTTTCCCCGAAGGGTAGTGAGTGAAGGAAGACACCCAACCATCACCTAGCTTCAACAAAGCCTTTGATTAACCCCCTCAACCCACTATAGAAATGGTCAACTAATGCACAAATTATACACATCACAAGACATGATTTCGAGGCCGATTCTCTAAATCCCCAGTGGAGTCGCCAGACTGTAGACAACAGAACCTGGGCGACGCTGTTCTAGGCTCGCGGCCTAGTTGGGAAGTACGAAATAACATGGAGTCGCCACCCGGTGTGAACCGGGACAAAGATTTAAGGCCGCACTCACCCCTCGCAAGGGAAGACCTCAAACCGTTGGGTTCGGAATGGTCCCTTACTTATGTCACTTGTGATGATATAATTTGTGCAATAAACTAACCGAATCTATTCAACATTCATGCTCAAGGGTACTTAGATCTAACATGCTTCATCCATCAAATAATTCCACGCAATGTAACACAACAAGCATATTGAACCATTAAATCAACATGTATAAATCATTACCCAAACGCATCATAAACTAAGAACATGCATAATGAACAACCTAAACATGCTTTAACAAATAAATAAAAAACTAAATTAAACCATGCTTTAAATAATAAACAAATAACCTAAAGACTATAACATGCTCAAATACAAATTAGGATGAGACGAGATACGTGTATCTTAAGTGGTACGTGGCATTGTATCCCGAGTGCAGACCATACTACCGTCCATTCGGAATCGGCTATGGAATTTACGTCCGGGTTTCCATCCGATATACCACAAAAGAGAACACATATCCCGCTCATCCAACAATCACATCATGCTTCAAATGACTCTCATGCAATTATATATCAAAATAAATAAAACAACAATAAAGAAGATAAGTAGAAAGGTGCCCTCAGGTCTAACCTCTTTTGTCGTCTAAGAAAGGGCGTTACACGTCCGTTGGAAGGGTGAATGATCCGCTACTCTTTTAGTTCACCAACTCAACGTCTTTCCTCGCTGTTTTGCTGTTCGGCTGCTGTTTCAAGTCCGTTTCGCTGCTGTTTCGCTGCTACGTTTCAGGTCACTGTCTTGATGGTTTAGCGGACTGTTTTGGGTGATTTTGAAGGCTTAGGGAGGTGCGTTTGTGAGGATTTTTTAGGGAACTTTATGGAGGTTTTGGGGATGGTGTTTAGGTGATTTTAGGACTGTTTTATGGGTTAAAGACGCAACAAAAACTGACCAGAACAGGGGACGAAACTGTGCAGTTCAAGGTGCAGTGAGGGGTGTTTCGGGACTGTTTTGGGGCTGCGAATGGGGCTGTGTTTGGAGGGTGTTTAGTGCGACTTTAGGGCTGTGAATAAGGTTTATTTGAGGGTGTTTTAGGGCTGTGAATGGGGGCTGGAACTCGGCAATGGAGGGTTAAGTTTAGGGCTTGGGCGTGAAGGGTGTTGATGATGGAGGGAAGATGCGGCAATGGAGGCTATTGGATCTTGAAGGTGCGGCAATGGAGGCTTCAGGGGGATGCTTGGGCGTGCAATGGAGGCTTAAGAGAGTGCTTTAGGCGTGTGAGAGAGGTGTATGAGCTAGGTTTTGAATGGGGGGTGAAGGCCTCTTTTTATAGGCAAAGAGAGAAGACTTTCCTAATTAGATTAGGAAGGAATCTCCTAATTGATTTCTAATAAGGAATGCATCTCCTAATTAGGATTTGGGATTGGATTTGATTTCTTTTATTTAGGTAAGGATTTACAAGATTTAAACATGTGATAAATATGCATATACCTAAATAAAGGGGCTTTGGGCGTGAATCACATCCTTTGGGCATGTTTGGTTTGACTTGGTTTGACTTGGGTTGACTTGGGTATTTGGGCTTGGTTTGGGTTAGGTATGTGGTCTATGGGAGTTTTCGGCCTAAGGTGAGCTTAGAAACGGAGGTATAACAAGCAACCGAAGCGAAAACAACGAGATTAAATCCATCAAAAATTCTATTTTCCAACTTTACCCTTCCAACGTCCGTTTCCCGCGACTTTCATGACTAAAGAAGTAGTTGCCTCCATACGAGACTCATCATTGGGCTAATGTGTAAAAATACAATGCCTACATCTACTTTCAACCAGGCCACATCTTCAACACAACTCTTGGAAATGCAAGTGTTTCGGTCAGGCAGTGATGGCAATGAAACTGAGGTAGGCATTGCTTCAACCAATCTGCAGTTTCCTGTAATAGAAGAAAGGCATCAAGTATAACACTAGCAACCTAAATCAACATAAAGCCTTACCGATATAGATGTGCTCCAAAGGTTGCATGGAACTGGGAAACTGCCAGGGTCTTTCAACTTTGGGGGAAGTTTCCTCTATAAATAAGGGCGCTGCATTCTTCAATTATGCAACTGTTTCGTAGTCTCCCAATCCTGTTTTCGTGAAAGAATGTCTTTCATGAATTCGACATAACTGGGCATTTTTCCAAGGATTCTGCAAATGGGATGTTGATGTGCAGCTTTTGAAAACCTCCAGGATCGAGCAACTGCTTGTCCATTTGTTTTTTCTGAAGACGCTGAGTGATCTGTTCTTTTTCCTTTGCTTCTTTTCCTTTGCCTCTTTTTCCTCCATCTGTTGTTCAGCTTCTTTTGGAACTTCTTCTTGGGACATCTTGATTCCAACATCTTTGTTGATTTCAGTACCGCTTTTCAAAGTAATGGCTTGACATTGCTCCTTCTCTCGGTTCCTTGGATTGGGTTATGTGTTGCTGGGAAGATTACCTGGTTGTCTGTAACTCTGAGCATTGGCCAGTTGTCCGATTTGATTCTCCAGTGCTTTGATGGAAGCTGATTGGCTCTGAAAGATGGCATCGTACTTTTTTAACTGAGCCAGCACTTCTGCTATTCCTGGTTCATTTGCCTACTCCTGGCCTTTATTCTGTTGCTGGAATCCAGGTGGTGGATAGTTCCGTTGTTGGCCTGAATTGTTGCTCCATGAAAAATTAGGATGATTCCTCCACCCTGGGTTGTAGGTGTTGGAATATGGATTGTTCCCCTGCCTGTTGAAATTGTTGACAAAATTCACCGTTTCTTCAAGTTGGTTCGACTCTGGTGTTCTCCATATGGTGAACTTGTGGTGTATCCAGTGGTAAGAGTTTCCATGAATTTGCATATCTGATCTAGCTTGGTGTTGACTGCTGTATTGGCTCCACTTTCATAAATTCCTGTAATTCTTTGGATCATACTCCTTTCTGTTGGCCACAAAGAATTGTTGTTGGCCATTTCTTCGATTAGTTCCCAGGCTTGATCTTCTCCTTTCGCCATTAAAGCTCCTCCAACAGCTGCATCAATTGTGGTTCTCATTATTCCAGAAAGTCCATTATAGAATGTTTGGACTTGAAGCCATTTTGGAATCTCATGGTGAGGACATTTCCGAAATAAATCTTTGTACCTTTCCCAAGCTTCGTAGAGAGTTTCAGAGTCTTGTTGTACAAAGGATGTGATGTCATTCCTCAGTTTTCCAGTTCTGGCTGGTGGAAAATACTTTGCAAGAAATTTGGTGGCTAAAGTGTTCCAAGTTGTGATAGAACCTACTGGTAGTGAATGTAGCCAAGCTTTAGCTCTGTCCTTCAAGGAATATGGGAAAAAACGCAGTCTCATTGCTTCTTCAGCTTCTCGGTTGTAATTGAAAGTGCCACAAACTTCCAGGAAGTTGCTGATGTGGGCATTAGGATCTTCAGTTGCATTCCTCCCAAACTGAACTGATTGCTGAATCATCTGAATGCATGTTTTAATGTCACCCACATTTGCTGGTAAGGGAGGGAGTACAATGCAAGAAATGAGTCTGTCAACCACCGGAATGGTTCTGTCTCGAATGGGAATTGGTGGTGCAACCTCCAAAGGTTCAGGTTCCATGTTGACTAAAGCTTTATGGCCTTCTCGCCTTTCCCTTCTCAACTGTCTGATGGTTCTTTCAATTTCTGGGTCAAGCGGTCGTAGTTCAAAACTTCTGGTTCGTCTCATGAAGTTTCTGAGAACCTGAAACACAAGAAAACAAAAACAATAAGTAAAAAGAAATTAGATACAAGTAAAGGTATCTAACCCCTAAACTAATAGTAAAAGATAAATAAGTCCCCAGCAACGGCGCCAAAAACTTGACCGGCGTAAACACACACGTATAACGCAAGCTTACGTATCGTTCAAGTAGTATAAAAAGTATCGATCCCACGAGGACTTAAAATCTAAACTATTAATTTTATGAAGTCAAATGATTAATGGTATCTAACGGATTGATTGATTGATTTGAAATGGTGACGATTCTAAATTTAAAAGCAAGTAAATAAGATTATCGAAAGTAAGTTTTAAGAAAATTTAATATTAAAAACTATCTAGGGTTGTGATTTCCTTTAATATCATTTTAAAGATGAAGTGGTTATCTTAAAGTTGGTTAATATATTGATTTATTAACCTGGAACACTAAATTATGTAAAAGCCTCTTCCGATGGTCATTACAAATACCTAGTATAATTCAATTGAACCATATGTATATGTCAACCAAATTACCTAGATTCATTAAGATTAAGTTCCAATTAGGCTACCCCCGCCGACAGGTATATTCTTATCCTGTAAGGAAATCTATTAAAGGGTTATCTATCCTCAAGGAAGATCGTGGGCTATTGAGTCTGAGGTCTTAAACTTAAAATCCTATGTCTAGTTCATTTTAAGTTTACCTAGTCTTTATTTTATTAATGGCCAGTTAATTAAAAAGCATTAAGATTAAGACTCAATAAATAAATCTTTATATTACCAAAACTATAATCTAACCCCTTATAAACCGGTGATATTAGAAGTCATCACAACCCCAGATAACTAATTTAGTTACAACACATAACTAGGGCTGGTAAAAACTTGAAAATAAAAGACATGAAATAAAAATGCGGTAAAGTAAATACTGAAAAGTAAATTATAATAAAATAAAATGCTAAGGTAAAAGGAATTACTTTTACTACTACTAATTTAGATATCTCTCATAAAATAATATATAAACTTGTGATAATATTACTAACCGACCAATCTGGCGGTATCCTGATTAAGTCAAAATAAGCCCAACCAGCCATTAAGGCGGTAATATTTGTCCATAAACCAGCCATAAAGGCGGAACCAAAATTAAATTACCAACCGACCAATCTGGCGGTATCCTTTTTAAGTCAAATTTTAAATAGTGAATATATTATTTTTAAGAGAGATTAATCTAAATAACAATAGTAAAAGAATTACCTTTCACCCTAGCTGTGGAAGTTACCTCCTCATGGTGAATAGTAAAAACTGTAAAAAGTAAAGAAAGTAAATTACTATTATTACAAAAAGTAATTAAAATTTAATTACAAAACTTAAATTAAAGACACTAGAGAGAGAAACTCCTTATTTACATCAAAGAAATGAGAGAGAATGATACAACAAAATCTGAAATTTCGAGCTCAATTTATAGGCGCGGATAGGCCTCGGGCGTCGCGACGCCAAGAGCTTCGGCGTCGCGACGCTGGAACAGTGATTCGTGGCATGCTCTCGGCTTGACACGTGGCGATTCGGATAAGAGGCGGCTGAGAGCTCAATTATGATGCTGACGTGGCGACACGTGGCGAAATCAATTGTCGGCACCTTAGGATTGCGACACGTGTCACGCTGTGATTGGCTGATGATGATGTGGCACGACACGTGGCAATATTGACTTGTTGACAAGCTGATGTGGCTGATGACATGGAGACACGTAGGATGCCACGTGGCACACGTGGCAATGGTGATTGTCGGCATCGAATGATGATGACACGTGGCACAATGCACGTTAGCAGATCGGCTCTGATAGTGACACGTGGCACGGCGTACGTTAGCAAAGTCAAACTTTTCAAATTTTGACTCGTTGACAAGGCGAACGTTAGCGAAGACTCAGCGCACGTTAGACATCGCAACGCCAAGGGCTTGGGCATCGCGACGCCCAAAATTACCAAAATGCCTTTTTTTTTGCGAATTTTTCCTGTTTTGCCCCAAATCACCTCCAGAATGTCCTGAAACTTTATTTATCTACAAAATAACACAAAACACATCAAAATATTCACAAAACCCAAGAAACTATACAAAATATTAGGTTAAGTGAGTGGGAAATAGTGATAGATTTACCACTCATCAGACACGCAGGTCCAATTTAATAATTTCTAAATTTATTACAATTTCCAAAATTGCCCTCGCCCTTCTAATATCCATCCGATATACATTATTCATACAACACATTCATGTATTCATACAAATCATGTTATTCAATCAATCTAATCCAATTAATTACTCTTTGAATTAATGATCATCCAATGTTCAAACAACGATTTGATTTGCGCGAGTCAAACTCGTTTAAGAATAAATACTCAAAGTAAGTATTCTTGAATTATATTGAACTACAACTTTAAATCCAATTTATTTGTATTCAATACTAATTCCAATTTAATTCCAAATTAAATATTTACACTTATTTATTGCCTTAAAGACTTGGATTCCAAATCCAATCTTAATGGGTCTCAAAGGCCCAATAACATCCAATGTCATTTTAATTAAACCCAATGATTCTTAAGGCATGGGCTTTGGCCATAATGGATCAAACCCAAAATGCCAAGGCCTAATAGGAATCACCCTATTGGCAACAAATCAATTTAGGCCCATTAGGCCCAATTATATTCTTTAAAGGGCCAAATGATGTATTTGGATTTTATGGAATTGGTTTTGGACCCAATTGGATCCAATCCAAAAGTCCAAAACCAAACTTGGTCAAACCAAGCCCATTAAGCCCAAATACACACTTTTAGCCCAATTCATAATTTAAAGGCTTATTAACATAATTATAATATTCCAAATATCACAATTATTTTAATTAAAGTGTATTAGCCATGATAAATTAATTAAACTCAACATTTCCAAAATACCAATTAACTTAATTAATCATGTTTAATCCATCAATTTATGCTCAACACAAATTGAAGCCAAAACACGTCATTTCATGCTCAACATGATCTTGAATTTAACATAAACATTATTGACTTTGATTCTAATCTAATCAAACCAAAAATAAACATTTATATCATGCTTTAAACACATCCAATGTTGTAAAAAACAAAAAAATCACACTGCAGTGGACTGCAGTACATTCGGCCACACTAAGGAAAATTAAAAAATTTGATCCTATCAATTTTTCTCAAATCTAATCATGCACAACTCTAAGTTAACATAATCTAAGCATGCTCAAAGCATCAATTTGAAGAAATCATATTCAAAACATAAAAGCCCCAAATTTTAGTCTAATGAACCCTAAAATTTTCATGCTTAAAATTGGCTCTTGATACCATTGTTAGTGTTCCTAGAACATGCCAAGGATCTAATAAGCAAAAAAAGGTGTTCAGAAATTCATTATAAGTTGCGGAATTACTTACATTAAATGGATTTGAGCTTTTAAAATTTTTGAGAAGAATATCTCCAAGATCCTTCCTTTGTGTTGATTTCAAGCTTTGAGTTGTGAATGAAGATCTCCAAGATCCAACCTTTGTGTTGATTCCAAGCTTTGAGTTGTTTCCTTATCACCTTTGTTGATTCCTTGAAGTGTTAGCTAACTTGGTTTTGCCACAAAATCAAAGAGAGAAGATGGAGAAGCTCACGCCCATGGCTATGTGTGCTAGGGTTTGTGTTTGTGAGATGTGTTACCAAATGAGAAAGAGATATGCCTTTTGGTAAAAACCAATTTACCCTTTTCACCTAAACTAAGTGGTTGGGTAAATGGTTTCACCAAAACCATTCCAAGGTGGTTGGAAAGTAGATGGTTTGGCATAAATGCCAACTACCCTCCCAACTACCACATGTGAAGTGGGCCCCACATTTGAATTCAAAATTCAAATGTCTCTACGAACATTTACCGCGGCTCGGATCCGTTTAATCCGATTAAACGAACTTTCATCGCTAAATAATTAAATCTAATTTAATTAAATAACGATGCCTTGCAAATATATTACGAACGTCGTTTATGAATTAATTCTAAATTAATTCGTTCGTTCGTATTAAAGTCCGAGTTTAATTTCGTAATGAAATCCAATTCATATTAATATATCTGATATATTAATTTTAGCCCATACGAATAAATTAAATAGAAATATCAAATTTAACTATTAAATTTATTTTACCGATTAATTCCAAATTAATTGCGTTCTCTCTCTTCCGAACACATTTAATCCCAGATTAAATAAAGCTTCAATTAATCCCAGATTAATTTTCTCTCTCTTAATTAATCCCAGATTAATTCTAATCGAGTCAACTGTCATCGGTGAATCTTTGGGAAGCGACCCAAGAGACCTCTGGATATGTTGGCAGTAAATCTGATTATCGGACTATCCGATAAAGTGAGTATCTCGTACCACGTGCTTACCAATTTACAAGACATGGTTGGCTTCTAGCAAAGCATTGTGCCTACCCAATTCTCTAGAAATATTCTTACTGGAATATACAATCTATGTCAGGCGTAGTATACGTAGTATTTCGTATAGCGATCCAGTATCAGATGTCACGTGCAAGGCCTGGGGCTGGAATAGTGTCTGCCCCGTACGAAGCACATATCAGATATCAAACAACTAGTCTCTTTGAATCGGATAATCATGACCTTGTCATATTATCCCGATGGTTGCAACACAATAGAGAACTTGTTCTGAATCCATGCGTGACCATCATCTCCATATGTCTGAAGTGATACTTCCGTCTTGAAATCACATCCAATACACTACGATTCTCAATAAACCCAATAGAGGCGTACACAGAACCTGTTAAAGCCCTGGACGACCAAAACCAAAGTTTACTGATTGTCGCAAGTACTAGCGATGCAAGTCTCAGGTTAAGACCAAATACACCTACCCTGAAGCGGAATCCCATAGACACATATACATACTACCAATGGGATTCCGCGGGGTCTATCCAGAGCAAAGCTGTTTTCCGTACCATCGGTAAAACACAACCTCCTATAGCACTTTCATAAGTATCCAATACTTAAATAAATGAGAACTATGCTGTTATGCTCTCATAACGCGCACAAGTGCAATACTAGTCTATTCCGCATTATCGATGTCCAATCTTGATAATACTACGACTAGGGATATTTAATGATTAAACCTTTATGGATTGATAATGTCTCATATCATCTCAATCCGGAACTAATCATAAAGACTTTTACCATTTATATATCAAAGTAAATAAATTACAAAACGGTAAAAGGCAATTTCATTACAACATAGTTAATTTTGTACAAAAACACAATGTCTTTTACAAACAGTGACGCTATAGGTCATAATTGTCTAACACTAGGGATATTTAATGATTAAAACTTAGTGGATTAATATTGTCTCATATCTTATTAATCCGGTACTAATCATATAGACTTTGTCATTTATATATTCTGGTAATCCAATTACAAATGATAAAATAGCAATTTCCTTTGTCATATAGTTAATTTGTACAACAACACCATGTTCTGTACAAATAGTGATGCTATGGGTCATAATTGTCCAACAGTCATTTCATGCAAAAGAGGATGTTCATTACGCATCAGGTTTTTCAAGCTAGTATGATTCTTGCAAATCTCATTGTAGGTGAAACAAGATGTGACAGTGGATGACGCACAAAACATATTCGTTGCATCATAAAAAATCTCCAAATAATTAGCAAAGTATTGAGCTTTCTCCCAATCCATATTTGTAGGAGGCCCAATCCTTTTGCTCCCATTTTCATCATCTCTAAAATATAGAGCATAGTGACCATCATCATCAATCATTCGATCAATGGCCTTCTGGAAGTCTAATACAGCATTCAACATTAAGTAGGTGGAATTCCACCTAGTAGGAACATCTAAGATGACATTGCCCTTGCTCTCAATCCTCTCACATGCTACCGATAATTTAAATGCTTCCAATCTTGATGGAGAAGATCTCACATACTTGACAACATTTCGAATTGCTATAATGTCGTCATCCAATTCGTTCAGACCATCAGACACAACTAAGTTTAATATGTGAGCACAACACCGCATATGCATATACTCTCCATTGAGCACCAATGCATTTGCCATCCACGTCCCCATCTTCCTCACCAACTGTTGGATGGCTATGGCATTGGCACTGGCGTTATCCACAGTTATACTAAAAATTCTCTCAATACCCCAGTGCTGTAAACAATTCTCTTAATTGGAAAGAAGCTAAGGATCCGCCGATGCAACTTCCAATCATTATCTATAAAATCTCCAGTGATAACCATCTAATTAATGTTTTGAATTGACGTCCATATGTCGGTGGTCAAACTAACTCTTTCATAACCCGCAGAGAAAATACTCTTCAACATAAATTTTTCATCAGCAAACAGCTGTATGATATCTCTAGTTATAGTCCTACGAGATGGGACATCAAAACGAGGGACGACAACACTACAGAAATGTCGAAAACCTTCTTTCTCTATAAAGCTAAAAGGTAGCTCGTCAATAATGATCATCTTCACATCTGCTTTTCGACACGCTGCTTGATTGAAATGACCGTCTCTCACGGAGAGATTTCCACTTGTGCCTCCCTCTTCACCAACCCCAACTAAAACACCTTGTACTTCACAATAAGCCAAATATGATTTGCAGGTCTCCATATGCCTCTTCAAATTGGTTGTGGACCGATCCTTCGCACTACAAGCATAAGTCTTCTGACAATATGTACATACAAACCATATCCAGATTTTCTTAACACATGCGGAAAACTTTCCATACTTCAGATCTTTTATTTCTTATTTTAGTTGTTACTGATGTGATTGATGGCGATGAATCATGTTTTTTTACAATGGCGGTCTCTCAGAGTTTGATGGGAATTTTCTCTTCTGTTTCCTTGTTTCTGTTAATTGTACATCAATAGAATATGATTCCGACCCACTACTGTTGGGTGAGCTTTCAAACTCACTCATCTACAATGAAAATAAAATAGACAATTAGACATTTTCGTACAATGTTGTATAAATATATTACATGAATAAATGTAATGTGTTGTATAATTACATCATTGACATAAAGCAAGAAGGTTTAAAATATCTAAGTAAAACTGTAAATAATTGTTATCACAGCCAACAATTATTTAAATAAGGAAACAACATTGCTAGATGCCACTAAGACAAATCTAATTAACTTTTATGTTGTGTAGCGGTAGGTTTCTAAGGACAATCCCAAGATCAATTAAGCATACAAAGATGTGTGAATAATCAATGAAGTTTGCGGAATAACTTACATTGATCGGTTTCTTGGATGTTGGAAAGTTTAAAAATTTCCTCCTTTGAAGTTGCTCATGTTGGAGATGTTTAAGGGTCCCAAGGATCATAAATTAAGCATGAACATATGTGAATACATTCGAGGAAGTCGCGGAATACTTACATCGATCGGTTGAGCGACGCGGAGGCAATAAAAATGAAATTATGCCCTCTGTTCTTCGGCAGTGAGCTGCTGTGATAGTCCACTGAGTTGCGGCCATTGGAGGTCCTCGAACAAGCTCCAAGCTTCGTCGAACGATTCCCGGCTCATAGGTGGACTTCCTTATCACCTTCGCATGATCCCGTAGTGTGCTAGCACTCCCGATTTTGCCACAAAATCGCGACTTTTCTTCCCATTTTTCTCCCTTGGTTCACGGCAGAACTGCCAAACCAGAAGCAAGAAACAGCAGCCCAAAGGGCGTGAAGATGAAAAAGAGTGGAGAGAGAGAAGAGTAAAAAGTGTGTTGTCTAATTTTGTATTTGATTTTATTAAATCATATACCAAAATTTGGCTAATAAAAAGTCAAACTTTTAATGCCAACAACCACCACATCACTCAATCACATCAATGAATCATTCACTTGTCACATCACTCAAAGTGACATGATGAGACTAATGATTTGACGTTTGATTCGACTTACATGCCGCACTCGAATTCGAAATGCGAATGCGCTCGCAAATAATCCCGGGCTCGGGTTCGCTTATTCCAAATTAACGAATTTTCCGTTGCGTCATAATTAAATCTAATTTAATTAAATAATCACGCCTAGCATAATTACTATTCACTTCGCTAACGAATTAATTCTAAATTAACTCGTTCGCCCGAATTAAAATCTAATTTTAATTCCGTGTCGAAATCAAATCTCGTTTAATATATCAAATATATTAATTTATCGATTAATTCCAAATTAAGCGTTATCTCTCTTTAAATGATATTTTATCCCAAATAAAATATCTCCGCAATTAATCCCAGATTAATTTTCTCTCTCATCATATTAATCCTAGATTAATTAAAAGTGCGAGTCATACGTCATCGGTGAATCTTTGGGAAGCGACCCATGAGATCCCCGGATATGTTGGCAGTAAATTCAGTCGTCGGACTATCCGAACACGTAAGTACCTCGTACTATGTTTATACCGATTTACAAGACAAAGTTGGCCTCTAGCAAAGCGCCATGCCTACCCAATTCTCCGGAAATATCCTTACAGGAATAAAGGATCTATGTCAGGCGTAGTATACGTAGTATTGCATATTTCTATCCAGTATCGAATAATCACATGCGAGGCCTGGGGCTGGTACAGTATCTGCCCCGTACGAAGCATATATCGGATAACAAGCAACTAGTCTCTTTAATATCGGATAATCATGACGAAGTCATATTATCCCGACGGTTGCAACCTTTATATAGAGAACCAGTTCTGTATCCCTACGCGATCATCAACTCCATATGACTGGAGTGACACTTCCGTCTTAACATTACACCCAACACACTACGATTCTCAATATACCCAGCATTGGCGTACATAGAACCGGTTAAAGTCCTGGACGACCGCAACCAAAGTATATTGATTGTCGCAAGTATTAGTGGTGCAATTCAGGTTAAGACCAAATACACCTACCCTGATTTCGGACTTCCATAGACACATAGTCATACTACCAATGGAATTCCGAGGGGGTCTTATCCAGAGCGAAGCTGTTTCCCGTACCATCGGTGAAACACAACCTCCTATTACACTTGCATGAGTATCCTATACCCAAATATATGAGAACTATGCCGTTGTGCCCTCACAACGCGCACAAGTACAATACTAGTCTTTTACGCATTCATCGATGTCCAATCTCGATAATGATCTGACTATGGATGTTTAATGATTTATCCTACGTGGACTGATACTGTCTCATATCATTCTCAATCCAGGAACAAATCACAGGGACCTCCTATCATTTATATATCTAGGTGATCTAATCACAAATGATAAGAGTGCAATCTCATTTGTCACATAGTTAATTTGTACAACATCACCATGATCTGTACAAATAGTGACGCTATGGGTCATAATTGTCCAACAATCTCCCACTTGGCCTATAGCCAGTCACTCGAGTGTCTTACACCCGAACTATGTACGGTTGGCTCAAATTGCTGAGAAAAGGCTTTCATCAGCGGATTTGCATGATTATCGTCTGATGCGATTTATACGATCATCACATCGCCATGATGTATGATCCGAACGAATCAGATGAATAGTCGAAGTATGTATCTGGATCGTTGATGAGACCATTAATTCTTTAGCCTGTGCTGACGCCTAGCTTAGCTGCTAACAGAACTATATCTAATCTAATTAGATTTATTATCGACCTAGAAGGCTTCTATTGTCGCCTCAGCTACAGCAATAACCCGCATTTGTTGTTTATTCGGTAACAGTATCTTGCTTGGAAGATTTCCAGCTCACTGTTCCGTCATTCAATCTGTATAGTACCCTTTTATCGGTTTTGGAAACTTGCTACAGTGATCCCAGTCACTTCAAGTTCTCATTTTCCACAGATTAAGACAACATCCTTAGTTCTCTAAGATACTAACGGATGTTCTTAACATCAATCCAGTGACTATCACTTGGATTGGCCTGTTTGTGAATCCATATGCTCAAAGCGTATGAGACACCAGGTCACGTACATTTTTCAATGTACGGGTTTCTTGGAGAGTTTTCTCGAAAGCCAAGCTTTCACCGATTATTTTATGGGAATATCATTTCCAAGAAATAATATATTATCATTATTTATAGGACATTATTGTCAGTGCGCTCCCACTAACCTCCTTATATACACAAGAATCTTTTTGTTTTGAATTAAATCATAAATCATTATGATTACTTCAAAACGACAATTCCAAAAACCTAATGCTTGCTTCAATCCAAACATGGATCGAATAACCTGCAAACCTTGTTTGCTAGTTTTGGTACGACAAAACCGTCAGGATGTTGTAAACATCCTCCAAAAAGTTTCCTTTTCAGGAAAGCGATTTTCCCGTAAAGCTGACATATTTCACACATGAAACATGCAGCTTTGGCAAGCATTATCCAAATGGATTTACCGTGGCAACAGGTAAAAGGTTGAATCGTAATCAACACAATGTTGATAACGATACCTTTCCGCTAAAAGCCTAGCTTTATACGTTGGTATGTTGCCATCCATATATGTCTTCCTTGAAGACTTATAAAGTACCAGTAGGCACAATGCCTTGCGGTACATCAAATAGCATCCAAACTTGTTGATATACATGGAATCCATTTCGGACTCATGACACTTTGTCATGATAGGGAGTCGATACCTTGTATCACTTCTTTATACGTAGTCAGTTGGTATACCGCAAAAGATTGACATCTTTATGAGGTGAGATCAGAAACCCATACCCTAGGTTGTTTTTTGACTCTCTCCGACATACGCGGTTCTTGTGTATTCGAAGATTATTGGTAATAGTTTAAACCTGTCATATCTAATATGATATCTGTCAAATAGATTTTTATGGAACCTTATTCTAAATAAGTTCTTGCACTGTTTATGCTTATCCGTTGAAGGAAATGGTAGCTCAGAGCGACTCATGATTAACCTTATCATGTCCAACAAAATTTGGTTTATTCTGTTCGGACACACCGTCAAACTGACGTGTTCCGGGATGAGTCCTTATTTGAAATAATATTATACTCTTTCAAGTATTAGAAACTTATTGCTTAAGTATTTTCCATTACGGTCTAACCGTGACGGTATAATACTTTAGCCGATCTGTTTGTCTATTTCGTGTCGAAACTGTAAAAGTTTCCTATTTGTGTTCCTAAAGAAACACATAACCATAACGCGATGCCACATCCGTAAAGGTCACGAAATGTTCATATCCACCTCTAGCCTAGCTAGACATGGGACCACTTGCTTCACTATGAACTAGGGCTTACAGATCGGTGGGATTTACACTTTTACCAAGTAAATAGTATTTTAGGCACTTTGCCCAATAAACTAGATTCGTAGACTTTATTTGATTGGAATCAAATTAGTCCTAGTACCCACTATTCAAAAGTGCGGATATACGATTCTTGTTTTAGATTATGTCCCAGACAACAATGCCACAAATTAGTTTCTCCTGATCAAATCAGTTTGAGCTATTTGTTTGTCATTTAATATATTTGGGATTTTATTTATATTCAAAATATAAATGCTGTTATTCACTTCTAAAGTGTATATCTCAATATCATCTTTATATAATAAACACTTTAGTGTTCTAAAATATAAAGGTTCACCCGCAGCGGGTTAAACACTGATATGGAGATAATGTTCCTAGTCAAACTAGTTACATTATAACAGTTTCCAAATTTAGGTACACACCCGAAGGTAGTTCCTAAATTTAGGTTTCTGCGGTTAAAACAGCGACTTTCATCCTGTTTCCAATTCGCAGATAAATCTCAACTGAAGTCAGTATCCTGCTCAAAGAAGATTCTGAACATCAATATATATATCACACTAAGTATCTAAAATCCAATTTTAATACCAGTAGTGAATATATTTATGACAAACATATTTGAAGTCAGAGCTTTGCCCGTCTTCTATTCCTTCATGTCTGCTTTGTCCAAACGGCAGTCACGCTTCCGCGATCCCGTTTGCCACATTTAGGCAGACATTTTGGGATATGTCATTTATCTTCCTAGAAGATTATAATGATTTTGCCTTTACCATTTTTCAACACTCAGAAGCGTTCGGCCTAGCCTTGGCCTTCTAGAATATCGAAGTAAGCTGCGCCTTGCGCTACTTGCCTAATTGCAAAGTTTTGACTTTATCTCCTTGAGAATAGTCATTAACTCTCCAAGAGTTATGTATTACAATTTTAGTACTTCTAAAATCTAAGTATAGATTTATGAAGATCCTTCAATTTCATTATCATACTTTAAGGATCTAATCCTTAGTTCTGATTCAGAAATTAAGGAGTCTACTGCGACAAGCTTAATGGATTAAGCACTTAAGTTATCATCACATAATCTTCCAAAGATTATGCTCTACTGTTTGCTTAACTCCGGGCTTAGGCCTAATATGTTATTTTATCAAATAAAGTAACTTATTAGTTTTTCCAGGACTATCCTGAAAATATTACCAATTTGAAAATTTAAACCATTTAAATACATTTTCCCCAGGATTATGTTTTAAATGTCAATGTTTCAATTTTATCTTGATTCTAATAGTCCAACTATTTAATCAACGATTTGGGTACTATTTATTATAATGATTACAATAGTCCAACTATTTAATCAACTATAAATTAATAGATTAAAATCAGTTATATTGATTATTATAATCCAATTATAAAATCAACTATAAATGAATAGTTTGAAAACAGTCCAACTGTTAATTAAAACAACATTTAAATATTAGTCCAACTAACATTTAATTTATTTGACGAATGATATTTGTTTTGAGCGCGTATGGCAAGTAATTAAACAAATATTGCAAATTCAATTCTTGCCTCCCATTATTTTTCGGCGAGCCTCTAACCCTCTATCGAGTACTAGGGAGACCGCATTTCCTAGTGGGCTAGGATCCCGTTAAATATCACACAATCTTGACTTTGGCCAACAAATTGTATGATAATTAACTAGGTAGATCTCTAAGATTGATTGGATCCAATCCAATTCCTAGATCCGGTAAGGGACATCCAAGTCCGAAACATATTTCTTATATATGCCAATACATCCAATGTATTACCTAACCTTTTTCCTCTGAATCAACTAAGCATTGGCTTTGGCACAATAAACTTAGTGATCCCAGTCAAGCGCGACCCATTGACCATGGAAAGCTTCGTAATCAATGTCGATGGACAAGAAGTGGTCTTAACTTTGGCCAACAAACCACAACTTGGACAAGACACCAATATGGAACAAAGCCTTCGTGATTCAAAAACATTATCGACGGACAAAGGCCTTGACTTTGGCCAACAAGCCAATGCCAGTCTCGGATCTTGAGTGAGAATCACTCAATAGAAGGAAAGACGCTTAATATTTTGCGAGGGTTTTTCGAGTGCAAATTGGCAACCAATTTATTATCTTTGTTAAGGTCTCATCATCATACACCCTTAAACATGCATTCTAAACACATAATAAAGCGCATATGAATAAAATAATAATGATATGCGGATGGATACTGTACACAATGATCCTAGATCAAATCTCTCCCTTTCTCTCTCCCGCTAGCACAAGTATTTACTTCTACCCATTACACTACACTTCTAAAGAAACCTCATTTACATTGAGGGGAATAGGTGAGAAGAGAATACAAATATTATGGAGGTATAAGGCTAGACATGCAGGTCCAATTTAATAAATCAAATTTATTACAACAATTTCTAAAATTACCCCACCCAACTAATATCCATCCGATATACATTATTCATGCATCGCAACCATGTATTCACACAAGCATGTTATCAATCAATCTAATCAAATTAATTAATCTGATAATTAGTGATCATCCAATGTTCAAACAATGATTTGATTTTGCTCGAGTCAAACTCGTTTTGTGAATAAGTACTCAAAGTACGAATTCTCGAATTAAATTAAACTACACAATTAAATCCAATTCAATTTGTATTTAATTCTAATTCATTACTTAATTCTAAATTAAATATTACACTTTATTAACGAACCTTTTACGACTTAAATTCCAAATTTAATCATTACGGGTCTCAAAGCCCGTTTAACGTCCAACATTAATTTAATTAAAGTCCAATGGGCTTTTAATTAATTTCTTAAGGCGTGGAATTTTGGTCAACACGGGTCAAACCCAATAACGAGAGTCCAATCCGGGAATTACCCCATAAGCCCATAAATTAATTTAGGCCCATTAGGCCCAATTAAACTTTAAAGGTCCATTAGTCGCATTTGGGCTTTATGGATGCGGTTTTGGGCCCAATTGGATCCAATCGAATTTACAGTAACCCATCTTGTTACAACCAAGCCCAATAAGCCCAATTTCCAAAATTTCAAGCCCAATTTCCAAAATTAGCCCAATTCAATTAAATTTCCAAATTCCAAATTCCCAATTTAATTACCTAAAGTGCATTACACAATTAATTATCCAATTAACATTCCTAAAACATCAATTAGCCTAATTAATCATGCTCTTCAATATTAAATCATGTCCAACATAATTTAACAAAAATGAAACCCAATTACATGCTCAATATCTCTCGGCAATTTATGGATTTAACGTCCGATTCGAATTCAATCCAATTAATTCCACAATCGACATTAAATCATATTCCCGAATGATTTCCAACATATCCAATGATCAAAAATCAAAAATCCCAAGACATTATAGGGCTTTTAACTTTCGGCCAACACCAAGAAATTGAGAAAATTTGTTCCAAACACAATTTCGACAAATTGATCCAATCAATCCTCAATTCAAACACATTTAAGCATACTAATTCATCCAATTTCATTAATCATGCTCAAACACAAGTTTACCCAAATTTTAAGCCCTAAACTTTTTCATGCTTTTCCTTACTCTGATACCATTGTTGGAGATGTTTAAGGGTCCCAAGGATCATAAATCAAGCATGAACATGTGTGAATACATTCGAGGAAGTTGCGGAATACTTACATCGATCGGTTGAGCGACGCGAAGGCAACAAAAATGAAATTCTGCCCTCTGTTATTCGGCAGTGAGCTGCTGTGACAGTCCACTGAGTTGCGGCCATTGGAGGTCCTCGAACAAGCTCCAAGCTTCGTCGAATGATTCCCAGCTCATGGGTGGACTTCCTTATCACCTTCGCATGATCCCGTAGTGTGCTAGCACTCCCGATTTTGCCACAAAATCGTGACTTTTCTTCCTATTTTTCTCCCTTGGTTCACGGCAGAACTGCCAAACCAGAAGCAAGAAACAGCAGCCCGAAGGGCGTGAAGATGAAGAAGAGTGGAGAGAGAGAAGAGTAAAAAGTGTGTTGTCTAATTTTGTATTTGATTTTATTAAATCATATACCAAAATTTGGCTAATAAAAAGTCAAACTTTTAATGCCAACAACCACCACATGACTCAATCACATCAATCAATCAATCACTTGTCACATCACTCAAAGTGACATGATTTAACGCTTGATGCGATTAATGATTTGACGCTTGATTTGACTTGCGTGCCGCACTCGAATTTGAAATGCGAATGCGCTTGCAAATAATCCCGGGCTCGGGTTCGCTAATTCCAAATTAACGAATTTTCCGTTGCGTCGTAATTAAATCTAATTTAATTAAATAATCATGCCTAGCATAATTACTATTCACGTCTCTAACGAATTAATTCTAATTTAACTCGTTCGCCCGAATTAAAATCTAATTTTAATTCCGCGTCGAAATCTAATCTCGTTTAATAAATCAAATATATTAATTTATCGATTAATTCCAAATTAATCATTATCTCTCTTTAAATGATATTTTATCCCAGATAAAATATCTTCGCAATTAATCCCAGATTAATTTTCTCTCTCATCATATTAATCCCAGATTAATTAAAAGTGCGAGTCATACGTCATCGGTGAATCTTTGGGAAGCGACCCATGAGATCCCCGGATATGTTGGCAGTAAATTCGGTCTTCGGACTATCCGAACACGTAAGTACCTCGTACTACGTTTATACCGATTTACAAGACAAGGTTGGCCTCTAGCAAAGCGCCATGCCTACCCAATTCTCCGGAAATATCCTTACAAGAATAAAGGATCTATATCAGGCGTAGTATACATAGTATTGCATATTTCTGTCCAGTATCGGATGATCACATGCGAGGCCTGGGGCTGGTACAGTGTCTGCCCCGTACGAAGCATATATCGGATAACAAGCAACTAGTCTCTTTAATATCGGATAATCATGACCAAGTCATATTATCCCGACGGTTGCAACCTTTATATAGAGAACCTGTTCTGTATCCCTACGCGATCATCAACTCTATATGACTGGAGTGACACTTCCGTCTTGACATCACACCCAACATACTTTGATTCTCAATATACCCAGCATTGGCGTACATAGAAACGGTTAAAGTCCTGGATGACCGCAACCAAAGTATATTGATTGTCGAAAGTATTAGCGGTGCAAGTCTCAGGTTAAGACCAAATACACCTACCCTGATTTCGGACTTCCATAGACACATAGTCATACTACCAATGGAATTCCGAGGGGGTCTTATCCAGAGAGAAGCTGTTTCCCGTACCATCAGTGAAACACAACCTCCTATTACACTTGCATGAGTATCCTATACCCAAATATATGAGAACTATGTCGTTGTGCCCTCATAACGCGCACAAGTGCAATACTAGTCTTTTACGCATTCATCGATGTCCAATCTCGATAATGCTCTGACTATGGATGTTTAATGATTTATCCAACATGGACTGATACTGTCTCATATCATTCTCAATCCAGGAACAAATCACAGGGACCTCCTATAATTTATATATCTAGGTGATCTAATCACAAATGATAAGAGTGCAATCTCATTTGTCACATAGTTAATTTGTACAACAACACCATGATCTGTACAAATAATGACGCTATGGGTCATAATTGTCCAACAGCTCCAACCTCCTCTTGATTTGTATGTTAAGCTCTAAGCCTTGACGAATGAATTCCAAACTCTTGGGAAAGGTTTGTCTATCACTTTTGTAGGATACTTTGATGTGCTAGCAAAGGAGATTTTGCAACAAAAATCCCATTGGTTCTTTGTGGTTCTAGGCCAAGCCAAAAGTAAGAGGGGAGAGTAATTTTGACGTCAAGGAGAGAAGAAGATTGATGTGTGTTGACTTGTTATTTTTTGATTTTCCAAAAAATAAAATATGATATACCAAAATCAAATGTTTGGTAAAAGTCTATCACCATTCAAAATGGAGTGTTTTACAAGCCATCACTAAATACCAAATTCCATCACCAAAAAGTAAGTAAAGTGACAAGTGATGTGACTTGTGGTGGGCCCCACTTGATTCAAAATTCGAGTGGGCCTGCAAACACATTCCGGGCTCGGGTTTGTTAATTCCAAATTAATGAATTTTCCGTTGCGAC
Source organism: Zanthoxylum bungeanum (assembly GCA_019454045.1). NCBI lineage: Eukaryota > Viridiplantae > Streptophyta > Magnoliopsida > Sapindales > Rutaceae > Zanthoxylum > Zanthoxylum bungeanum. The sequence continues at coordinate 260,262 of SKCR01024031.1, read as the reverse complement.
GTAATTAAATCAAATTTAATTAAATAATTATGCTTAGCAAAATTACTCTTAAAGTCGCTCGCGAATTAATTCTATACTAATTCGTTCTCCCGAATTAAAATCCAATTTTAATTCCGTTATGAAATCTAATTTCATTTAATATATCGAATATATTATTTTAATCGATTAATTCCAAATTAATCATTCTCTCTATTTTATCGAATTTTATTCCAGATAAATTCTCGCCGTAATTAATCATAGATTAATTTTCTCTCTCTTATAATTAATCCTAGATTAATTATGTTCGAGTCATACGTCATCGGTGAATCTTCGGGAAGCGACCCATGAGATCTCTGGATATGTTGGCAGTAAATCTGGTCGTCGGACTATCTGAACACGTGTGTACCCCGTACCATGTTTTTACCGATTTACAAGACATGGTTGGCTTCTAGCAAAGCACCTTGCCTACCCAATTCTCCAAAAATATTCTTTTGAGGAATATATAATATTTGTCAAGCATAGTATACGTAGTATTGCGTATTGCGATCCAGTATCGGATGTCACATGCAAGGCTTGGGGCTGGAATAGTGTCTGCCCCGTACGAAGCATATATCGGATCACAAGCAACTAGTCTCTATAATTGGATAATCATAACCTTGTCATATTATCCTGAAAGTTGCAACATAATAGAGAACCAGTTTTGTATCCCTGCGTGATCATCATCTCCATATGACTGAAGTGATACTTCCGTCTTGACATCACACCCAATACACTACGATTCTCAATAAACTCAGAAGAGGCGTACACAGAACCTGTTAAAGTCCCGGACGACCAAAACCAAAGCGTATTGATTGTCGCAAGTACTAGCGATGCAAGTCTCAGGTTAAGACCAAATACACCTACCCTGAATCGGATTCCCATAGACACATAGTAATACTCCCAATGGGATTCTGATGGGTCTATACAGAGCGAAGCTGTTTCTGTACCATCGGCAAACACAACCTTCTATCACACTTGCATAAGCATCCAATACTTAAATATTTGAGAACTATGTTGTTACGCTTCCATAACACGCACAAATGCAATACTAGTCTATTCCGCATTATCGATGTCCAGTCTCGATAATACTACGACTAGGGATATTTAATGATTAAACCTTCGTGGATTGATACTGTCTCATATCTTATAATCCGAACTAATCTGGACTTCCATTGTCACATAGTTAATTTGTACAAAAACCATAATGTCTTTTAAAAATAGTGATGCTATGGGTCATAATTGTCCAACAATCTCTCACTTGGCCTATAGCCAGTCACTGAAGTATCTAACACCTGAACTATGTACATGTCGCTCAAAATTTTGCTGAAGAATAACTTTCGTCAGCGGATCTGCAATGTTATCCTCTGATGCGACCTTCTCGATCTTTACATCGTCACGATGTATGATCTCACGAATCAGATGGAAACATCGAAGAACATGCTTGGATCGTTGATGAAACCGCGGTTCCTTAATGGAACATGCTCAGCTGCTAATAGAACTACTCCTAATCCAATTAGGAATTTACGGATCCAAACTGCCTCTTTTGCTGCTTCAACTGCAGCAATATATTCCACTTCTATTGTTGAATCGGCAACACTCTCTTGCTTGGAAGATTTCCAGCTTACTGCTCTGTTGTTCAAACAAAATATGTACCAGGATTGCGACTTACAGTCCTCTTTAACGGTTTGGAAACTTACATCGGTAAACCCAGTTATCTCAAGTTCTCCATCTCCATAGATTAAGAAAGCATCCTTAGTTCGTCTAAGATACTTAAGGATATTCTTAACTGCCATCCAGTGACCATCACCTGGATCGGCTTGATAGCGACTACACATGCTCAAAGTATACGAGACATTAGGTCGCGTACATATCATGGCATACATGATTGATCCCAATGCCGAAGCAAACATGATCCGACTCATGTTGTCTCTCTCATCTTGAGTTTTAGGACACTTGTCCTTATATAGAGTGATGCCATGTGACACTGGCAATAGTCCCCTCTTAGACTGTTCCATGTTGAATCTCTTCAACACTTTGTCAATATACGTGCTCTGGGAGAGTCCAAGAACATTTCTAGATCTATCCCGGTAGATCTTTATTCCTAGAATAAAGGTTGCTTCTCCCAGATCCTTCATGGAGAATTTTAATGAAAGCCAAGCTTTCACCGATTGTAGCATTGGAATGTCATTGCCAATAAGCAAGACATCATCAACGTAAAGGATAATAAATGTCAGTGCGCTCCCACTAACCTTCTTATATACACAAGGATCATCCTCGTTTTGAACTAAAGCATATTCTTTTATGATCTCATCAAAACGTTGGTTCTTAGAACGCGATGCTTACTTCAATCCATAAATGGATCGATTTAACTTGAAAACGTTATCTGCATGTTTTGGTACGACAAAACCATCAGGCTGTTGTATATAAACATCCTCCAAAAGGTTTCCATTAAGGAAAGCGGTTTTGACGTCCATCTGCCATATCTCGTAATCAAAATATGCAGCAATAGCAAGCATTATCCGAATGGATTTAATCATGGAAACAGGTGAAAAGGTTTCGTCGTAATCGACACCATGTCGTTGACGATACCCTTTCGCTACAAGCTTAACTTTGTACGTTTGTATGTTGCCATCCTTTTCGGTCTTCTTCTTGAAGACCCATTTGCAACCAATAGGCTTTACGCCTTCTGGTGCATCAACCAGTGTCCAAATGTTTTTTTGAATATAACCAGTGTCCAAATTTGGTTGGTGTACATGGAATCCATTTCAGACTTCATGGCATCTTGCCATAAATCGGAGTTGATACCTTGTATCGCTTCCTCATATGTAGCCGGTTCGTCTTCCTCAATAAGATTAATATCCACATGAGGTGAGATCAGAAACCCATACCTCTCAGGTTATTTTCTGACTCTCTCCGATCTACGCGGTTCTTGTGTATTCAAAGATTGTGGTACAGTCTCATCCCTGATGAACTGTTCATGTTCTGTTAAGGAATCGGTGCCAGGAACAGTATCACTCTGATTTTAATCGAGTTCTACTTTCCTCTCACTTACCACTGCATTTAGGAATTCCTTCTCAAGGAAAACCACATGTAGAGCAACAAATACTTTGTTCTCTTGTGGGTTGTAAAAGTAATATCCTTTGGTTTCCCTAGGATAACCTACAAATAGACATTTATCCGATTTGGGTTCTAGTTTGGTACCTTCCAAACGTTTAACGTATGCCCAGCATCCCCAAATCTTCAGGAATGAGATACCCGGTTTCTTTCCTGTCCATATTTCATACGGAGTCTGTTGAACAGACTTTGACGGAACCTTATTCAAAATAAGTATTGCATTGTTCAATGCATATCCCCAGAGGTAGCTCTGTGCGACTCATCATCGACCTTACCATGTCCAACAAAGTTCGGTTTCTCCGTTCGGACACACCGTTTAATTGCAGTGTTCCGGGAGGAGTCCACTGTGAAAGAATACCATACTTATTCAAGTAATCAAGAAACTCATTGTTTAAGTATTCTCCACCACGGTCCGATCGTAATGTTTTAATACTTTTATCGGTCTGTTTTTCTACTTCGTGTCGAAACTCTTTGAATTTCTCAAAGTTTTCTGACTTGTGTCTCATAAGATACACATAACCATAACGCGATGCATCATCCGTAAAGGTTATGAAGTATTCATATCCACCTCTAGTCTGGCTAGACATGGGCCCACATACGTCACTATGAATGAGGGTTAACAGTTCGGTGGTACGTGCACCTTTACCGCTAAAAGGTGTTTTAGGCATTTTACCTAATAAACAAGATTCGCAGATGTGATATGAATTTCGATCAAATCCGTCCAAGTACCCACTCTTCGAAAGTGTGGATATGCGAGTCTTGTTAATGTGTCCCAAACGACAATGCCACATATAAGTTTCATCTTTGTTACTTAGTTTAAGCCTTTTGTTTGTTACATTATATGTTTTAGATTAATTTATATTCAAAATATAAAAACCATTATTCACATCAGCACTGCATATCTCCATATCATTTTTATACATAAAACACCCAGTGTTTCTAAAAAAAAAGTATACCCGCATTGGGCTAATAAAGATACAGATATAATATTCCTAGTCAAACTAGGTACATAATAACAGTCTGAAAGATTTAGTACATGCCCCGATGGCAGTTCCAAAATATAAGTTCCTACAGCCAAAACAGCGACCATGGTCCCGTTTCCAACTCGTAGATCAATCTCCCCTGAGGCCAGTCTCCTGCTAATCTGCAGATCATGCACATCAGTACATATATGAGTACCACAATCACAATCAAAAATCCAATTTTTAAAACTAGAAGTAGACATGTTTATTTCTATAACAAACATACATGAAGCCGGTGTCTTGCACGCTTTGATTTCCTTCATGTGCGCCTTGTACTCACGGAAGTCACGCTTCCAGTGAACTCGTTTGCCACACAGCAGGCATACATCTTGGGATTTTTCATTTGCCTTCCTAGAAGACTTTGACTATTTGGCCTTGTCCTTCTTCTTCTTCTTCTTTACACCTCCAGTAGCCTTCTGCCAAGCCTTGGAAGACTGAGATGTTGAAGCAAAGTGCACCTCGCGCTTTTTGCCCATCAATAGCTCTTTTTCTGCTTCACACAGCATTACCATCAGCTCTCCAAGAGTATGGTCTTGGTTCATCATAATGTAGTTCATGATAAACCCGCTCCAACTGTCAGAAAGAGACTGCAAGATCAAATCTATAAGAGTCTCAGCCTCAAAGTTTATGCCTAGCTGACCCAGCTGTTCAATGTCAGCAATCATCTGCGACACATGGTGCTCAACAGATGTACCCTCTGACATTCGAGAGCGAAAGAGCTTTTTCTGCAATTCATACCTTTGCGTTCTAAGGTTAGATCGATGAAGGTCCTTCAATTTTGCCATCATATTATATGGATCCAATCCCTTGTTTTGGCGACGAAATTGAGGGGTCATCGCAGTGAGCATGACGAATGGAGTAGTTGAGTTATCATCGCTATGAGTCTTCCAAAGCTTAAGCTCAAGCGGCTACACATTTCCGGGCTTAGGCCCGAGAGGTCTCTCTATCGTATAGAGCATCCTCTCAGCCCCCAGGACAATCCTGAGGTTCATATCCTAGTCAGGAAAGTTCGTGCCATTAAAGACATTTTCGCCCATGATAATGTCTCTAACCCCGATCTTTCCAGCCATCTTAATTGCAATAGTCTAACTATTCAATTAACGATTTTTGGGTACAGTCCAACTGTTACAAGAAAAATAATAGACTATTAGTCCAACTAATAAATATTTAAAATGACGAAATAATTTGAAAGTGCGTATTGGCAAGTATTTCAATAAAATTGTAAATTCAATATTGGCCTCCCACTATTTTTCGGCGAGCCTCTAACCCTATGTTGAGTACTCGGGAAACCTAGTTTCCTAGTGGGCTAGGATCCCGTTAAATAACACACAACCTTGACTTTGGCCAACAAGCTGTATGATATTTAACTAGGTAGATCTCTAAGATCAATTGGATCTCATCCAATTTATAGATCCGGTAGGTGGACCTCCAAGTCCGAAACATATATACAATATATATGCCAATATATCCAATATATTTTCCTAACCTTTTCCTCTGAATCAACTAAGCCTTAGCTTTGGCTCAACAAGCTTAATGATTCCAGTTAAGCGGGACCCATTGACTTTGGAAAGCTTCGTAATCGATGTCGATGAACAAGAAGTGATCTTGAATTTGGCCAACAAATCACAACTTGGCCAAGACATGCGATATGGAACAAAGCCTTCATGATTCAAACACATCCGCGATGGACAAAGGTATTGACTTTGGCCAACAAACCAATGCCAATCTTAGATCTTGAGAATGAATCACTCAATGGAAGAAAAATGCTTAATATTTGTTGAGGGTTTTTCGCGTAATTGGCAACCAATTAATTATCTTTGATTAGGTCTCATCATACACCCTTAAGCATGCATTCTAAAAGCATAATAAGGCGCGATAAATAAATTAATAATGATATGCAGATGGATATTTCACAAATTGTTCCTAGAACAATTCACTCCATTTCCTCTCCCCGACTAGCACTATTCTAACTTCTACCCAATTACATAATACAATAAAGAAATCTCATTAACATTGAGGGGAATTGGTGAGAAGAGAATTACAAAGAGTCGAGAGATAAAGGCTGGACACGCAGGTCCAATTTAATAAATTCTAAATTTATTACAACAATTTCCAAAATTGCACTCACCCATCTAATATCCATCCGATATACATTATTCATACAATACATCCATGTATTCACACAAAGCATGTTATTCAATCAATCTAATCCAATTAATTAATCTTTGAATTAAGTGATCATCCAATGTTCAAACAACGATTTGATTTGCGCGAGTCCAACTCGTTTTAAGAATAAGTACTCAAAGTGCGTATTCTTGAATTATATCGAACTAAAATTTTAAATCCAATTAAATTTGTATTCTATACTAATTCTTTATTTAACTCCAAATTAAATAATTACACTTTTAATGTGCCTTTGCGACTTAGATTCTAAATCTAATCTTAATGGGTCTCAAAGCCCAATTAACATCCAATGTCAATTTAATTAAAGTCTAATGGGCTTTCAATTAATTTCTTAAGGCATGGACTTTGGCAACCAAAGCCCAATAAGGAATCACCATTTGCCGCAAAATTAATTTTGGCACATTAGGCCCAATTAATTATTTAAAGGCTCATTTATTATATTTGGACTTAATGGAATGGTTTTAGGCCCAATTTGGATCCAATCCAATTGTCCTAAACTAACTTTGCCCAACCAAGCCCATTAGGCCCAAATACAACAATTTTAGCCTAATTCCAAATTAAGCCTAATTAATGAAATTCTAATATTCCAAATATCATAATTTATTTAATTAAAGTGTATAGCCATAATTAATTATTTAAATTAACATTTCCAAAATACCAATTTACATAATTAATCATGCTTTATTATTTTCAATACATGTCCAACATTACTGAAGCAAAATCAATCCCAACATGCTCATACAAGCTCACGACAATCATGGTAATTTTTCATTAATTTTGATTTCAATCTAATTAAATCACAAATCAATTTATCCATTCATTTTAAACTCATCCAATGGTCTAAAATTTCAAAATCACCATGAGCTTAAGGTACCTATATCATTCGCCCAAGTCTATAGATTTGAGGAAAATTAATCAAATTAATTTTTCATAAAATTGATCATGCATAACTCTAAGTTATCATTATCTAAGAATACTCAAACAAACAATTTGATTAAATCATGCTCAAATCAAAAATACCCAAATTCAAGATTAAGAACCCTAATTCAATTTCATGTTTAAATAGGCTCTGATACCATTGTAGGTTTCTAAGGACAATCCCAAGATCAATTAAGCATAAAAGATGTGTGAATAATCAACGAAGTTTGCGGAATAACTTACATTGATCGGTTTCTTGGATGTTGGAAAGTTCAAAAATTTCCTCCTTTGAAGTTGCTCCAAGCTCCTCTTGATTTGTATGTTGAGCTCCAAGCCTTGATGAATGAATTCCAAACTCTTGGGAAAGGTTTCCCTATCACCTTTGTATGATTCTTTGATGTGCTAGCAATGGAGATTTTGCAACAAAAATCCCTTTGGTTCTTTGTGGTTCTCGGCCAAGCCAAGAGTAAAAGGGGGGAGTGATTTTAGCGTGAAGGAGAGAAGAAAAGTGATGAGTGTTGACTTGTTATTTTTTCATTTTCCAAAAAACAAAATATGATATACCAATACAATAATTTTAGTTAATTAGGCCCAAATACAATAATTTTAGCCTAATTCCAAATTAAGCCTAATTAATTAAATTCTAATATTCCAAATATCACAATTTATTTAATTAAAGTGAATAGCCATAATTAATTATTTAAATTAATATTTCCAAAATACCAATTTACATAATTAATCATGCTTTAATATTTTCAATACATGTCCAACATTATTGAAGCAAAATCAATCCCAACATGCTGATACAAGCTCACGACAATCATGGTAATTTTTCATTAATTTTGATTTCAATATAATTAAATCACAAATCAATTTATCCATTCATTTTAAACTCATACAATGGTCTAAAATTTCAAAATCACCATGAGCTTAAGGTACCTATATCATTCGGCCAAGCCTATATATTTGAGGAAAATTAATCCAATTAATTTTTCATAAAATTGATCATGCATAACTCTAAGTTATCATTATCTAAGCATACTCAAACAAACAATTTGATTAAATCATGCTCAAATCAAAAATACCCAAATTCAAGATTAAGAACCCTAATTCAATTTCATGCTTAAATAGGCTCTGATACCATTGTAGGTTTCTAAGGACAATCCCAAGATCAATTAAACATAAAAGATGTGTGAATAATCAACGAAGTTTGCGGAATAACTTACATTGATCGGTTTCTTGGATGTTAGAAAGTTCAAAAATTTCCTCCTTTGAAGTTGCTCCAAGCTCCTCTTGATTTGTATGTTGAGCTTCAAGCCTTGATGAATGAATTCCAAACTCTTGGGAAAGGTTTCCCTATCACCTTTGTATGATTCTTTGATGTGCTAGCAATGGAGATTTTGCAACAAAAATCCCTTTGGTTCTTTGTGGTTCTCGGCCAAGCCAAGAGTAAGAGGGGGGGGGAGTGATTTTGGCATGAAGGAGAGAAGAAGAGTGATGAGTGTTGACTTGTTATTTTTTGATTTTCCAAAAAATAAAATATGATATACCAAAATAAAATGTTTGGTAAATGTCTATCACCTTTCAAAATGAAGTGTTTTACAAGTCATCAAATTCGGATATGTTGGTAGTAAATCTGGTCGTCGGACTATCCGAACACGTGCGTACCCCGTACCACGTTTTTACCGATTTACAAGACATGGTTGGCTTCTAGCAAAGCACCGTGCCTACCCAATTCTCCAAAAATATTATTTTAAGGAATATATAATCTTTGTCAGGCGTAGTATACGTAGTATTGCGTATTGCGATCCAGTATCGGATGTCACTTTTAAGGCCTGGGGCTGGAATAATGTCTGCCCCGTACGAAGCATATATCGGATGACAAGCAACTAGTCTCTATAATCGGATAATCATGACCTTGTCATATTATCCCGATAGTTGTAACATAATAGAGAACCAGTTTTGTATCACTGCGTGATCATCATCTCCATATGACTGAAGTTATACTTCTGTCTTGACATCACATCCAATACACTACGATTCTCAATAAACCCAGAAGAGGCGTACACAGAACCTGTTAAAGTCCCGGACGACCAAAACCAAAGCGTATTGATTGTCGCAAGTACTAGCGATGCAAGTCTCAGGTTAAGACCAAATACACCTACCCTGAATTGGATTCCTATAGACACATAGTCATACTCCCAATGGGATTCCGATGGGTCTATCCAGAGCGAAGTTGTTTCTGTACCATCAGCAAACACAACCTTCTATCACACTTGCATAAGCATCCAATACTTAAATATATGAGAACTATGTTGTTACGCTTCCATAACACGCACAAATGCAATACTAGTCTATTCCGTATTATCGATGTCCAGTCTCGATAATACTACGACTAGAGATATTTAATGATTAAACCTTTGTGGATTGATATTGTCTCATATCTTATAATTCGGAACTAATCATAAGAACTTTTATCATTTATATATTCAAGTAATCTAATTATAAAATGATAAAATAGCAATTTCCATTGTCACATAGTTAGTTTATAAAAAAACCATAATGTCTTTTACAAATAGTGACGCTATGGTCATAATTGTCCAACAGTAGCATCACTCATTTAAATAATAATAATAAATATTTTAACTTTCTTAATAGGAGAAATTATGGAGTACTTCTGAAGTAATTCTCTCTGTTTGATATCATAGCATCTTCTTCTTTTTTCCTACAACATTTAAACTATACAATAACAGATTACTATATTCTCTTAGTCTTCTCTTGTTATACAGATTCTGTTTTCTGATCTGATCTGATATTTCACCGTTATCCTAAAATAACATTTACAGAACAATACATCAGAAACTCCAGGAATCAAATGCAAAGACAGCGATTAGGCCTGCATTCGTGCCTATGACAGTAACTACACAAACACCTATCACACTCTTTCAAAATGCAACATCCTAATTGTGCATGGTCTCAAAGGATGGATTTAAAGTGCCCATTCTATAATAAACAAAGAATCAATATAAATTATCAAACTGACTGAGCAAGCTTACACAAAAGCCAAATACTTTTAACTGCAATTAAAAATAACAAATATGCTTCACCATTTAATTACTAAATTTAAATTAAAAGTCGCACCTCTAGTCTCTCATGCCAAATTAATCAGTTTTCATTTCCAATTATATGATCTTTTAAATGAACAAATACAATCGGCAAACAATTTGACAGTAAACAACTTGCAGATGAAGAAAATTCAAATCGGCAAGCAATTTGACAGTAAACAAATTCAAATTATTTCAATATTTTGAACAAAATCAAATCAGCAAATCCCAAATTTTGAATGGACAGTAAACACTAAACAAGAAAATGAAGAAGGGAACTTACTTTCTTCGATTTCCCCTTTGAATGGCTTTGAACTTTGATGAATGAAGATGAAACAAGAAAATCAGAGCGATAATGAATGAAGATTTGAAGTTTTGAATTTTGAAGATTGGTTGTGGATGTGGTTGAAGTCTGATTCTCAGGGTTAGATTTGTTGTCTCTCGGCGCTCAGTGAACTGAAGAAGTGAAGACTGAAGAGGAAGACTGAAGAGTGAAGAGTGAAGTGAAGAATGAAGACCATGTTCGAAGAATTGAAGAAATGAACCCTAATTAACTTAGGTTTAATATGCAAAACGACGTCGTTTAAAATACTCTAAACCGATGTCGTTTTGCATATTAATTAAAAGAAAAAAAAAAATCAAGCTGATCGGATCGGATCAGATTTTATCCGATCCGATCCGAAATCTGTCAAACCACTACATCTCTATTCGATCGGATTAAATAATTAGATCTGATCCGATCCGATGCCCACCCCTAGTGAAAATCAGCGAAAAAATTATCCTGAATGAGACAACCAGACAGAGTAACTGTAATAAAGGGGACGGCGCATAAAGAACAGGTGGAGAGTAGAGGCGCATGCAGTACACGTGCGGAAGCAGTGGCGGTGGCCGGAGCCGGAAAATTAACAGGACCCTGAGAAAAATTCATCTGATACCATGTTAGAGATTGAGGTAAATATTCTTTGTATTTCAATCTGAATATATTTACAATATAACAGCCTTTATATAGGCAATGCAAGAAAACTAAAATAGTAAAGAAATTATAAATATGTATACAAATAATATAAATCGTCAGTTGCCTAAAATATAGATTGATAATAGGAATGTAATTATAATTTCTATTTTGATAATATTCTTAACATCATGTAATATTAGCAACATAGTCAGGTTAAGCAGTATGTTCATTCATTCACGAATCAAGTTCATTATTTTTAGTTTAAGTATGCTAACCATACTTGAAAATAGGTTCAGTTAGATGCTTTGCAGGAATCTTTTCTTCAACATTCAGACATGCTGACAGCGGACGTCAGACAAAAAGAGGATGCTATCTCTCTCTCATTTGTCATTCAATAATTTTTCGTCTTATTTGTCCTTACTTTCAAGAGTATTGAATCCAGTTCCTGAATTTAAATTATTTTTAATCAGTGCTCTTAGTCGGTATTTTCTTTTTTATACTTGTAGATATTGATTCTGAGTTTAACTATTTAGTTTCTATATTTCTGCCCCTGTACGTTATCTACAGTTTAGTTTATGTTGTTTCACGTAATTAGTTCATGTATCTATGTTAAATCTTTATTTCATGTGTTAGAATTCATATCTTAGTTCAGGAGTTCAGTTTCATTACTAGTCATATTAATAATTCATAATCTAAGTTTTAGTTTAGCTTCAGTTTATGTTATGTAATTCATGTCTACGATTCATACTTCAGTAATCAAGTTCAAGTTATGACTAAAATACTAAAGGTTGTCTGGTATGCGATAGAAAATTAACCGTGTATCGGAAATACAAAGATTTCTAAATGTCCAAAACATAATTTCGTGAGTACAAGTTGTGCATGATTTATATCAAATATTACGTCACATATGAGAAAATAATAATTGGAATTTATGCCGGAATTATCAAGGCATTACATTCTTCTCCCTTAAATAGGATTCGTCCTCGAATCCCATTTGGAGTTGAAATCATATATCTGCCTTCACCTGAAATTCGATAAAGCTGAGTAGTTTTGAAAAACTTACTCAGATCTACAGGATGTTCTACTGCAAGCTATGCTCGCATCGTCTATACTTGATGACTAAGTTCTCTGCCGAGCTGACCATAAAATCTTGTTTTCTCTATTTAAAATAACTACCCTAGTTTCCTTCTTGGATAACGATAATATGAAACGTTCACTTTCCACCTTTCTATCTTAGCCTACTATGCTAGTAAGTATACAATACCCTTCTCCTTACCTTGACTCTACTTCATACGTGGTACATCTTGCCATGCTTGAGCATACTTTACAAAAATACATGAGCTATATCGAATAGAGGATTCTTGGTTGAGAGATAATTACCCGTCTTTAATCCATAGAATTCCTGTCAAATGTTCTGTAACTATTTTCATAGTGTTGTTCTCCTCACGACCAATGTATGAAGAAGTCTCATTTCTAGACTTCTACTTATGCCCGACTTTGCAGACATGATTGAATCCATTAACTAAAATCATGGCTCAAAGTCCTTGTTTTTTTGCCCGTGACTGCTTGATGTCCTTTTGTCAACCGACTTGAAAAAGGCTGCTAGCAAATTTCTACTTGTGAAGCCGACATTTCCATGAGCTTATTCACCAAGGCCATGAGTCACCAATCGTACTCTTTCATAACTTTTACCCAAACTGCCTAACGCTTCCCCTCCTCCTAAACTGTACTACACCAATGGGGTCCTAATTGTCTCTTATTAGAACAACATGAAAATCCTTAAATTCCATGTGGGACTTTTGTTATTACCCCATCAAGCTTTGAGTATCACCATCACACACCTTGCAAAAAGCCAATGACTTCATTGGGATATTCCCATACGTGTCTAGGGTTGATTTCCAAGTACACTAGGTCAGACTCGAGGGTCAATTGCTATGTTGCATAAGTGAATTTTTATCCACGAGAGCCTGGCTATGAGAGCTTAACACTTACACTCGGTTAGTCAGTTCACGATACTGTATAGGCAAACCTTTTTTTACATCTATTTCTCTTCCTGAGGTCGATGGGTCTATCATTTCCTTCTGTCACATGGTCTAATGTTAGTATACAAAAATTATCTCCTGCTTATTAGGTAGCTTGTCGTGACATCCCTATATGCTTGCGCTGCACCTGATCAGTTAATTGTTCCAACTAAAGAATCATGCTTGCATGATTAGAAACCAACTGCGTCGTACTTGTGTTCAAGGCCCTTTGACTGATTGCGGCCTGGTTTGTAATTACTGAGCACGTTTGCCTTTGACATCATACTCTCAAGTCATAGGATTGTACTGTTACTGCTACTAATACTATTATCGATGCCGCTGTTGATACTGCTATTGTTTTTGTTGAGTGAGGAACGGATAAACCGTGTGCAGCGGAATCCGCCCAAAATCAAATCCCGAACGAATAAAAATTTTTATTTTTATTTTTTTCGGCAGTGACCAAAAATAGTGTATAAAATTTTTTAATCACAAATTTAAATTATTCCAATGTATTAAAAACATATGTCATCATATATAAATTTTTTCATACATCAAAATAATTACCATAAGCTCAATTAAATATTTTATACACTTTAATAAAATTTATCAACACTTGACAAATTTAATCCAAGCATCAAAATTATTTTCCAACACTTAAAAAAATTATTCAAGCATACAAAATTAATATATCAACTATATACTAATTTTTGTCATACACTTTAATGCTTCATTTTCCTCACATACATGCTTCTAATTATTCAACACTTCCACACAAAAATTTCTCAACAAAATTCATCAACAAAACAATAATAAATTTACAAATTAAATTTACCAACAATTGATTTCAACCCTTGCTAATTGTTGAAGCTTTACATCCAAAATCCCCAATTCCTCCAAGCTCTTGATCCTTTGAAAATTCCTTCTTCCTCCACCAAATTGAGCTTCTTGAAGAACAAGTCTTGGTGATCAAAAGGTGGTTTGATCACTCAAGAATGATAACTAAAATTTCCCTAAAATTTAACTCTTAAACCCTAGAAAAATAATCACTTCAAGCACACAAATTAATCTCTAACACTTTAGGATTAATTCCATATACTTGATAACTAGATGGGTAATTTTTGGTGAGATTTAAGCTTGAATTTGAGAGCAAACAAAAAATTCTTTTCCTTGTTCATTTTCGGCGGAAGAGATGAGCAAAGAAAGAAAATTGCAATTCATTTTCTTTCTCTTTCTGTTCGGCAGTGGGAGGTCAGTGAGTGGAGAGAAAAGCAATTTTTTTTGCTTCTTTTTAAATCTTTTGTTTTGTTAATTAATTTAATGAAAAACAAAACCAAAACAAATCAATAAAAAACAAACCATAGTTAGAAAACATCTTTACTTCACACCACATGTTTCAAAAAACTAACTTAACCAAAGTTAAAAATTAATCTCACCAACTTAGTAACTTAGTTACAATTAAAAGCTTTAGTTACATTAACAAAAATTATTCAATTGTTTTAACTTTGTTACCTTAATTAATTAAAAGTTTTATTTGTATAAACCAAGCAATTAATTTTGTACATTAATTTAACAATTAAATTAATTTACTAAATAATTACTAATTTAATGTAAATCAAATTTACATCTATTATACAATAAACTTATATAAACTCTTGATATAAAATTAATTAATTCAATTCATCTCACGAATTATCGGATCAAACAATTTAATCCTTAAAACCCAAAAATACATTGTCAACATTTGACGAAAAGTCGCCCTAGTGCCCAACTAGTAAACTTAATATAATGGAACTCTCTAGGCTCACGTCCGGTTGTTACTTATATATATACATATATATCTCATATATCGTACATATATTCATGAAGGTCTGCCCACCTACATGACACGTCGAACCATACAAGTCGAGGTTAAAACGTCAATGTATAATCCCTTCGTCATTATCGTCTCCAATTGAGTAAGGTTATAGATTTACTGTCAAAACCTTATCTATTCAATATATAATAACTTTTCATAATCATATTCCATTAATAAATAATATATGCAAAACTCTTTTACAATATTATTTATAATGTTAAAGAAACAATTTCCTTAACGAACTTTGGGCCAAAAGATTTTCGGAATATACTCTGAGAAATTTCTGAAAACATAATCGAACCATATGGATTGACGAATCCTCATATTAACACACACTGATCTTCGTGAGCATCGGTCTATACCTAACAGTCATCCAGAGGTGAGACCATAAAAGGTCTCTGACAAGCATGGTATAAGGCACATAGGATCACTTACAAGACCACCGTGGTGTCTCAAGTCAAAGGACCACAATAACTACTCAACTCGAAAAGATAACTATTGACAGTTTTATGGAATATCTATTAGTCATCTTTTATGAGTTTGTTCGATATTCATTCCACTAATGAATATCTGCATCTTTATACGAACTTCCGCTAAGATCATAGTCTGTTGAGACAAACCATATGTCCATTACATATATAGATAATGCACTAGTCTTACCAATATAATGACCGACCCATGTCAATAGATCTAGACCAGGAATAATTTATATTCGAGAGAATGCGTGATATTTCTCAACACCATTTGCAACTCTTGCAACTATATCACCATTTATTGTAACTCTCGGGTCTTTACTAATTTCATATAAGGTTCCGAGTGAAACTCGAAATCTCTAACTCTTAGAGTAATCTAACAATTAGATTTACAATATATAAATAAAAGTAAGAAATTACCATATTAAATGAATAAATAATCATGATAAAGAAAATATTATATTGCATAAATAACAAATATTCATACAAAAGTGAATGGTGCTCGATCACCATTTCCAACACTCCCACTTGATCTAGTTCCATTCACGATGGTATCTAATACCCATAGATTCCACGTGTTTCTCAAACAACTTGGGAGTTAAGGCTTTAGTCAGTGGGTCCGCTATATTTTTTTCAGTTCGTACTTTACAAACTATAAGGTCACCTCTAGCCAAAATTTCTCTAATTATATGACACTTTCGTTCCACATGCTTATATTTCTGATGAGCGCGAGGTTCCTTGGCTTGTGCTATCGCACCATTATTGTCACAATATAATGGAATAAGATCTACTATAGATGGGACTACTCCAAGCTCCGTAACAAACTTTTTGATCCATACAGCTTCTTTTGCAGCTTCTGAAGTAGTAATGTATTTTGCCTCGGTGGTGGAATCAGCAGTCGAACCTTGCTTGGTGCTCTTCCAACTAATGGCACCTCTATGAAGAGAAAACACAAACCCAGATGTAGACTTTCTATCATCTGGATCAGATTGAAAATTTGAATCCGTGTAACCTCTCAACTGTAAGTCATTTTCTCCATAAATGAGAAACTTATCATTTATACCCTTAAGGTATTTCAGGATATGTTTCATAGCCATCCAATGGTCCTGACCCAGATCAGACTGATAACGACTTGTAACACTTACAGCCATACTGATATCATGTCTAGTATAAAACATGACATAGATTATGCTACCAACAACGGAGGCATAAGGTTGGCTAAGCATTTTAGCCCTTTCATCATCTGTCTTAGGACACATTTTCTTAGACAGATGAATATCATGTTTGAAAGGCACATTGACTGTCTTACAGTCAACAAAGTTGTACCTTTCTAAGATCAAATCAATGTACTTGGACTGAGAGAGTCCTATCATCCTCATTGCTCTATCTCTATAAAGCTTTATACCTAGTATAAAAGAGGCCTCTCTCATATCTTTCATGGAGAAATTCTTACTAAGATAGGCTTTGACAGATTGTAACATACCTATATCGTTTTCGATAATGAGTATATCATCAACATAAAGCACTAAGAAGACTAACATGCTCCTACTTACCTTTTTATAGACACATGATTCTTCTTCGTTTTTAATAAAACCAGACGATCTGATCACATCGTCAAAATGAAGATTCCAACTATGGGAAGCTTGTTTAAGTCCATAAATAAACTTTTTAAGCTTACATACCAGATTAGGATCTTTGGCGAATTTGAATCCCTCGGGTTGTTCCATATGGATATCTTCCTCAAGATTTCCATTCATAAAAGCTGTTTTCACATCCATCTGCCAAAGATCATAATCATAATGTGCGGCAATAGCTAATAAAATCCTAATTGACTTAAGCATGGCTACAGAGAAAAGGTTTCCTCATAATCAATACCATATTTCTGAGTATATCCTTTTGCTACTAGTCGGGCCTTAAAGGTTTCAACATTTCCATCAGGCCCCCGCTTCCTCTTGTAAACCCATTTACAACCGATAGGAACAATTCTGTCGGGAAACGGAACCAAGTCCCAGACTTGATTATCATGCATTGAGGCAATCTCGGATTTATAGCTTCCAGCCATTTCTCTGCATCGATTTCTAACATCGCCTCTCTGTAGGTCAAATGATCATTTTCGTCGATTAAGAAAACATCGAGGGCATCGTCAAATGTCGTCATGTACTTCATAGGGGGTCTCGATATCCTTTGTGACATATGAGGTGGTTGTGTCAAAGGTATCTCATCTTCCTGAACTTCTGGTTCTATCATCGATTCAATGTTATTTTGACTGACTTCATCAAGATCAATCATTTTATGATCGGCACTTTCTGACACAAATTGTGTTTCTAAGAAAGTTGCATTTCGAGCAACGAACATATTTCGGTTCTCGGGATCATAGAACTGATATCCCATGGAATTTTTAGAATATCCAAGAATCGATACTTGTACCCTCTAGGTGCAAGTTTATCCTGCTGTGCAACTCTTACATAGGCAGGACAACCCCAAATCTTAACATACTTAAGACTCGGTTTCCTTCCAGTCCATAACTCATACGGAGTAGTCGGAATGGTTTTCGATAAAACTTTGTTCAGAAAATGAGCGGCAGTGTCTAGAGCATGGCCCCACAAGTATATTGGTATATCAGTAAAACTCATCATCGATTGAACCATATCTAATAAAGTTCGATTCCTCCTCTTCGAAATACCATTGTGTTGAGGAGTGTCTGGAGGAGTATACTGAGCGAGAATCCCATTCTCTTTTAAATAACTCACGAACTCACTGCTCATGTACTCACCGCCCCGATCTGATCGAAGGCATTTCAAGAGTTTCCTGGTTTGTTTCTCTACTTCAAATCGATATTCTTTGAACTTTTCAAAATTTCTGATTTGTGTTTCATAAGAAACACATAACCAAATCTTGACAAATCATCGATAAAAGTTGCAAAATATTAAAACCCACCCATGGCAGCATGATTTATTGGACCACATACATCAGAATGCACAAGTTCCAATAAATCATTAGAACGGTGTCCAACACCACTAAATGAGGATTTGGTAATTTTACCTTGAATACAATATTCACAAACTGGTAAAGGTTCTATGGTTAGATCCGATATCACACAATCCTTAACTAGTTTGGTTAGGCGTTTTATACCTATATGACCTAATCTCATATGCCAAAGTTCTGTGTTATTTATTTCACCCAATCTTTTCCTTTTAGATTTCTCTATATTAAAAACATCACAATTTTTGGTAAGAATGTAATGACCATCAACCATGGGACATGAAACAAGAAAAACATTCATATTATCATATAAATCCAAAAGACCATCTTTAATATTTACATGAAATCCTTCGCTGTCAAGTACATGAAGTGAGATGATTTGTCGTATCATAGTCGGCACAAAATAACAGTTATTAAGTTTAATATTACATTCATCAGAGTGTTTCAAAAATAAAATTCCTACTACTTCAACTTGTAGAGAATCTCCATTCCCTACTCGCAGCTGGATCTCTCCCGGCTTCAATCTTCTAATTTCCCTCAGATCCTGCAATGAGTTGCAGATATGAGAAAGACAAGCGGTGTCTAACACCCAAGTCGAACTAGAATCAAAAGCAAGTGTAATGTCAATAATAGGAAAGCAAATACCTGAGGGAGCTATCTTCAAAGAAGCTAAATACTTTGGACAATTGTGTTTCCAGTGTCCAAGTATGCCGCATTGGAAACATTTTCCTTTTTCAACATCTGTCTTCACCTTTGGCTTAGAAACCCTTGCGGAAGCAACCTTTGGACCTTTACCTTTGACTTTCTTTTTCTTCCCAGCCGGCTTTTGAGAAGCGTGAGAAGGTCCATAAGAAGAAGCACCAGTGACCATGAAAGTAAAACTATTCTTATTCATGTCATCTTGAGCCGTCAACAACATATTGTGCAACTCAGAATAGGTGGGAAGCATCTTATGCATGTTAAAGTTAACGATAAAGTCCTTGAAAGACTTAGGAAGAGATGCGAGAATCACACTATTCCCGAGGCAGTTGTCAATAGGAATATCCATCCTTTCGAGCTATTTGATACAATCTATTAGCTTCATCACATATGGGCTAACAGGTTTTCCCTCTGGGAGGAAAGTATGAAAAATCTCGACAGCCACCCTATGCATCTCTACCTGTGGTCGATCACAGAATAGTTCCTTCATATGCATCAAGATGGATCCGGAATCAGGCATCGGCATATACTTCCTCTGTAGTTCCGGCACCATAGATCCCAAGATGTATGATCGGACTTTCTGATCATCATCCTTCCATCTCTTGAACGTCTCACGTTCTTCATCTAAAGCATCATCTGAAACCCTTGCGGGCATTGGGCGGTCTAGAACATATTCAAGTTGCTCCGCTTGGCAGAGAATCCGGAGATTCATGAGCCAAACATTATAATTAACAGCACCCTTGAGCCTATGCGTATCAAGTATACACGAAAGCGGGTTCGAAACAGACATTCTGTCTACACAAGGAAAAAATAAAATAAAATAGAAAATTAATATTTAAATATCATGATAAAACACTAAATAGAATATGGATTTAATTTTTCTATAAATTGCCCTCGCATTGTCTTACATATTCTTTATAAACTCTACAAACAAGAATATATAAATTTAACTCTTAACTCTCACAATGCAAAGTAGATCCTTCTTGACATTTATGCAAATCTCACACTTTAGCAATATTGACCTTTGTAATTTTGAGAAGGAAGATAACTATTGTCAATTGCATCTCATGGAACTCTTACATTCGGTCATAAATCGAATCTCATCCCCACGCTTTAGCAATATTGGATATTTCAATTTTTAGATCAACTTGTCTATCGTCGAAAGTAGGATACTAATATTAACCTCACTTAGCAATATTGGATAATACTTTCTCTTAAATTCGACTCATCTCATGCTTAACCGGATTAGAACAAAACATTACAACCAATCCCTCACGCTTTAGCAATATTGGGAATAAATATAATGGTTTAACTAAGACCGTATAGACAAGCCGGACCATATCATATTTTCACACAAAATTAATGACACTTAGATTTAGCGTAGAGATTTCAACAAGCTCAAATGCATACAAATATTTAAATGTATGCATGTACAATAAAATGCCTAAACATGTAATCTACTATTAAATGTATGCATGAGCATTTTATACAATTAAGAAAAATTCTAAGGAACATGAATAATTAAAGGCATGTATCGCTCTGATACCACTTGTTGAGTGAGGAACGGATAAGCCGTGCGCAGCGGAACCCGCCCAAGATCAAATCCCGAGCGAATAAATTTTTATTTTTATTTTTATTTTTATTTTTTTTGGGGTAGTGACCAAAAATAGTGTATAAAATTTTTTAATCACAAATTTAAATTATTCCAATGTATTAAAAACATATGTCATCATATATAAATTTTTTCATACATCAAAATAATTACCATAAGCTCAATTAAATATTTTACACACTTTAATAAATTTATCAACACTTGACAAATTTAATCCAAGCATCAAAATTATTTTCCAACACTTAAAAAAATAACCCAAGCAAACAAAATTAATATATCAACTATATACTAATTTTTGTCATACACTTTAATGCTTCATTTTCCTCACATATATGCTTCTAATTATTCAACACTGATGAGCGGAAAATATATCAATATTTACCGCCCCTTTAACTTAATATTTTGTTTAGTTTCTCGGGTTTGATGAACGTTTTGATATGTTTTAGTTTACTTTGCAGATAAAATAATATTGGGACTTAATGAAATCATTTAGGACGAAATATGGGTCAAATAAGGGCAAAAATTGGACTTGACATATTAATTTTGGAGATTGCAAACTTGAAATGGCGTTTTAACGAAGTGCAGTTTTGGAAATTCCAGTTTTGTGCATCTGTCGTAATTTGGCATAACTTTTTACTTCGATATCGGATTGAGCTGATTCAAGTTCCAGATTAACGAAGACTCAAAGATCTACAGCTTTGAAAGACAAAATAATTTCGAATTCTTAAGATTTCATGCCCGAAATTGATGAACCATCTAGAAGTGTGTTGTGTGTGTATTATTAAAGTCACTTTCAATCATTTTCAAAGCAAAAAATAAATTAATAAATAAATAATAAAAATTATCAAATCATCACCAAACATGATAAGAGATTAGTGGAGCAATTAATAATGGATTTGGTAGAGCAATTAGTGGAGCAATTAATAATTTATTTGGTGGATGATTTGATGGAGGCAAAATTTTGCCTATAAATACCAAGCCATTTCATTTGTAAAATTCATACTTTCTTCTAAGGAATTCATTAAGAATACTAAGAAGATTGTATCTTGTTTGTTTATTTACAGCTTTCAGTAATTAATTTCCGCTTTTGCACTTTCTTTTCTTTACTTTTCAGTTTTTACTTTACGTAATTTACTTTTACGCACAATACTTTTCTTTCTTTAATTTTCAGCAATTTACTTTTCAGCAATTTACTTTCAGCATTTACTTTTCAGCAATTTACTTTCAGCAATTTACTTTCAGCATTTACTTTTCAGTAATTTACTTTCAGCATTTACTTTTCAGTATTTAATTTTCAGTATTTAATTTCAGCATTTACTTTTCAGCATTTAATTTTCAGTATTTAATTTTCAGTATTTTACTTTATGTCTTTTATTTTATTTAAGTTTTTTTTACTACCCGTAAATATGTGTCGTAACTAAGCCAGTTATCTGGGGTTGTGATGAAATCCAATATCACCGGTTTATAAGGGGTTAAATTATAGTTTGGGTAATTTAAAAGTTTATTTATTGAGTCTTAATCTTAATGTTTTTTCATTAACTGGCCATTAATAAAATTGAACTGGGAAACTTAAAATGAACTAGACATAGGGATTTTAAGTTTAAGACCTTAGACTCAATAGTCCACGATCTTCCTTGAGGATAGATAACCCTTTAATAGATTTCCTTACAGGATAGACATATACTTGTCGGGCGGGGGTAGCCATAATTGGAACTTAAACTTAATGAATCCAGATAATTTGGTTGACATAGACATATGTTTCAATTGGGTTAAACTGGGTATTTGTGTCTGACCATCGACAGAGGCTTACACATATTTAGTGTTCCAGGTTAATAAATCAATATATTACCCAACTTTAAGATAACCACTTCATCTTTAAAATGATATTGGAAGAAATCACAACCCTAGATAGTTTTTAATATTGAATTTTCTTAAACCTACTTTCGAAAAATTTTATTTACTTGTTTTTTAAATTTAGAATCATCACATTTTCAAATCAATCAAACAACCTGTTAGATACTAGTAATCATTTGACCTCATAAAATTAATAGATTAGATATTAAGTCCTCGTGGGATCGATACTTTTTATACTACTTGAACGATACGTGCGCTTGCGTTATACGCGTGTGTAAGCACCGGTCAAACACTTCCACAACAATTTTTCTCTTCAACAACAAATTAAATTTACAAATTAAATTTACCAAAAATTGATTTCAACCCTAGCAAATTGTTGAAGCTTTGCATCCAAAATCTCTAATTCCTCCAAGCTCTTGATCCTTTGAAAATTCTTTCTTCCTCCACCAAATTGAGCTTCTTGAAGAACAAGTCTTGGTGATCAAAAGGTGGTTTGATCACTCAAGAATGACAACTAAAATTTCCCAAAATTTAACTCTTAAACCCTAGAAAAATAATCACTTCAAGCACACAAATTAATCTCTAACACTTTAGGATTAATTCCATATACTTGATAACTAGATGGGTAATTTTTGGTGAGATTTAAGCTTGAATTTGAGAGCAAAAAAAAAATTATTTCCCTTGTTCATTTTCGGCAGAAGAGATGAGCAAAGAAAGAAAAATTGCAATTTATGTTCTTTCTCTTTCTGTTCGGCAGTGGGAGGTCAGTCAGTGGAGATAAAAGCACTTTTTTTGCTTCTTTTTAAATCTTTTGTTTTGTTATTTAATTTAATGAAAAACAAAACCAAAATAAATCAATCAAAAACAAACCATGGTTAGAAAGCATTTTTACTCCACACCACATGTTTCAAAAAACTAACTTAACCAAAGTTAAAAATTAATCTCACCAACTTAGTAACTTAGTTACAATTAAAAGCTTTAGTTACATTAACCAAAATTATTCAATTGTTTTAACTTAGTTACCTTAATTAATTAAAAGCTTTATTTGTATAAACCAAGCAATTAATTTAACAATTAAATTAATTTAGTAATTAATTACTAATTTAATGTAAATCAAATTTACATCTATTATACAATAAACTTATATCAACTCTTGATATAAAATTAATTAATTCAATTCATCTCACGAATTATCGGATCAAATAATTTAATCCTTAAAACCCAAAAAATACATTGTCAACATTTGACGAAAAGTCGTCCTAGTTCCCAACGAGTAAACTTAATATAATGGAACTCTCTAGGCTCATGTTCGGTTGTTACTTATATATATACATTTATATATCTCATATATTCTTACATATATTCATGAAGGCCTGCCCACCTACAAATCATGACTAAATACACGACACGTCGAACCATACAAGTCGAGGTTAAAACGTTAATGTATAATCCCTTCGTCATTACCGTCTCCAATTGAGTAAGGTTATAGTTTTACTGTCAAAACCTTATCTACTCAATATATAATAACTTTTCATAATCATATTCCATTAATAAATAATATATGCAAAACTCTTTTACAATATTATTTTTAATGTTAAAGAAATAATTTCTTTAACGAACTTTGGGCCAAAAGATTTTCGGAATATACTTTGAAAAAATTTCTGAAAACATAATCGAACCATATGGACTGACGAATCCTCATATTAACACACACTGATCTTCGTGAGTATCGGTCTATACCTAACAGTCATCCAGAGGTCAGACCATAAAAGGTCTCTGACAAGCATGGTATCAGGCACATAGGATCACTCACAAGACCATCGTGGTGTCTCAAGTCAAAGGACCACAATAACTACTCAACTCGAAAAGACAACTATTGACAGTTTTATGGAATATCTATTAGTCATCTTTTATGAGTTTGTTCGATATTCATTCCACTAATAAATATCTGCATCTCTATACGAACTTCTGCTAAGCTCATAGTCTGTTGAGACAAACCATATGTCCATTACATATATAGACAATGCACTAGTCTTACCAATATAATGACCGACCCATGTCAATAGATCTAGACTAGGAATAATTTATATTCGAGAGAATGCGTGATATTTCTCAACACCATTTGCAACTCTTGAAACTATATCACAATATATTGTAACTCTCGGGTATTTACTAATTTCATATAAGGTTCCGAGTGAAACTCGAAATCTCTAACTCTTAGAGTAATCTAACAATTAGATTTACAATATTTAAAAAAAGTAAAAAATTACCATATTAAATGAATAAATAATCATGATAAAGAAAATATTATATTGCATAAATAACAAATATTCATACAAAAGTGAATGGTGCCCGATCACCATTTCGAACAGTTTTTACCACTGACGTTACTAGATTTAATCTGAGAAAGGATAGGGGATTAAGGATCATTCCATTAATAGAGCCTGACTGATTGTGCAAGGGTCAGCTATGCATGTCTGTAATTATTAGGTTTTATTTTTACTTTCTTGATGTATACCTGCGACCTTTATCTGTAGGAGTGAAGAGGTGTTTACTTTCTTATAGTGCAAGGGCACGTAAACCAGTTTATATAACACACAATACCGCAAACACAAATAATGAAAGCAATAAATAAAATGAATAAATATTCTGAAGCTATTACTGTTGAGGTTTTGGGCGAAAGGCGCGACGGAAGCGCTGTTCGAGCGAAATCATAATTTTAAAACTTTTTAAATTACCGAATAAATTATTCAATATCTAATATGAATAATTTATTCATTTTCACCTAAACACATTTATTCGATATCAAATAACGACTTAAATATATAAGAAACATCGTGAAACTTTTACGAAAATATTTTTCGCAAAATAGCATAAAACACGTTTTTGACCAAACCGACCATCCAATACACATGAGGGTTGCCCAGGTCAGCCCCAATAGTATTTGGGCAGTTCATGGGCTGACTGAACAGTAAAAAATTCACTCTTTGGGCTGTCGTCACCCGGTTGGCTCAAAAGTCACCCGGTAACGCCGTTTTTCCCCATTTTCACTTATTTCAACTCCGAAAAAATTTCCGACAATTGTTCCAACACCCAAAACACATCCAATACATTCAAATGACATCATTTTTCAGCACAAAACATCCAGTTTTCCAGATCTGATTTTGCAACAAAAATTATAAATTTTTCATACTTTAATCTAACTTTTTCAAGATTAATCCAATTAATCAAAACACCAATCAAAGTCACCACACATTAACCACCCAAGAACAATTCTAGGAATTACAAGAGTGTTCATAACACTCTAGAATGGCAATCTATCATCCAATGATCAAATTGAATAAATATTACAATAATATTACTCTAAACAACTTCACACATGAAATATGCTTCCAATTCCATCCTCCAAAAAAAAAGCCCCAAAATTTATGGAAAATAAGAAAACCTATATCTCACTAGATCATCAAGAAACAAGAAACAAATTTTCTAAGCTTAGGGATTTGTAGAATTACCTTTAATCCTCTCATTCCTTAGCCTTTTTTCTTGATTTTCTTCTTTCTCCACCTTGAAATATCAAGGAACAATTTGAGAGCTTTTATTCTTTAAAGTTTCGGCCATGGAGGAGGTTGGAAGGGAAAATGAAAATTTTTTACTTTAAAAATTGCCAAAACCGACATTTAGGGGTATTTTAGTCATTTTTCCAATTTAATCTAATTAAATATAATAAGCTTTAATTTGACAAATCAAATTTACACACTTAAAGCTTAATAAAATCATGTCATTTGTAACCAATAATAATTAGCCATATAACATAAAAATTATGAAATATGAATATTATTTAATCATTTAAATATCAAATAATTAATTAATCTAATTATTATTATATATGTATTTTTATTTACATTAAATAAAAAATACGTATATTAATGGCATGTGTCAAAATCTCATTTGACAAATAATTAATGTGTATATGATCAAATTATGTATCAAATACAAATACACAATAATTATTAAATGACCAAAATCCCCTAATGCATGTGTTATCGTTTAACCGTTTAAACGATTCGAATTAACTTACTTAATCCGATGAAGTATTATGAATAATCTGTACTATTCATAACGTGTTGCCCAAGTGCTCAACGAGTACACTTCATATTGTGAGACTCTCTAAGTTTAGGTTTATCCATCACGAAATCCAATTTCATGTCCATAATTCACCCACTCATGAATTATAACAACCACGGATAATCTCGCTAAACTATGCAAGTCGAGATCATTGCATACGTATAATCCCTCCATCATAGGCTATCCATATTATACCTGGGATATAGATAAAAATATCAAATCTTTTCGGTATAATATAGTCGACTTTCAATTTATGATCTATAAATAACACTCAGAACTTGATTCCGAAGTTATACCACGGCCATGGATTTACTAGATCGCAAACACGCATAGGATGCATATGCCATATACACAGGACTGACAGATTCTATCTTGATACGCACAGGATATCATTAGCATCAGTCCACACCCAACGAACAGACGGAGGTCTGATCTAAATAGATCGGTGACGTGACTGCCATTAAAGCATGGAGGATAACTCATATATCCACAGTGGTATCTCAAGTCGAAGAACTACCATGCTCGACTCAAGAAGATTCCTATTGACGTTGGTGTACTATCTATTAGGAAATATTTAGTGAGTCATTCAGTGTTTATCAAATAAATACCTACATGTCTATACGAGTCTCCCGAGACTCATGGTTCATTGGGATAAACCATCGGATCAAGTCACGATATACGACATGTACTGGTCTCAACGGATTTTACTAACTGAACCGTGTTAGTAAATCTTGACAAGGAACTTTATTTAAGGATATACAACTTATAGTGACGCTTCCCAATGTTAATTACAAACTATGTTGTAACTACGCACTACATTATAAATCCTAGGGTCTTTTTCTAATATACACGTATCACTAAACCAAATTTAGTTTCAATCTAATCGTAATTAGATATCTAATCGTAATTAGATCGAATATGTGTATAAAAGACAAGAGGTGCTACCATTAAATAAGTAATATTATGAATCGGACATAAATACGATCCAGATTGGCACTCCAAGAACCAACCCTAACAATTACAACAATGGAAAAATAGTAATCAAACAAAATACCATATAAATGTTTCGAAATAATTAAATTAATGATAAAGTACTAATCAAATGGAACAGTTAGATAAAACAATTTTAGGCACTTAATGTCCAGGTACTTTTATAAATGTCCAGCTAGACTTGATATAAGTCCGACCGGATGTCCTTTGCAAACCAGATTAGCATGTATTACAGAAACATGCATCTTAATACTGAACTAACCATTAATAAAATAACTAAAATAAATAAAATAATTTCATGGGATAATAGGGCAGTAACATACATAGAATGATAGCAGTAATGACTAACGTAATATTAAGAAAATAAATGACAGTAATAAAATAATAATAAGAAAAAAAATAAACTAGAGAGGCAGCAGATGTGGCCTGGTATATCTATCAATTACCAGATGTGTGTATGTTTTGCCGGACGCATATCATATTCAGTCTGAGATACTATGTTAACCTCAAAGAATCATAAAAGACATAAGGTGTCCTCATGTCGTACCTCTATGTATAGTTTAGCTCGAAAACACTTTTGAAAACCAGGATTTTGCTTGGATGCTTACTGGAAAAGAGGAACTCCAAAGATTTCCTCACTGTATCTCTCTTTCTAAAAATTTTAGGGTTTTGTATTTCAGTACTTCAATGCTTCGTTTCTCCTTCTAGATCGCTTTCCAACCTCACCTAGAGGGGTCGAGCCCTTTTCTTTTTTATATTATGAAGCTAGGCTCTAAAAATGGAGAAAATCAATGAGTCCCTCCCTATCTGTAGTGATTGCCAATCTGCATTGTCAAATGTAGCTCAATTCATATCCGACTGGATGTATATCTGAAGTTATATGTCCGGTCGAACGTAATCAGGTCCATGATTTCAGTAACTTAATATATGTACAATCGATGACAGCTCGATATATGTCCAGCTGGATATGTATTTTGAATTGCATATCCAGCCCAACGTGTATGTCCTGTTGGATATTAATCAGATCTCATGATTATAGGGATTGACAATCAGCACACACAATGACAATTGTTCTATGTCTGATCGTATTATGGTTTCAGGTTATGTCTAGCCAGTCTTTCTAGTCTAAGAGAATGTAGGCATGAGATAAGTGATGTTTGGTCAGTATTTGGCTTTGTTTCTTAGATTCTCTGAAGTTTTTTTCCCTCCCAGTATTCATCCTTGCAACTTTCCAAGCTTTTATAGAGTGTCCCTATAAGAGACTCATCATTGGACTGTGCTGTAAAAATATAGCGTCTACAATATCTTTAGTCTATAATTGGGTCGTGTCACTGCCATTAATGTTGTTGTCTGGTTGAACTGGGAGGGGTTGAGGGCCTGAGGATTCCTTCTGGTTACATGGCTTAATGAGTTATACTTGAAACCACTACAATGGTTGTTCATGTGTGATCATTGGTACCTCATTCTGTAGGATTACTATATCGGGTTACCATACAGAATTACTAGTCTCAAGTGACTGCTTAAAATTGCCCTTGTTCCGGTTTCTGACTTGGCCTCATATTGATAGTTATATTCTTTTTAATATGGTATCTGAAGGTAGAGTCTCATCCTGAGTCTTCCTCCGCTTTCTTGATTACATGCTCCTAATGCGACAACTCTACACTTTCTCCGAGACTCCTTTACCTTAACAGAAACACCTTATATGGTGCGTGTAATATTCTTGTAGTTGTTACATATTCTGTCTATCTTAAGCACACATAATTTTCTA
Organism: Zanthoxylum bungeanum; assembly: GCA_019454045.1. Taxonomy (NCBI): domain Eukaryota; kingdom Viridiplantae; phylum Streptophyta; class Magnoliopsida; order Sapindales; family Rutaceae; genus Zanthoxylum; species Zanthoxylum bungeanum. The sequence goes on along the minus strand of SKCR01024031.1, from coordinate 230,568 downwards.
GCTGAATTGGTGTCCACCACCCCACGTAAACGAAGACTAGAGACTATGTTGATCTTGCTGGTAACTTGCTAGTGTTGTACCGGTCCTGCTGGAGTTATTATGAGCCTGACCGACCTGGTTAACATACGGTTAACGTGGTACAGGTCTTGCTGACCTACTTGATGTGCATACTAAAATTACATCAAGTTTCATAGCCGATGAATAGAAATGATGAAACACGTGGTACCATGAAAGTGTTTATACTACTGCATATCCTTGATTTCAAGGGGTCTGTCAAGCAGTTGCAATCATGGGGATCTATATGGGTGAGGGTTCCTATTGGTACTATCTGTCTTGCTTCAACTAAGTTTGTTGGAATGACTAAGTGCTAACAGAAGGAAAAGTTACTAAAAATGATAGGGTTATGAATTGCCTTGTGTGAGAATTTGTGAAGAAAATGTCTATGAACATTTGCTTGATTAGAACTTACAAATGAAAGGCCTTTATATAGGCATTTATACAACTAACATAATAAATACACAACTACTATATTAAACACAACTACCAACTATACAATTACTAACACAACACACAACTACTAACAACACACAACTAATATCTAACATCCCCCCTCAAACTCAAGGTGGTTTAGACGAAACCAAATTGAGTTTGGAAACAAGTGTAGTGTAACATCCCGAAAGAAAGGATTTGGTGAAGACATCAGCTAGCTGATCGGTGGATTTGAGATACTTCAAGGAAATAGTGCCACAAGCAACGTGTTGGCGAATGAAATGACAATCGATCTCAATGTGTTTAGTGCGCTCATGAAAAACATCATTATGTGCTATTTCAATAGCACTTTTGTTGTCGCAGTAAAAAGTGAGAGATTATGGTTGAGGGACTCTCATATCTTCTAGAAGCCAACGTAACCATAGAAGTTCAGCTATAGTAGCAGCAAAAGCTCTATATTCAGCCTCAGTACTCGAGCGGGCAACCAATGTCTGTTTCTTGCTGCGCCAAGAAATAAGTGAGTCGCCAAGAAAAATACAGTAACCCGTACTTGATCGACGATCAGTAGGGTCTCCTGCCTAATCAGAATCAGAATAGGCTCAAAGAACCAATGATGAAGTAGCAGAAAAATGGAGACCGGTAAAGAGAGCTCCTTTAACAAAACGAAGAATGTGAAGCACTGCAGTATAATGAGTAGAACGGGGAGTGGTCATGAACTAGCTGACAATGTGAACTACATAAGCAATGTCTGGTCGAGTGATTGTAAGATAAATGAGGCTTCCAACCAATTGTCTGTAGAGAGTAGGATCATCAAGGAGAGTTTTATCTTCATCTATAGGTGTAAGACGAACATGATACTCAATTGGAGTTGGAACTGTCTTGCTATCTGTAAGGCCAGCCCGAGAAAGAAGATCGGAGGCATACTTGGCTTGCGAGAGATGATAACCATCATCAGAACAAATAATCTCAAGGCCTAAAAAATAACTCAAAGGACCAAGATCTTTCATTTCAAATTGTTGACTAAGAGCCTGTTTGAGATCTGATATGTCTGAAATATCATCTCCATTAATAATTATATCATCAACATAAAGAAGTAATATCACAATACCCTTTTCGAATTTTCAAAGAAATAAGGCTGAATCATGTGGACTGGAGGTGAATCCAATCTTTCTGACAGCGGTACTAAATTTGGCAAACCATGCACGAGGAGCTTGCTTCAAACCATATAAGGCACGTCGTAGGCGACATACTGTATTTGGTGGATGATCAAGACCTGGATGAGGCTTCATTTAAACTTCTTCAGTGAGATCACCATTGAGAAAATCATTCTTGACATCCATCTAAAACAGACTCCATTTCCAAGCAGCAACAATAGCAAGCAGACTGCGAACTGAGGTAAGGCGAGCAACAGGTGCAAAGGTCTCCTCATAATCAATCACATACTCTTGAGCGAATCCTTTACCAATAAGACGTGCTTTATAACACTCAATAGATCCATCTGAATGTGTTTTGATTTTGTAAACCCCTTTGCATCCCACTGGATTTTTGCCAGGAGGAAGATCAACCAAGTCCCAAGTACCAGTCTTTGTCAATGCTTGTAATTCATCTTGCATTGCTTGCTTCCAATGAGGATTAGAAGAAGCCTCCCTATAGGACTGAGGTTAATGCAAAGAGACAAGAGCAGTGAAACAATGATAATCTCGAAGGTAAGAGGGAGGATTTCCTACTCGGGTAGGATAGGGTGGAGATGAGTCACCAATGGTCTCTGGTGCAGTATCTGCAGGAGGGGCATCATCAGGAACAAGCGGTGATGGAGGTTGGACATCTGTATGCTCACTATGAGTACCTATATCAGGTGGAAACAACTCGATAGATGGATTAGTGAAAAGTGGAGGTGGATCTGAAGGTGACACTGTGAACTTAGAAAGAAAGGAGAACATAACATGTTCCCAGAAAATAACATGACGAGAGATGCGAAGTTTCTTTGACACAGGATCCCAACAATGATACCCTTTGTGTTGAATACCATATCCTAAGAAATAAAAACGTCTGGCACAGGGTTCTAACTTGTGTTGCTCTGTGGGAGGAAGAAGAACAAAGCAAACACTCCCAAAAACCTTGAGAAGATCATAAGGAGGGGAAACACCATAAAGACACTCATAAGGAGACAAATTGTGTTTGGTGACTGAAGAAGGAATACGATTAATAACATAAACAGCCGTAAGGCCAACTTCACCTCAAAAGTGTTCAGGACAAGAGGATGAAATGAGCATAGATCGAGTGGAATCTAAAATATGATGGAGTTTTCTTTCTGCTCGTCCATTTTGTTGAGAGGTATATGGGCAAGATCGTTGTAAAATGGTTCCTTGGGCTTTTAAAAAATGTTGAATTTTTGAGTCAAGATACTCCTTGGCATTGTCGGTCCTCAAAATTTTGATAATTTTAGAAAATTGTGTTATGATCATGTTTGCAAAGTCAATATAAATTTGAGGCAGTTCAGAACGTTGTTTCATAAGAAAGATCTATGTGAATCGAGAATAGTCATCAATAAACAAGACAAAATATTTAGATCATCCCATAGTGGCTGTAGGTGAAGGTCCACATACATCAGAGTGGACCAAATCAAATGGGGCAACAGAATTATGTTCATTATGTTGAAATGATAAAGCTGGTTGTTTTCCAAGTTGACAAGAGACACAATGGAAAGACTGGTCTTTAATAGAACCTAGTGAACCATTAGAAACTAAAGGACGAAGTTTATTTATCGAGGCATGAGCAAGACGCATATGCCACAAGTGAAGAGAAGATGTAGTAGATACAGCACATAGTTGGGAAAAACGATTTGAAGGAAGATGCAGAGAGGTGAGTTCAAACAGACGTCCAATTCTACGGCCTGTCCCAAGAATCTGTCCCGTCTGCGGATCCTGCACACGACAACCATTAGTGGAGAATATCAATTCTAATCCAAGTTCACATAGTTGACCAACAGAAATAAGGTTGAATGTAAGTTTAGGAATAAGAAATGTATTTGGTAATGTGAGTGTAGATGTTGATATGTGGCCATACCGACTTATAAGAATTTGTGAGCCATATGCATGTTGGGTTTCTCTAAGTCCCGAGGATCGATTAAAGCAATGAAACATACATGTGAATACACGAAGAAGTTGCGGAATACTTACATCGTACGGTTGAGGTGATGCGTCGAAGAATAAAAATTTTATGCCCTCCTTCGAAGCTCACCGCAAAGTGCAGATTTTGTCCTCCAAAATTGTTCCATTTTCGGTCCAAGCTCCAAGCTTCAATTGGTGATTCCTTGCTCACAAGTGGGTTTCCCTATCACCTTAGGATGACTCCTTTGTGTGCTAGCACTTAGGAATTTTTGCCACAAATATTCCTTTAGCTTCATTCAACTCTCGGCAAAGTGCAGTGAAAGAAGAGGAAGTATGCCCCTTGGGCGAGAGAGATAGAGATGAGAGTGAGAGGGTTGGGTGTCAAGTGTTGGTGGTTGGGAAAATTGTGTATCTAATACACTTTTTGAATTTCCAAAATTCATTTTCCTTACTTTGCTTTCCAAAAGTCAAGCCATTAAAGGCTACAACCACTACATCAACTATTCACATCACTCAATCAAATGATAAGTTGTCACATCACTCAAAGTGACAAGTGATTTGACGCCTGATGCGACTAGTGATTTGATGCTTAATGTGACTTGCGGGCCGCACTTGAATTCGAAATACGAGTGCACTCGCAAACACTCTCCGGCCCGGGTTCGCTAATTCCAAATTAAATAATTATGCCTAGCAAAATTAATATTCACGTTGCTAAAGAATTAATTCTAAATTAACTCGTTCGCCCGAATTAAAATCTAATTTTAATTCCGCGTTGAAATCCAATTTCGTATAATATATCGAATATATTATTTTATCGATTAATTCCAAATTAATCGTTTTCTCTCCTTATATAATATTTTATCCCAGATAAAATATCTCCGTAATTAATCCCAGATTAATAAAGTGCGAGTCATACGTCATCAGTGAATCTTCGGGAAGCGACCCATGAGATCCCCAGATATGTTGGTAGTAAATACGGTCGTCGGACTATCCGAACACGTAAGTACCTAGTACTATGTTTGTACCGATTTACAAGACAAGGTTGGCTTCTAGCAAAGCGTCATGCCTACCCAATTCTCTAGAAATATCCTTACAGGAATATGTGATCTATATCAGGCGTAGTATACGTAGTATTGCGTATTTCGATCCAGTATCGGATGTCACGTGCAAGGCCTGGGGCTGGAAATGTGTCTGCCCCGTATGAAGCACATATCGGATCTCTGGTAACTAGTCTCTATAATCGGATAAACATGACCTAGTCATAGTATCCCGATAGCTGCAGCATATAAGAGAACCAGTTCCGTATCCTACGTGATCATCATCTCCACAATTACTGGAGTGATACTTCCATCTCGACATCACACCCAATACACTACGATTCTCAATATACCCAGAAGAGGCGTACACAGAACCTGTTAAAGCCCTGGACGACCAAAACCAAAGTACATTGATTGTCGCAAGTATTAGCGGTGCAAGTCTCAGGTTAAGACCAAATACACCTACCCTGATTCGGACTTCCATAGACGCATAGTAATACTACTAATGGAATTCCGAGGGGTCTATCCAGAGCGAAGCCGTTTTCCGTACCATCGGTAAAACACAACCTCCTACTACTGCACTTGCATGAGTATCTTATACACAAATATATGAGAACTATGCCGTTATGCCCTCACAACGCGCACAAGTGTAATACTAGTCTATTCCGCATTATCGATGTCCAATCTCGATAATACTACGACTATGGATATTTAATGATTAAACCTTCGTGGATTGATACTGTCTTATATCATCTCAATCTAGGAACTAATCATAAGGACCTTTCATCATTTATACATCTTGGTGATCTAATCACAAATGATAAAAGAGCAATTTCCTTTGTCACATAGTTAATTTGTACAACAACACCATGATTTGTACAGATAGTGACGCTATGGGTCATAACTGTCCAACAATCTCCCACTTGGCCTATAGCCAGTCACTCGAGTGTCCTACACTTGAACTATGTACGGTTCGCTCAAATTTCTGAGAAAAGACTTTCGTCAGCGGATTTGCATGATTATCATCTGATGCGATTTATTCGATCATCACATCGCCACGATGTATGATCTAAACGAATCAGATGAATAGTTTAAGTATATATCTGGATCGTTGATGAGACCATTAATTCTTTAGCCTGCGCTGTAGCCTTGCTCAGCTGCTAACAGAACTATATCTAATCTAATTAGAGTATTATCAATCCAGAAGGCTTTTATTGCTGCCTCAGCTGCAGCAATAATCCACTTTTGTTGTTTATTCGGTAACAGTATCTTGCTAGGAAGATTTCCAGCTCACTGTTCCGTTATTCAAACTGTATAATACCATTGTTTCGACTTATAGTCGTTGTTATCGGTTAGGAAACTTGCAGTAGTGAACCCAGTCACTTCAAGTTCTCATTCTCCATAGTATAAGACAGCATCCTTAGTTCCTCTAAGATACTAAAGGATGTTCTTAACATCAATCCAATTACTATCACTTGGATTGGCCCAATTGTGACTCCATATGCTCAAGGCGTATGAGACACCGGGTCACGTACATTTATTTCAATGTACGATTTCTCGGAGAGTGCTAACAACTTTAAATCTATCCCAATAGATCTTTATTCCTAGAATAAAGGTTGTTTCTCCTAAGAATTCTACGAAGAATTTTCTCGAAAGCCAAGCTTTCACCGATTGTATTATGGGAATATCATTTCCAAGAAATGACATGTCATCATTACTTAGGACAATAATTATCAGTGCGCTCCCACTAACCTTCTTATATACACAAGAATCATTTTCGTTTTGAATTAAATCATACACCATTATGATTACATCAAAACGATAATTCCAAGAACACAATGCTTGCTTCAATCCATCTATGGTACGACAAAACCGTCAGGATGTTATAAACATCCTCCAAAATGTTTCCGTTAAGGAAAGCGGTTTTGGCATTTAGCTGCCACATTTCATAAATGAAACATACAGCATTAGCAAGCATTATCCAAGTGGATTTACCAGTGGCAACAGGTAAAAGGTTTCGTCGTAATCGACACAATGTTGATAACGATACATTTTCCTACAAGCCTAGCTTAGTACGTTTGTATATTGCCTTCCACGTATGTCTTCCTTGAAGACTTATATAGTACCAATAGGCACAATGCCTTGCTGTACATCAACTAGTATCCAAACATAGTTGATATACATGGAATCCATTTCGGATTATATGGCACTTTGCCATAATAGGGAGTCGATACCTTGTATCACTTCCTCATACGTAGTCAGTTCGTATTCCTCAATAAGATTAACATCTTTATGAGGTGAGATCAGAAACCCATGCCCCAGGTTGTTTTCTGACTCTGTCCAACTTACGTGGTTCTTGTGTATTCGAAGATTATGGTATAGTTTCATCCTTGATGAACTATATGTGTTCCATTAAGGAATCGGTGCCAAGAATAGTATTACTCCGATTTTCATCGAGTTTTACTTTCCTCCCACTTACCACTGCATATACGTGTTCCTCTTAGGAAAACCACATGGCGAGCAACAATTATATTGTTCTCTTGTGAGATGTTTAAGTATTATACTTTGGTTTCCCTAGGATAACCCTACAATTTAGGCACTTATCCGATTTGGGTTCTAGTTTGGTATCATCCAAACATATGCCCAGCATACCCAAATCTTCAGGAATGAGAAAACCCGGTTTCTTTCCTGTTCATATCTAATATGAAGTCTGTCAAATAGATTTTCATGGAACCTTATTCTAAATAAGTTCTGCACTGTTTATGCGTATCCATTGAAGGAAATGGTAGCTCAAAGTGACTCATGACTAACCTTATCATGTCCAACAAAATTTGGTTTCTCCGTTCAGACATATCGTCAAATTGACGTGTTCTGGGAGGAGTCCTCATTGAAAGAATACTATACTCTTTCAAGTATATGAGAAACTTATTGCTTAAGTATTTTCATCATGGTCTAACCGTGATGGTTTAATACTTTAGCCGATCTGTTTGTCTATTTCGTGTCGAAACTTTAAAAGTTTCCGATTTGTGTTTCAAAAGGAACACATAACCATAACGCGATGCCACATCCGTAAAGGTCACAAAATATTCATATCCACCTCTAGGATAGCTAGACATGGGCCCACTTGCTTCACTATGAACTAGGGCTATCAGATCGGTGGCAATTACACTTTTACCAAGTAAATAGTGTTTTAGGCACTTTGCCCAATAAACTAGATTCATAGACATTATTTGAATAGAATCAAATCTGTCCTGGTACCCACTCTTCGAAAGTGTGGATATACAATGTTTGTTTGATTGTGTCCCAGACAACAATGCCACAAACAAGTTTCAACTGATTAAATCAGTTTGAGCTATAAGTTTGTCATATTATATGTTTGAGTTTATTTATATTCAAAATATAAATGTTTTTATTCACATCTAATGTGTTTATCTCAATATCATCTTTATATAATAAAACACTTTAGTATTCTAGAATATAAAGGTATACCCGAAACCGGTTAAACCCTGATAAAGAGATAATGTATCTAGTCAAACTAGTTACATTGTAACAGTTTCCTAATTTAAGTACATACCCGAAGGGTAGTTCCTAAACTTAGGTATCTATGATTAAAACAGTGACTTTCGTCCCATTCCGATTCGCAGATTAATCTCAACTGAAGTCAGTATCCTGCTCTCAGCAGATTCTACACACCAGTACATATTTATTTACCACTTCCAGTATCTAAAATCCAATTTTAATACTTGCAGTGAACACGTTTATGACAAACATATTTGAAGTCAGAGCCTTGCTCGTTCTTCAATTCCTTCATGTCTGCCTTGTCCAAACGGCAGTCACGCTTCCGCGATCCCATTTGCCATAATTTAGGCAGACATTTTGGGATATGTCCTTTGTCTTCCTAGAAGATTATAATGATTTTGCCTTTTCCCTTTTCCATACTCCAGAAGCCTTCGGCCTAGCCTAGGCCTTCTAGAATATCGAAGTGAGATGCACCTTGCGCTTCTTGCCATATTGCAAACTTTGGCTTTAACTCATTGAGAATAGTCATTAACTCTACAAGAGTTTTCTATTGCAATTTAGTACATCTAAGATCTAAGAATAGATCTATGAAGATCCTTCAATTTCATTATCATACTTTAAGGATCTAATCCTTAGTTCTGATTAAGAAATTAAGGAGTCTATTCGGCAAGCTTAATGGATTAAGCACTAAAGTTATCATCACATGAGTATTCCAAATATCATGTTCTACTATTTCCTTAACTCAGGGCTTAGGCCTAAGATGTTATTTTATCAAATAAAGTAACTTCTTAGATTCCAGGACTATCCTAAAATTATTCCCAATTTGAAAATTAAAGTCGTTTAAATACATTTTCACCCAGGATTATGTTTTAAACACTAATCTTTCAATTTTATTTTGATTCTAATAGTCCAACTATTTAATCAACGATTTCTGGTACTATTTATTATAATGATTACTATAGTCCAACTATTTAATCAACTATAATTTAATAGATTAAATTCAATTATATTGATTACTATAATCCAATTATAAAATCAACTACAATTAAATTGTTAATTCAAATATATTGATTACTATAATCCAATTATATAATCAACTATAAATGAAATAGTTTGAATACAGTCCAACTGTTTTATTAAAACAACATTAATTATTAGTCCAACTAATATATTAATTTATTTGACGTAATATTTGATATGAGTGCGTATGGCAAGTTACTAAACGAATATTGCAAATTTAATACTTGCCTCCCACTATTTTTCGGCGAGCCTCTAACCCTCTGTGGAGTACTAGGGAAACCTTGTTTCCTAGTGGGCTAGGATCCCGTTAAATAACACACAATCTTGACTTTGGCCAACAAATTCTATGATAATTAACTAGGTAGATCTCTAAGATCAATTGGATCTCATCCAATTCCTAGATCCAGTAGGGGACATCCAAGTCCGAAACATATATCTTATATATGCCAATATATCCAATATATTGCCTAACCTTTTTCCTCTGAATCAACTAAGCCTTGGCTTTGGCACAACAAACTTAGTGATCCCAGTTAAGCGGAACCCATTGACCTTGGAAAGCTTCGTAATCAATGTCGATGGACAAAAAGTGATCTTGACTTTGGCCAACAAATCACAACTTAGACAAGACACTGATATGGAACAAAGCCTTCGTGATTCAAACACATCCTCGACGGAAAAAGACATTGACTTTGGCCAACAAACCAATGCCAGTCTTGGATCTTGAGTAAGAATCACTCAATGGAAGGGAAAAATGCTTAATATGATGTTGAGGGTTTTTTGCGTGCAATTGGCAACCAATTAATTATCTTTTTTAAGGTTTCATCATCATACACCCTTAAACATGCATTCTAAACACATAATAAGGCGCGTAAAATAAATAATAATGATATGTGGATGGATACTTTACACATTGTTCCTAGAACAAATCTCTCACTTTCCTCTCTTCCGCTAGCACATGTATTACTTCTACCCGATTACATAACACTTCTAAAGAAACCTCATTTACATTGAGGGGAATAGGTGAGAAGAGAAATACATAGACTCAAAGAGGTAATAGGCTGGACATGCAGGTCCAATTAATAAATTCTAAATTTATTACAATAATTTCCAAAATTGCCCCACCCATCTAATATCCATCCGATATACATTATTCATGCATCGCAACCATGTATTCACACAAGCATGTTATTAATCAATCTAATCCAATTAATTAATCTGAATATTAATGACCATCCAATGTTCAAACAATGATTTGATTTTGCGCGAGTCCAACTCATTTTGTGAATAAGTACTCAAAGTACGAATTCTTGAATTAAATTAAACTACAACATTAAATCCAATTTAATATGTATTTAATACTAATTCAATATTCAATTCCAAATTAAATATTACACTTTATTAACGAACCTTTACGACTTAGATTCTAAATCTAACCGTTACGGGTCTCAAAGCCCGATTAACATCCAATGTTAATTTAATTAAAGTCCAATGGGCTTTTAATTAATTTCTTAAGGCATGGACTTTTGGTCAATATGGGTCAAACCCAAATACCAAAGCTCATTTAAGGAATCATCCTTATATGCCTAGAAACCAATTTAGGCCCATTAGGCCCAATTAAATATTAAAGGTCCATTAGTCATAATTGGACTTTAAGGAAATGGTTTTGGGCCCATTTGGATCCAACCAATTTAGCCTAAACCAATCGTGGTACAACCAAGCCCAATAAGCCCAATTACAACTTTTCAAGCCCAATCCAATTTAAGTCCAACATAATTAAATTCAAAATTCCAATTTCACAATTTAATTATTCAAAGTGCATTGTCATAATTAATTAACTAAATCAATATTTCCAAAACACAATTAGGCTAATTAATCATGCTCATTATCATCAATTAGTGTCCAACACAATTGAATCAAAAATCAAACCCATTTCATGCTAGTAAGCTCTCGGCATTTTGGGGATTTTAATGTCCATTCGGTTTCAATCCAATTGAATTACAAATCAACATTACCCAATCGTTTCAAGTCATCCAATGATCAAAGAAACAAAAAATACCAAGACTTAGGGTACTATATAACTCTCGGCCAAGCCATAGATTTGGGCAAAAATTGATCCAATCAAATTTTCATGAAATTGATCCAATAAAACTTCAATTAAACATCATTTAAGCACACTCAATCAAACAATTTCATCAAATTATGCTCAAATTCATTTTACCCAATTTTAACCTTAAGTTCAAGTTTCATGCTTTAACTCGCTCTGATACCATTATTGGGTTTCTCTAAGTCCCGAGGATCGATTAAAGTAATGAAACATACATGTGAATACACGAAGAAGTTGCGGAATACTTATATCGATCGGTTGAGGCGATGCGTCGAAGAACAAAAATTTTCTGCCCTCCTTGGAAGCTCACGGCAAAGTGCATATTTTGTCTTCCAAAATTGTTCCATTTTCGGTCCAAGCTCCAAGCTTCAATTGGTGATTCCTTGCTCACAAGTGGGTTTCCCTATCACCTTAGGATGACTCCATTGTGTGCTAGCACTTAGGAATTTTTGCCACAAAAATTCCTTTACCTTCCTTCAACTCTCAGCAAAGTGCAGTGAAAGAAGAGGAAGTATGCCCCTTGGGCGAGAGAGATAGAGAGGAGAGTGAGAGAGTTGTGTGTTAACTGTTGGTGGTTGGGAAAATTATGTATCTAATACACTTTTTGAATTTCCAAAATTCATTTTCCTTATTTTTCTTTCCAAAAGTCAACCCATTAAAGGCTACAACCACTACATCAACTATTCACATCACTCAATCAAATGACAAGTTGTCACATCACATCACTCAAAGGGACAAGTGATTTGACGCTTGATGCGACTAGTGATTTGACGCTTGATGTGACTTGAGGGCCGCACTTGAATTCGAAATGCGAGTGCGCTCGCAAACACTCTCGGGCTCGGGTTTGCTAATTCCAAATTAAATAATTATGCCTAGTAAAATTACTTTTCACGTTGCTAACGAATTAATTCTAAATTAACTCGTTCGCCCGAATTAAAATCTAATTTTAATTAAGCGTCGAAATCCAATTTCGTATAATATATCGAATATATTATTTTATCTATTAATTCCAAATTAATCGTTTTCTCTCTTTAATAATATTTTATCCCAGATAAAATATCTCTGTAATTAATCCCAGATTAATTTTCTCTCTTATCTAATTTATCCCAGATTAATAAAGTGCGAGTCATACGTCATCGGTGAATCTTCGGGAAGAGACCCATGAGATCCCCGTATATATTGGCAGTAAATATGGTCGTCGGACTATCCGAACACGTAAGTACCTAGTACTACGTTTGTACCGATTTACAAGACAAGGTTGGCTTCTAGCAAAGCGCCATGCCTACCCAATTCTCCAGAAATATCCTTACAGGAATATGTGATCTATATCAGGCGTAGTATACATAGTATTGCGTATTTAGATCTAGTATCGGATGTCATGTGCAAGGCCTGGGGCTGGAAATGTGTCTGCCCCGTACGAAGCACATATCGGATCTCTGGTAACTAGTCTCTATAATCGGATAAACATATCCCACCCAATACACTATAAGAGAACCAGTTCTGTATCCTACGTGATTATCATGTCCACTATTACTGGAGTGATACTTCCATTTTGACATCACACCCAATACACTACGATTCTCAATATACCCAGAAGAGGCGTACACAGAACCTGTTAAAGCCCTGGACGACCAAAACCAAAGTACATTGATTGTCGTAAGTATTAGCGGTGCAAGTCTCAGGTTAAGACCAAATACACCTACCCTAATTCGGACTTCCATAGACACATAGTAATACTACCAATGGAATTCCGAGGGGTCTATCCAGAGCGAAGCTGTTTTCCGTACCATCGGTAAAACACAACCTCCTACTACACTTGCATGAGTATCATATACCCAAATATATGAGAACTATGCCGTTATGCCCTCACAACGCGCACAAGTGTAATACTAGTATATTCCGCTTTATCGATGTCCAATCTCGATAATATTACGACTATGGATATTTAATGATTAAACCTTTGTGGATTGATATTGTCTCATATCATCTCAATCCAGGAACTAATCATAAGGACCTTTCATCATTTATACATCTTGGTGATCTAATCACAAATGATAAAAGATCAATTTCCTTTGTCACATAGTTAATTTGTACAACAACACCATGATCTGTACAAATAGTGACGCTATGGGTCATAACTGTCCAACACTGCAGTGAAAATTGGAGATATATTTGTGGTGGGAGAGGTGGAAGAAAATAACGGGGATTGAGAAGTCATATGATTGTAACAACCAGAGTAAAAATACCAAGGAGAATTACCTGAATTGACAGATAAGGTAGTAGAAGTACTGGGATGAGTGGAGAGTATTTTTCTAAGGAGTGTTTCTAAGTTACTAGTGGATGTAGGAGAGGCAGTGATCTCAGAGGGAGCAGCAGCAATTGGAATTGCTATCTTGGAGAGCTGGTCAGCTCTTGGTGGATGAGTGGGGCATTGCTCAATGGGATGGCCAGACAGCTTGCAGTAACGACAACCCACCTTAGTGGGAATGTGAGAGGCAATATGGCCTATTTTCTTGCATTTGTGACATTCAGTAAGACTACATTCAATCAGAGTATGACCAGATTTGTTGCAGGTACGACAAAATTTACCTCCACATTTTGAGAAATGTTTACCCTCGGCGACAAGCACAGCCTCATCGTGAGATGGCTTAAGTAAGCTGAGACGAGTTTCATCAGATAATAACCGAGAGACAACAACTTCTAATATAGGCAGGGAGATTGATGTAATAATGAAGCTCGACAAGATTGAAAGTCATCAGCAAGGGCCATAAGGAATTGAATTAGCCGTATACGGTCACGATTTGCCGTATAATTAGTTGCATCAATGGTGCAACTCATTGATGGTTCTGACAGAGCAAGTTGGTCCCAAATATTCTCCATTTGTGCAAGAAATTCAGTAATAGACTGACCTTTTTCTTGTTTCAAATTATGCAACTTTTCCCACAATTGATACTGACTAGTAGATCAGAAGATGTGTACCTTAATGCAAGCAGATCCCACACTTCTTTCGCAGTTTCATAGCGGCCAAATTGATGATGAATTTATGGAACCGAAATATTCCGGAACCATGTCAGAATTTGATGATTCTTACTGTCCCAATCCTCGAGACGATCAGCGAGTTGTCCTTCAGTTTCATCAATGAGACGAGTGGGGGGCTTGACATCTCCAGTAACATAGCTCCATAGTTTCCTACCCTTGAGAAAACTACGTATTCCCTGAACCCAGAGATGATAGTTTGAACCGATGAGGACGGTAGGGATAGGTTGCATAGCATCTGACTTTTCCATTTGTCAATTAGTATAAGATCGGGATTGATTTTGACGATTCGGATTATGCTGACGTGGTGGATGACTGTGTGCTGATGTGGCAGATGACTAGTGCTGACGTGGCCATTTTCACCTCCAAAAAATACCACCGTGCTTGTCTCGACGTGAATAAGCTGATGGTATGCTTAAAATTAATTTTTAACAACTTTCCCGAAACCCGAATTTTCGGAACCAATTTTCGTTTGATGTGTTCTTCACCTCTGGAAAGAACCTAAGCTCCTGATACCATGTGAGAATTTGTGAAGAAAATGTCTATAAACATTTGCTTGATTAGAACTTACAAATGAATGGCCTTTATATAGGCATTTATACAACTAACATAATAAATACACAACTACTATATTAAACACAACTACCAACTATACAATTACTAGCACAACACACAACTACTACCAACTATACAATTACTAACACAACACACAACTACTAACAACATACAACTAATATCTAACACCTTGGTTCACCTGAAGTCTGATTGGGTGATTAACTGCTATTGGTGGTAGGTTCTTAAACAACTGGATTAGGGTTTTCCTATTTGGCTATTGATGGCGGTGAGTAAATAACGCCTACTTATTCATGAGTCGCTGCATATTTCGGGTGCTACTATCCATAACATGCATGATACGTGACTTTCTAACTTGCTCCTAAAATTGTGACATGATTCTTGATCAGAAATGATACGATCGGATTTTGCCCTAATGGCCTGCATTACCTAGGGACTGTGAGTTTCTAGTTGGGGTACGCTACTATGATCCTTAATCTTATCATAATGACATTACTATGCATCCTGGTCAAATGGAATGGAAATATAGAACATTGGCTGCTCTGGCAGAATCCATTACCTATCTTAGAATAGGTATTGATAGGACGCCATCAGAATCGAATTTCCCAACCAGTACCTCTAAAAAGTAGGATAGTGAACATGTCATGGTTTTTCATTGTTTTGGGAGAATCTACCACTGCTAATGGTCTTGTATTCTTACAATGATAGTCTTGCGAACGTAAATAAAAACATTGGTATCAAAAAGTCAACCTACCGATGTTGCTATAGACTTAATACAAGCCTGGAAGGCTAAACTGAATTCTCGTCATGACTTTAGGAATTTAATGAGATAACGATTTACTGTATTCTGTTTACCGGCTTATACTGCACATGTGGAAATACTATCTGGTTTAGCCATATGGGAATTCTAATATATGGACTTTTTCTAAAGAAAAAATATAAGAAACTTACTTGGAGTCGATGGGAGCTAGAGGGGTGACACCTTACATATGAGTATCCCGGATATACGTCGCACGCAAGACATCATGACCTTACCGCTGCAGTCATATACCTTAAGGTTGTGTGCTCTGATACGAACTTTGTTACATCTCAATATATCCGGGACGTGACCAACGAGAGATGGCATAACCGCCCCCTAAGACTCTGACAAGGATATACAAAACCTGCAAGACCTATATATATGCACATAATACACCGATTGTTGGTTTCTAAGGCATTCCCAAGATCATATTTAAGCATAAAACATTTGAATACATAAAGAAGTATGGCGGAATAATACTTACAATGAACGGCTTTAGGATGCGTCAAATTTAAAATTTTCTTCTCCAAGTTTCGGCCAAGCTCCAATTTTGAAGATGAAATCCATGGTCCAAGCTCCAAGCTTTGTCCTTTGATTCCAAGCTATTGGGATGGTTTCCCTATCACCTTGGATGATTCCTTGATGTGCTAGCAACTTTATAAAATTTGCTACAAATCTTCTAAATCTTCCTTGCAAGTCTCGACAATGAGAAGTAAAGAGAGGGAGAGAATTTTTTATTGAAACCGTGAGAGAGAGAGAGTGAAAAATGAGTTGTGTTGACTTGGTTTTTGATTTCAAAAATCTAATAATCATATACCAAACATTTGGTATTAGTCAATCAAGCGATCATGTTTAGGAAGTGTGTAAGGCAAGTCATCATCATTCTCACCAAAACCCATCACCAAAAGTAACTAAAGTGACAAGTGATGTGACAACTGATGTGATATGTGGGCCCCACTTGATTAAAAATCTGAGTTGGCCAGCGACACATCTAGGGCTCGGGTTCGCTAATTCCGAATTAATGAGTTTTCCGTTTTGACGTAATTAAATCAAATTTAATTAAATAATTATGCCTGACAAAATTACTATTCACATCGCTAGCGAATTAATTCTAAATTAATTCGTTTGCCCGAATTAAAATCCAATTTTAATTCCACGTCGAAATCTAATTTCATTTAATATATCGAATATATTATTTTATCGATTAATTCCAAATTAATCGTTATCTCTCTTCTAATAGTATTTTATCCTAGATAAAATCTCTCCATAATTAATCCCAGATTAATTATGCTCGAATCATACGTCATCGGTGAATCTTCGGGAAGCGACCCAAGAGATCCCTAGATATGTTGGCAGTAAATCCAGTCGTCGGACTATTCGAACACGTACGTACCTCGTACTACATTTTTACCGATTTACGAGACATGGTTGGCTTCTAGCAAAGCACCGTGCCTACCCAATTCTCCAGAAATATTATTAATGGAATATATAATCTATGTCAGGCATAGTATACATAGTATTGCGTATTGCGATCTAGTATCGGATGTCACATGCAAGGCCTGGGGCTGGAATAGTGTCTGCTCCGTATGAAACATATATCGGACTACATGCAACTAGTCTCTTTAATCGGATAATCATGACCATGTCATATTATGCCGATGGTTGCAACCATTTAGAGTACCGGTTATGTATCCCTACGTGATCATCATATCCATATGACTGAAGTGATACTTCATTCTTGACATCACACCCAATACACTACGATTCTCAATAAACCCAGAAGAGGCGTACACAGAACCTGTTGAAGTCTTGGACGACCAAAACCAAAGCGTATTGACTGTCATAAGTACTAGCGATGCAAGTCTCAGGTTAAGACCAAATACACCTACCCTGATGCGGATTCCCGTAGACACATAGTCATACTACCAATGGGATTCTGCGGGGTCTATCCAAAGCGAAGCTGTTTCCGTACCATCGGTAAACACAACCTCCTATCACACTTGCATAAGTATCCAATACTTAAATATATTAGAACTATGTTGTTACGCTTCCATACCACGCACAAGTGCAATACTAGTCTATTACGCATTATCGATGTCCAATCTCGATAATACTACGACTAGGGATATTTAATGATTAAACCGTTATGGATTGATACTGTCTCATATCTTATAATCCGGAACTAATCATAAAGACTTTTATCATTTCTATATATAAGTAATCAAATTACAAAATGATAAAATGCAATTTCCATTGCTACATAATTAATTTGTACAAAAACCACAATGTCTTTTACAAATAGTGACGCTATGGGTCATAATTGTCTAACAATCTCCCACTTGGCCTATAGCTAGTCACTCAAGCATCTAATACATGAACTATGTACATGTCGCTCAAACTTTTGTTGAGGAATAGCTTTCATCAATAGATCTGCAATATTGTCTTCTGATGCGACCTTCTCGATCTTCACATCGCCACGATGTATGATCTCATGAATCAGATGGAAACGTCGAAGAACATGCTTGGATCGTTGATGAGACCGCGGTTCCTTAGCCTGCACTATAGCCCCGTTATTGTCACAATAATATGGAACGAGCTCAGCTGCTAACGGAACTACTCCTAATCCAATTAGGAATTTATGGATCCAAACTGCCTCTTTTGCTGCTTCAGCTGCAGCAATATACTCCGCTTCTGTTGTTGAATCAGCAACAGTCTCTTGCTTGGAAGATTTCCAGCTTACTGCTCTGTTATTCAAACAAAATATGTACCCGGATTACGACTTGCAGTCGTCTTTATCGGTTTGGAAACTTGCATCGATATACCCAGTTATCTCAAGTTCTCCATCTCCATAGATTAAGAAAATATCATTAGTTCGTCTAAGATACTTTAGGATATTCTTATCCGCAATCCAGTGACTATCACCTGGATCGGCCTGATAGCGACTACACATACTCAAAGCATACGAGACACCAGGTCGCGTACATATCATGGCATACATGATCGATCTGACTGCCGAAGCAAACGATATCCGACTCATATTGTCTCTCTCATCTTGAGTTTTAGGACACATGTCCTTAGATAGAGTGACGCCATGTGACACTGGCAACAGTCCCCTATTGGACTGATCCATGTTGAATCTCTTCAACACTTTGTCAATGTACGTGCTCTGGGAGAGTCCAAACAGCTTTCTAGATCTATCCCGGTAGATCTTTATTTCTAAAATAAAGGCTGATTCTTCCAGATCCTTCATGGAGAATTTTAATGAAAGCTAAGCTTTCACCGATGTTAACATGGGAGTGTCATTTCCAATAAGCAATACATCATCAACGTAAAGGACAATGAATGTCAGTGCGCTCCCACTAACCTTCTTATATACATAAGGATCATCCTCGTTTTGAACGAAATCATATTCTTTTATGATCTTATCAAAACGTTGGTTCCAAGAACGCGATGCTTGCTTCAATCCATAAATGGATCGATTTAACTTACAAACCTTGTTTGCAAGTCTAGTGTTGGCAGTAAATACGATCGTCGGACTGTCCGAACACGTAAGTACCTCGTACTACGTTTATATCGACTTACAAGACAAGGTTAGCCTCTAGCAAAACGCCATGCCTACCCAATTCTCCAGAAATATTCTTACAGGAATATATAGATCTGTATCAAGCGTAGTATACCATAGTATTGTGTATATCGGCCCAGTATCGGATAATCACGTGCTAGGGCTGGGGCTGGATAAGTGTCTGCCCCGTCCGAAGCACATGTCGGATGTTTGGTAACATAGTCTCTATAATCGGATATACATGACCTGGTCACAATATCCCGATTGGTTGCGCAACACTCAAGAGCACTAGTACCATATCCTGCGTGACATCAACTCCAATATGACTGAAGTGACACTTCCGTCTCGACATCACACCCAATACACTACGACTCTCTGATAAACCCAGAAGCGGTGTACACAGAACCGGTTAAAGCCCTGTACCACCAAGACCAAAGTCTACTGATTATCGCAAGTATTAGCGATGCAAGTCTCAGGTTAAGACTATACACACCTACCTCGATTTCGGCCTCCCATAGACACATAGTCATAATACCAATGGGATTCCGAGGGGTCTATCCAGAGCGAAGCTGTTTCCCGTACCATCGGTGAAACACAACCTCCTATCGCACTTGCATAAGTATCCCATACTTATATATATGAGAACTATGCCGTTGTGCCCTCACAACGCGCACAAGTGCAATACTAGCCTATTCCGCATTATCGATGTCCAGTCTCGATAATACTTCGGCTAGGGATATTTAATGATTAATCCTTCGGGGATTGATACTGTCTCATATCATCTCAATCCAGGAACTAATCATATGGACCTCTCTTCATTTATACATCTATGGTGATCTAATCACAAATGATGAGAGTGCAATTTCCTTGTCACATAGTTAATTTGTACAGCAACACCGTGATCTGTACAAATAGTGACGCTATGGGTCATATTATCCGGAGATCTCATGGGTCGGTTCCTGAAGATTCACCGATGACGTATTACTCGCACTTTGATTAATCTGGGATTAATTAGAAGAGAGAGATAGAATTAATCTGGGATTAATTCGATGAGAGAGAAAATTAATCTGGGATTAATTACGGAGATATTTTATCTCGGATAAAATATCGTTAAAGAGAGAGAACGATTAATTTGGAATTAATCGATAAAATTAATATATTTGATATATTAATCGAAATTGGATTTCGACGCGGAATTAAAATTAGATTTTAATTCGGGCGAACGAATTAATTTAGAATTAATTCGTTAGCGACGTGATCAAGATACCATTGAAAGTGTTCAATCAAAGTCCCAAGGATCACAAATCATGCATAAAAACCGAATTATGGTTCTTGAGCAAATTTGGGGCTTTTTGATTTTAGCTTGATTCTGACAATTGATTGTGTAAGAATGTTTGTATATGATCTAATTTGAGTTATATGTAATCAATTTGGCAAAAAATTGATTGGATTGATTTTCCCCCCAATTTGCTTAATGTTGGTCAAGACTTTAATTTGGGTAAACTCGATTTAGGCATGATTTGGTTGAATTGTTTGATGAATTATGCTTGAATGAGGTTGAATTGAAGTTGTGCATGATCAATTTCAAGAAAATTGGATTAGATCAATTTTCCCCAATTCTTTAGGTTGAACATGAAACTTGAAATTGGGTAAAATGTGTTTGAGCATGTTTTAATTGAATTGGATGTTTAAGTATGCTTAGAACATGTTTAATTGAGATTGTGTGTGATCAATTTCATGAAATTGGATTGGATTCAATTTTCCCCAAATTGAAGGCTTGGCCGAAAATTGCATAACCCTAATGTCTTGGTAATTTTGTTTTGTTTGATCATTGGATGACTTAAAACAATTGGTTAATGTTGTTTTGAAGTTCAATTGGATTGAATTTTGATTTGGAACATTTTTCCCTTTTGAAGTGGCTTGGCCGAATCTTTAAGGACATGAAATTCATTGTGATTTTGTTGTTTGATTCATTGGATGAATTGAATTGATTTGGGAAATTAAGATTGTGGACTCAATTGGATTGAAACCGAATCGAATTGAAAAACCCCTAATTGCCGAGACTTGAAAGCATGTTAATTGGGTTTGATTTTGATTGAATTGTGTTGGACACTATTTGGTTGTTAAAGTGCATGATTAATTAGGCTAATTGATATTTTAGAAATGTTAATTGGGTAATTGATTGTGTATTACACTTAGGTTAATTAATTGTGAAATTTGGAATTTTATAAGTTAATTAATTTGGGCTTGATTTTGGAAATTGGGCTTGTTAGGTTGTAATTGGGCTTTTGGGCTTTGTTGTAACAAAGTTGGGTTTAGGAAAAATTGGTTGGATCCAATTAGGCCAAAACTGAATCCAAAAGGTCCAATTATGACTTAATGGACCTTAATTATTTAATTGGGCCTAATGGGCCAAAATTAATTTAAAGGCTTATGGGGTAACTCCCGGATTGGATTTTGGTTGTTCGGTTTGACCCGAGTTGACCAAAAGTCCACGCCTATAGAAATTAATTAAAAGCCCATTGGACTTTAATTAAATAAAACATTAGATGTTAGTCGGGCTTTGAGACCCGTTGCGATTAAATTTGGAATTTAAGTCGTAATCGTAGGTTCGTTAATAAAGGTGTAATATTTAATTTGGAATTAAACAATGAATTAGAATTAAATACGTATTAAATTGGATTTAATTATGTAATTTAATTTAATTCGTAGAAATTGTACTTTGAGTACGTGTTCGCAAAACAGTTTGACTCGAACAAAAATCAATCTTTGTTTGAACATTGGATGATCACTAATAATCAATATTAATTAATTTGATTGATTGATTGATAACATGCTTGTATGAATACATGGTTGTGATGTTTGAATAATGTATATCGGATGGATATTAGTCGGGTTGGGCGATTTTGGAAATTGTAATAAATTTGATTTATTAAATTGGACCTGCGTGTCCAGCCTTATCTCCTATTTCTTTGTATTCTCTTCTCACCTATTCCCCTCCATGTAAAAGAGGTTTCTTTAGAAGTGTAGTGTAACGGGTAGAATAATACAAGTGCTAGCGGGAGAGAGAAAGTGAGAGATTTGATCTAGGATCAATGTAAAATATCCATCCGCATATCATTATTATTTTATTTCATACTCGCTTTATTATGTGTTTAGAATGCATGCTTAAGGGTGTATGATGATGAGACCTTAACAAAGATAATTAAATTGGTAGCCATTTGCACGCGAAAAACCCTCGTTAAATATCATGCGTTTTTCCTTCCATTGAGTGATTCTTACTCAAGAGATCCGAGATTGGCAGGGGTTGTTGGCCAAAGTCAAGCCCTTGTCCATCAAAGATGTGTTTTAATCACGAGGCTTTGTTCCATATCGGTGTCGTGTCCAAGTTGTGGGTTGTCCAAAGTCAAGACCACTTCTTGTCCATTGACATTGATTACGAAGCTTCCATGTCAATGGGTCCGCGCTTGACTGGGATCACTAGGTTTGTTGTGCCAAAGCCAAGGCCTAGTTGATTCAGAGGAAAAAGGTTAGGGTATACATTCGATGTATAGGCATATATAAGATATATGTTTGGGACTTGGATGTCCACCTACTGGATCTAGGAGTTGGATAAGATCCAATTGATCTTAGAGATCTACCTAGTTAATTATCATACAATTTGTTGGCCAAAGTCAAGATTGTGTGATATTTAACAGGATCCTAGCCCACTAGGAAACACGGTTTCCCGAGTACTCGACAGAGGGTTAGAGGCTCGACGAAAAATAGTGGGAGGCAAGAATTGAATTTGCAATACTCGTTCAATTACTCGCCATATGCGCTCATTTAAATTATTTCGTCATTAGATTAAATGTTAGTTAGACTAATATTTAAATTGTTGTTTTAATAAACAGTTGGACTGTATTATACTTGATTATATATAATTGGATTATATTAATCAATATATTTGAATTAATTAATTTCAGTTACAGTTGATTTTATAATTGGATTATAGTAATCAATGTAATTGAGGTTAATTAATTTGGATATATTTGATTATATAGTTGGACTATTATAATCATTATAATATATAAAGTACCACTAATCGTTGATTAAATAGTCGGACTATTGTAATCAAGATAAAATTGAAAAGTTGGATATTTAAAATATAATCTAGGATTAAAATATTTTAAATGATTTAATTTTCAAATTGGGAATAAATATAATAGGTACTTTATTTGATAAAATAACTCATTATACCTTTAGCCCAAAATTAAGCAAGATAAGTAGAGCATAAAATCTTTGGAAGATTTTTGTGATGATGACTTTAATGCTTAATTTAATATACTTGTCATAAATCTAATTTTGGATCTAAGAAGTATTAAAATTGCAATTTATAATTCTTGGAGAATTAATTGGCTATTCATGTAAAGTCAAAGTTTGCAATTGGGCATGTAGCACGAGGTGCACATTCCTTTCAATATTCTAAAAACCCAAGGCTTGGCCTAAGGTTCCTAAAATATTGAAAAGGATAATTGACATATCCCAAAGTGACTACCATTTGGATATGGAAGACACGAAGGAATTAAAGAAAGGGCGAGGCTCTAACTTTAAAAATATTTGTCTAAGTTATGTTCACAGCTAGTATTGAAATCAGATTTTAAATACTTAGTGTGGTACATAAAATATATGTATTGATGTTCAGAACTTATTTAGAATAAGGTTCCATAATAAATCTGTTTGACAGATATCGTATAGGATATGAACAGGAAAGAAACGAGGTTTCTCATTCCTGACAATTTGGGTATGCTAGGCATAACGTTTGGATGATACCAAACTAAGGACCCAAATTGGATAAGTGCCAATATAGGTTATCCTAAGGGAAACCATAAGTATAGTACTTTATACATCTCACATGAGAACAATGTGATTGTTGCTCTCCATGCGGTTTTCCTAAGAGGAATACCGATATGCAGTGGTAAGTGGGAGGATAGTATAACTCGATGAAAATCGGAGTAATACTGTTCTAGGCACTGAATCTTAATGGAACATATATAATTCATCAAGGATGAAACTATACCATTAATCTTCGAATACACAAGAACAAAGGAAGTGATACGAGGTATCGACTCCCTATTATGACAAAGTGTCATGAGTCCGAAATGGATTCCATGTATATCAATAAGTTGGATACTAGTTGATGTACCACAAGGCATTGTGCCTATTGGTACTATAAGTCTTCAAGGAAGACGTACATGGATGGCAATATCCAACGTATAAAGCTAGGCTTTTAACGGAAATGTATCGTTATCGACATTGTGATTGATTACGATTCAACCTTTTACCTATTGCCACTGTAGATCCATTTGGATGATGCTTGCTGACGCGAGCATAAGTTCTTGGAATTATCATTTTGATGCAATCATAATGGTGTATGATTTAATTCAAAATGAAAATGATTCTAATGTAAATAAGAGGGTTAGTGGGAGCGCACTGACAGTGGCTGTCCTATAAAATAATGATAATACGTCATTTCTTGGAAATGATATTCCCATAAAAAATAAATGTCGGCGAAAGCTTGGCTTTCGAAATACTCTCCGTGGAATTGTACATTGAAAAATGTACAAGACCTGGTGTATCATACGCTTTGAGCATATGGATTCACAAACAGGTCAATCCAATTGATAGTCACTGGATTGAAGATTAAGAACATCTGTTAGTATCTGAGAGAACTAAAGATGTTGTCTTAAACTATGGAGATGGAGAACTTGAAGTGACTGGGATCACTGCTGCAAGTTTCCAAACCGGTAAATACTGCGGTACTATAAAGTTTGAACACTGGGACAGTGAGCTGGAAATATTCCGAGCAAGATAACTGTTGCCGAATTAACAACAAATGCAGATTATTGCTGCAGCTGAGGCAGCAATAGAAGCCATTTGGATCAATAATAAATCTAATTAGATTAGATATAGTTCTGTTAGCAGCTGAGCTAGGCGTCAGCACAGGCTAAAGAATTAAAGGTCTCATCGACGATCCAGATATATACTTCTATATCATCTGATTCGTTCGGATCATACATCGTGGTGATGTGATGATCGTGTAAATCGCGTCAGACGATAATTAAGCAAATCCGCTGACGAAAACATTTCCTCAGCAATTTGAGCGAATTGTACATAGTTCGGGTGTTAGACACTCGAGTGACTGGCTATGTGCCAAGTGGGAGATTGTTGGATAATATGACCCATAGCGTCACTATTTGTACAGATCACGGTGTTGCTGTACAAATTAACTATGTGACAAGGAAATTGCACTCTCATCATTTGTGATTAGATCACCATAGATGTATAAATGAAGAGAGGTCCATATGATTAGTTCCTGGATTGAGATGATATGAGACAGTATCAATCCCCGAAAGATTAATCATTAAATATCCCTAGCCGAAGTATTATCGAGACTGGACATCGATAATGCGGAATAGGCTAGTATTGCACTTGTGCGCGTTGTGAGGGCACAACGACATAGTTCTCATATATATAAGTATGGGATACTTATGCAAGTGCGATAGGAGGTTGTGTTTCACCGATGGTACGGGAAACAGCTTCGCTCTGGATAGACCCCTCGGAATCCCATTGGTATTATGACTATGTGTCTATGGGAGGCCGAAATCGAGGTAGGTGTGTATAGTCTTAACCTGAGACTTGCATCGCTAATACTTGCGATAATCGGTAGACTTTGGTGGTGGTACAGGGCTTTAACCGGTTCTGTGTACACCGCTTCTGGGTTTATCAGAGAGTCGTAGTGTATTGGGTGTGATGTCGAGACGGAAGTGTCACTTCAGTCATATTGGAGTTGATGTCACGCAGGATATGGTACTAGTGCTCTTGAGTGTTGCGCAACCAATCGGGATATTGTGACCAGGTCATGTATATCCGATTATAGAGACTATGTTACCAAACATCCGACATGTGCTTCGGACGGGGCAGACACTTATCCAGCCCCAGCCCTAGCACGTGATTATCCGATACTGGGCCGATATACACAATACTACGGTATACTACGCTTGATACAGATCTATATATTCCTGTAAGAATATTTCTGGAGAATTGGGTAGGCATGGCGTTTTGCTAGAGGCTAACCTTGTCTTGTAAGTCGATATAAACGTAGTACGAGGTACTACGTGTTCGGACAGTCCGACGATCGTATTTACTGCCAATATATCCGGAGATCTCATGGGTCGGTTCCTGAAGATTCACCGATGACGTATTACTCGCACTTTGATTAATCTGGGATTAATTAGAAGAGAGAGATAGAATTAATCTGGGATTAATTCGATGAGAGAGAAAATTAATCTGGGATTAATTACGGAGATATTTTATCTCGGATAAAATATCGTTAAAGAGAGAGAACGATTAATTTGGAATTAATCGATAAAATTAATATATTTGATATATTAATCGAAATTGGATTTCGACGCGGAATTAAAATTAGATTTTAATTCGGGCGAACGAATTAATTTAGAATTAATTCGTTAGCGACGTGAATAGTGAATTCGCTAGGCGTAATCACTTATTACGACGCGACGGAAAATTCGTTAATTTGGAATTAGCGAACCCGAGCCCGAGAGTGATTGCGAGCGCATTCGCATTTCGAATTCGAGCGCGGCACGCGAGTCACATCAAGCGTCAAATCGCTAGTCGCGTCAATCGTCAAATTAATTGTCACTTTGAGTGATGTGACTTGACAATATGTCACTTTATTAAAGTGAATAGATGTGATGTGACTTAAAGTTAAAAGTTGAAATGATGAAAAAGCTTTATTGTTTTTAACTTTTGACTTTTGAATTAAAAGATAAGATATATATGTTTTATTTATTTTACTTGGTAAATGAAATAAAAAATATATATATTAAAAACCTTTTTTCTCTCTCTTACATGCAGAATTCGGTCCTCTCTTCTCCCTCTCTTTTTTTTCTTCATCTCCTTCACGCATGGTGCGATTTCTTCTCCTTTTGTTCTGGTTTGACCGAGCATTTGAGAAGGAAAAGAAGACAAGTGCTAGCACACACCTTGAGTGATACATAGGTGATAGGGAAGTGATTCCGTGAGCATGGAAGCTTGAAGCTTTGAGCTTCAATGGAGCTCATCAATGGCCGAACATGGAGGAAGCCGAACCAGTCCAAACCGAGCAGTCCACTGCCTTGGAGAGCTGTTGCCGTGAGCTTGGAGGATGCAAAACGCATCTTGTTCTTCATTCATCAAAACCTAAATTCAATGTGAGTATATTCCGCACCTCCTTTGATGTGTTCATATGTGGTTTTTTATGCATGATTTGTGATCCTTGGGACTTTGATTGAACACTTTCATCTAGGTACGACAAAACCGTCAGGCTGTTGCATATAAACATCCACCAAAAGGTTTCTGTTAAGGAAAACGGTTTTGACGTCCATCTGTCATATCTCGTAATCGAAATACTCAGCAATAACAATCATTATCCGAATAGATTTAATCATGGCAACTAGTGAAAAAGTTTCGTCGTAATCGAAACCATGTCATTGACGATACCCTTTCGCTACAAGCCTAGCTTTGTATGTTTGTATGTTGCCATCCATGTCGGTCTTCCTTTTGAAGACCCATTTGCAATCAATAGGCTTTACGCCTTCTGGTGCATCAACCAGTGTCCAAACTTGGTTGGTATACATGGAATCCATTTCGAAATTCATGGCATCTTGCCATAAACCGGAGTCAATACCTTGTATCGCTTTTTCATACGTAGCCGGCTCATCTTCCTCAATAAGATTAATATCCACATGAGGTGAGATCAGAAACCCATACCTCTCAGGTTATTTTCTGACTCTCTCCGACCTACGCGGTCCTTGTGTATTTGAAGATTGTGGTACAGTCTCATCCCTGATGGACTGTTCATGTTCCGGTAAGGATTCTGTGCCAGGAACAGTATCACTCTGATTTTCATCGAGTTCTTCTTTCCTCCCACTTATCACTGCATTTAAGAATTCCTTCTCAAGGAAAATCGTATGTAGAGCAACAAATACTTTGTTCTCTTATGGGTCATAGAAGTAATATCCTTTGGTTTCCCTAGGATATCCTACAAATAGGCATTTATCCGATTTGGGTTCAAGTTTGGTACCTTCCAAACGTTTGACGTATGCCCAGCAACCCCAAATCTTCAGGAATGAGAAACCCGGTTTCTTTCATGTCCATATTTCATATAGAGTCTGTTGAACAGACTTTGACATAACCTTATTCAAAATAAGTATTGCACTGTTCAATGCATATCCCCATAAGGAAATAGGTAGCTCTGTGCGACTCATCATAGACCTCACCATGTCTAACAAAGTTCGGTTTCTCCGTTCGGACATACCGTTTAATTGCGGTGTTCCGGGAGGAGTCCACTGTGAAAGAATACCATATTCTTTCAAGTAATCAAGAAACTCACTGCTCAAGTATTCGCCACCACGGTCCGACCGTAATGTCTTAATACTTTTGCCGGTCTGTTTTTCTACTTCGTGTCGAAACTCTTTGAATTTCTCAAAAGTTTCCGACTTGTGTCTCATAAGATACACATAACCATAACGCGATGAATCATCCGTAAAGGTTACGAAGTATTCATATCCACCTCTAGCCTGGCTAGACATGGGCCCATATACGTCACTATGAACAAGGGTTAACAGTTCAGTGGCACATACAACTTTACCGCTAAAAGGTGATTTAGGCATTTTGCCTAATAAACAAGATTCGCAGACGTCATATGAATTTGGATCAAATCCGTCCAAGTACCCATTCTTCGAAAGTGTGGATATGCGTGTCTTGTTTATGTGTCCCAGACGACAATGCCACATATAAGTGTGGCATTATTTACATCAGCAATGCAAATTTCCATATCATTTTTATACATAAAACACCTAGTGTTTCTAAATACAAAAGTATACCCATATTTGGCTAACAAAGATACAGAAATAATATTCCTAGTCAAACTAGGTACATAATAACAGTCTGTAAGTTTAAGTACATGCCCCGAGGGCAGTTCCAAAACAAAAGTGCCAACGGCCAAAATGGCGACTCGTGTCCCATTTCCAATGCGGAGGTCAATCTCTCATGAGGCCAGTCTCCTGCTAATCTGCAAATCCTGCACATCAGTACATATATGAGTTCCACAACCAGAATCAAAAATCCAATTTTTAAAACTAGTAGTAGACATGTTTATTTCTATAACAAACATACCTGAAGTCGGAGCCTTGCCCGCTTTGATTTCCTTCATGTGTGCCTAGTACTCGCGGAAGTCACGCTTCCAGTGACCCCGCTTGCCGCACTGGAGACAAACATCTTGGGATTTGTCCTTAGGTTTCCTAGAACCCTTTGACTATTTGGCCTTGCCCTTCTTCTTATGCTTCTTCTTCTTGACACCTCCAGTCGCATTGGGCCAAGCCCTCGGAGTCTGAGATGTTGAAGCAAAGTGAGCCTCGCGCTTCTTACCCTTGGACATCAACTCTCCAAGATTTTGGTCTTGGTTCAACATGTTGTAGTTCATGATGAACCCACTCCAAGTGTCGGGGAGAGACTGTAGGATCAAATCCACTGAAGTCTCAGCCTCGAAGACTATGCCCATCTGTCCGAGCTGCTCAATGTCAGTAATCATCTGTGAGACATGGTGCTCAACAGACGTACCATCTGACATGCGAGCGCGGAAGAGCTTCTTCTGTAACTCGTATCTTTACGATCTAAGATTAGATCGGTGAAGATCGTGCAACTTCGCCATCATCTCATAGGGATCCAACCCCTTATTTTGACGACGGAATTACGGAGTCATAGCGGCAAGCATTACCCATTGTGCAGTCGCATTGTCATCGCTATGAGTTTTCTAAAGCTCTAGCTCAAGCAACTGTTCAGGTCGGGGCTTAGGCCCAAGAGGTCGCACTATAGTGTAGAGTAACTTCTCGGAACCCAGAACAATTCTGAGATTCTATCCAGTCCTGAAAGTTTGTGCCATTAAAGACGTTGTCGCCCATGACAATATCCCTAATGCTTAACTTTCATGTCATCTTAACCGCAATAGTCTAACTATTCGATTAACGATGTATGGGTACAGTCTAACTGTTACAAGAAAAATAATAATATATTAGTCCAACTAATAAAATAATTGACGAAATAATTTGAAAGCGCATAAAGCTAAGTATTTGAACGAAATTGCAAATTCAATACTAGCCTCCCACTATTTTTCGGCGAGCCTCTAACCCTCTGTTGAGTACTCGGGAAACCTAGTTTCCTAGTGGGCTAGAATCCCGTTAAATAACACACAACCTTGACTTTGGTCAACAAGCTGTATGATATTTAACTAGGTAGATCTCTAAGATCAATTGGATCTCATCAAATTCCTAGATCTGGTAGGTGGACCTCCAAGTCCGAAACATATATACAATATATATGCCAATATATTTTTCTAACCTTTTTCCTCTGAATCAACTAAGCCTTGGCTTTGGCACAACAAGCTTAATGATTCCAGTTAAGCGGAACCCATTGACTTTGGAAAGCTTCGTAATCGATGTCAATGGACAAGAAGTGATCTTGACTTTGGCCAACAAATCACAACTTGGACAAGACACACGATATGCAACAAAGCCTTCATGATTCAAACACATCCGCGATGGACAAAGGTCTTGACTTTGGCCAACAAACCAGTGCCAATCTTGGATCTTGAGTAAGAATCACTCAATGGAAGGAAAACGCTTAATATTTATTGAAGGTTTTTCACGTAAATTGGCAACCAATTTATTGTCTTTGTTAGGTCTCATCATACACCCTAAAACATGCATTCTAAAATCATAATAAGGCACGAAAATAAATTAATAATGATATGCGGATGGATATCTCACAGATTGTTCCTAGAACAAATCACTTCATTTCCTCTCCCCGGCTAGCACTATTCTTACTTCTACCCAATTACATAAAACAATGAAAGAAACCTCATTAACATTGAGGGGGATTAGGTGAGAAGAGAATTACAAAGAATCAAGAGAGATAAGGCTGGACACGCAGGTCCAATTTAATAAATTCTAAATTTACAACAATTTTCAAAATTGCCTTTTCCCTTCTAATATCCATCCGATATACATTATTCATTCAACACATCCATGTATTCACACAAAGCATGTTATTCAATCAATCTAATCCAATTAATTAATCTTGAATTAAGTGATCATCCAATGTTCAAACAACGATTTGATTTTGCGCGAGTCCAACTCGTTTGAGAATAAGTACTCAAAGTACGAATTCTTGAATTATATCGAACTACAATTTAAATCTAATTTAATTCGTATTCAATACTAATTCTATATTTAATTCTAAATTAAATAACTACAATTTTTAATGTGCCTTTACCACTTAGATTCCAAATCTAATCTAAATGGGTCTCAAAGCCCAATTAACATCCAATGTAGTTTAATTAAAGTCCAATGGCTTTCAATTACTTTCTTAAGGCATGGACTTTGGTCAATATGGGTCAAACCCAAATTCCAAAGCCCAATTAAGGAATCACCCTTATTTTCCAAGAAATCAATTTAGGCCCATTAGGCCCAATTAAACATAAAAGGTCCATTAATTATATTTGGACTTAATGGAGTGGTTTAGGCCCAATTTGGATCCAATCCAATTGACCTAAACCAACTTGGCCCAACCAAGCCCATTAGGCCCAAATACAACATTAAAAGCCCAATTCCAAATTTAGCCCAATTAATCAAATTCTAAATTTCTAAATTTCATAATTTAATTAATTAAAGTGTATTACACTAATTAATTATCTAAATTAATATTTCCAAAATACTAATTTAATCAATTAATCATGTATTAATTTGTTCAACTCATGTCCAACATTTTGAAACAAAAAATCATCTCATTTCATGTTCCATAGCTCACAACATTTTAGAGTTTATTTACTTTCGATTCCGATTTCAATCCGATTGAATCTCAAATCAACATAATCATGTTTTTCAACTCATCCAATGATAAAAAAAAAAAAAATACCATGACTTTAGGGTAAATGTTGCATTCGGCCAACATACATAAATTAAGGAAAATTAATCCAATTGAATTTTCTTCAAATTGATCATGCATAACTCCAATTTATCATCATTCAAGCATACTCAATCAATAAATTTTATCAAATCATGCTCAAATGAATTTTACCCAAATTTTACCCTAATCTTTTTCATGCTCAAATTAGGCTCTGATACCATTGTTGGTTTCTAAGGCATTCCCAATATCATATTTAAGTATAAAATATGTTAATACATAAAGAAGTATGGCAGAATCATACTTACAATGAATGGCTTTAGGATGCGTCAAATTTAAAATTTTCTTCTCCAAGTTTCGGCCAAGCTCCAATTTTGAAGATGAAATCCAAGCTCCAAGCTCTAAGCTTTGTCTTTTGATTCCAAGCTATTGGGATGGTTTCCCTATCACCTTGGATGATTCCTTGATGTGCTAGCTGTTGGGGTTGGTGCTCAGTGCGCCAATCCGGACCGTATTTATGTCTGATTCATGAATACGAACATCCCCTTATTCCATAATATTACTTATTTGTGGTTGCACCTCTTGTTTTTATATACGTATTCGATCTGATTACGATTTGATTGAAACTAAATATGGTTTAGTGATATGTATATATTAGACAAAGGCCCGATAATAAATAATGCAGTACACAGTTACAAAGTTAGTTTGTAATTGACATTGGGAAGTGTCACTGCTATATGTATGTTATCAAACATAGTTCCTGGTCAAGATTTGCTAACACGGGTCGGTTAGTCAAATCCATCGAGACCAGTACATGTCGTATATCGAGACTTGGTCCGATGGTTTATCCCAATGAACCATGAGTCTAGGGAGACTCGTATAGACGTGTAGGTGTTTATAGTGGATAAACACTGAACGGCTCACCGAAGATTCTTAATGGTTGGTACACCAACGTCAATAAGAATCTTCTCTGGTTGAGTAGCATAGTGGTCCTTCGACTTGAGATACCACTGTGGATGTATGAGACATCCTCCACACTTAGATGGCAGTCACGTCACCGATCTATTTAGATCAGACCTCCGCCTGTTCGTTGGGTGTGGACCGATCCTCAGGATATCCTGTGTGTGTCAAGATAGGATCCGTCAGTTATGTGTACAGAGCATAGGTAGTCCATATATAATTAGCAGTCTGTTAAATCTGTGGCCACAGTATACTTCTGAAATATGTTCCGAATGCTATTTAGAGATTGCTAATAGATACGTCGACGGGATAATACCTATAGAGATTTGACGTTTACATCTATATCTCTGGGATTATCCGGATACCTGTGACGGAGGGATTATACGTATGCAATGACCTCGACCTGTATGATTCAGCTAGATTATCTGTGATCGTCATAATCTACGGGTGGATAGATTATGCACATGAAATTGGATTTTGTGACGGATATATCTGAATCTAGAGAGTCTCAATAATGAAACATACTCGTAGAGCACTAGAGCAACATTTATAAATAATTATGATTATTTATAAATCGTTTAAACGTTAAACGAAAAATACATGCGAACGGACCGAACCGTCATTTCCTAATTAATGTGTATTTGTATTTAATATATGATATTATTAAATACACATTAATAAGTAGTCAAATAAAGGTATTTGACATATATCATTAATATATGTATTTGAGATATTTAAAGTAAATATAATACATATGTTTGATATATTTGTATTTAATTAATTATTTAATTATTTAATTGTTAAATGATTAATATAATTAAAATATAAATATATCACCAAATGATAAAGTTAGGAAATGATTATAAATGTAAATGTTTGACTTTACATTAAAGGAAAAGGTTGTCAAATTGATTTTGACTTCTTAAGATATTTGTTCAAAATTGTTTGAAAAATGAAAATATCTTTTTCCTTAATTTTTATCAAAATTCGGCCATGACCTTAGAAATATAAGAGTTATATTTTCTTGGTTGCCTTTGTTGACCAAGTTTTAAATATCTAATAAAGTGTTTTTAGATATTTAATCAAGTTGATCAAACTTTAGTTAAATGAAATTGAAATGAAATTTGTTAAATATATGCTAGGTGAATTCGGCCAAGGGCAATTTTTACCACAAGTATATATTTTTTTCATTTAATTTTCATTTGATAACCTAATACACTTTAAAAGAAAACTCCATTAATGGAAACCAAGAAAGCTTGTGAGAAAGAAAGAAGAAACCAAAGAAAGCTTGGATTTTAGTAAGTTTCTCCAACTTACTATTAGAAAGGAAAATGTTCCTTAGGATCTAGGCTTTAACATATGATGTTCTTAGGTTATTTCTTTCTTTATTCTTTTTTGTTTTTTATGATGGAAGTTTTGGTGGAAGTGTTGTGCATGTATGATGATGGAAGCTTATGACTATTGTAGTAATAAGTATTCTTTTATGGTTTTGGAAACCTTGTTGCTAATCTAGAGTTGTTGAACCACTCTTAGATGACCTAGATTTGATCTTGAGTTGTTTCATTGTGTTTATACTTTGGTTGGATGGAAGAAACATGATTGAATTAATTGATTTAACCAATTTGGTCTAATTTGTCCAATTTGAAGAAATTGAAAAATTAGGGTTCATGACCTAGTCCAAATTTGGGGCTTTTCATATATGTTATGTATTTGGATGTTTATATGATGCATATAAAGTTTCATGTTCATTGGATTACATCTTGACGTGTTTTGATGCATGAAATGACAAAGTGCACACTTTGGCACCAAAGTGGTGCATTCGGCCAAATGAAGAAAAATGGGGATTTATGTTGCCCTTGGTGTTTTTGATGTTTTGAACATGCTAAGTTCATCTTAGAAATGATTTAGAATTATTCAAAATTGATTTGATCAATTTCGGACTAAAATAGACTAAATACCAATTGTGAGGGTAATTCGGTAAATTCACTTAAATATGATTTATTTGAATTTTATTTCATAATTTGATTATTGGATAATTAAATAAATATGTTTATTTAATTAATCCGAGAAAAATTTTTGAAATCGGAAAATTTGATTTTCCACCGTTTCCGCTGCGTTACCGGATTTAGCCCCTAAAACCCCTACAAAATGGTATCAGAGCGAGTCTGATTCTAGGCCTCCATAAATGATTAGCTTGTTTTATTCAATGTTTAATCATGTTTTCTTGACTTTATACATGCATGTTATAATCTAATTTGATTAGATTTAGGGTGTATGACACTTAATGGAATATCCCCGCTTAATAAGGTTTTAAAATAACTAGTATTTGGAATACTTGTTTCTTGGTCCGTCTTGTCAATACGGTTTATTAATATCTTTTCGTTGACTACATCTGAGACCGTGCCTCTGCTGTGAGGATGTAGCTGATAGAAATTTATTTATGCCGAATGTATATTAGATACTAGATAAATTCAAGCGAAAACGGAATCCTGAACGTGCCCTAGCTGTCAGGGTTACGCAAGTAACTTGCGTTTATCATTGACAAGTTTAACCTTGGTACGTCTCCTTGTGGGCCTGCCTTAGCAGCGACAACGAGAAACGACCAGGACCGGAACCTCGGAGTCACTAGTGAGTGATTGACAATGAGTTGTCTACCTGTGAATATACGTAGGCGAGACCGTGCCTTTGCTGTGAGTCGAAATATATTCATAGGGCCCACTTCCCATTAGGGAATTTGATTTAATTATTGAATTCTCATTTTTCCGTTGGGGATTACGGTATTACGTAAAATAGTGGGAGGCACTGCTAAGTTTAAAAAATTCCTTAACTTTGGCAGTGTGTATTATTATCGAAATAGCTGCTTGTTTGTTTTTCTTAATCTATATTAGATAGAATTAAACTTTTAATTCACTGTACATATATTTTGATATGTTATCTGACTTGACTCTTGGTTGCAATTATTCTAGAATAGGTTCTAGATACTACTAGACTAAGATATTTTTAGATTGGTCTAAACCATCGGGAACTTTTGTTCCGATTCTCTTCAAAATCAAGATGGTTAGTGACTTAGTTTCTAAGTCATGATAGATAATCTAGATAGATATCCCTTTAGGATATAATACTTTAGAGAGAATAGTTTCTTATGCAGTAAGAATTGACTTGAATTAGTTCATGTCTCGAGATTCTTGACTGGCATTAAGAAAGCCCCATTAGGTATTTGTTTATCTAGTAATGACGTTTCTTAGCTTTAATTACCTTTAGAGGCAATGTGTCCGACACGATTTGCTAATCAATTATCTACAATTGTTGTGAATAGTTGAATGCAAATAGTAAAGCTAAAGAAAGGAGATGTGTATAGTTGTGTATAGAAAATATCGATTTTCACAAATACAACAACTATAGGTATTGGATACCAGATCTCCCGTCTAGTTATTTGAAAATATTAGTTAACGATTGTTTTGATATTTGATATCGGAACTTGCGACTATTGGATAGTTACTTGTTCTTTATAAACATTTGTTATATATTTTAAATATGACTAATAGTGTCATTGATATAGAGATAAACATTAAGAAAAATTATTCGGTAAAAG
Source organism: Zanthoxylum bungeanum (assembly GCA_019454045.1). Lineage (NCBI taxonomy): Eukaryota > Viridiplantae > Streptophyta > Magnoliopsida > Sapindales > Rutaceae > Zanthoxylum > Zanthoxylum bungeanum. The sequence goes on along the minus strand of SKCR01024031.1, from coordinate 193,765 downwards.
TAAATAATTTAGAACGGTGCTTTATGAGTTTAATCACTTAAGCATTGGATTCTTATTCCATATGGTGAAGGATGGTTTGATACTAGATCACACCACATATCCTTATCCATTTAATGAATATTGTATTCAGGAAAGTGATTAAGATCTCGTTTAACCAATGATTGTCATTGGACCACCAGAATTATTTAACTGATACATTGGATGTATGTAGTTTAATAAATAATAATTACTTAAGGTATTTTTCTTTATTTCGTAACTTAGTTGATGAATTGTCATAACTTAGTTACGTGTTTCTGAAGGAACACATATTGAAAGTCTTGAAAGTATCAAGAAATTTCAATCTGTTCTGATGAAACGAAGATTGAACATTTTTGACTTGTTCAAATATATTCAATCTGAAGTATTTTGAAAACTTGATCCTTAAAATTCATTACATGTCTTTGATCTGTTCAAAGATCTTTGATACGATCAAACATTTGAATTTAAAGCAATTAGTTCTAAGGTTATTCAGTGAATATGATTCATATTCAATATTATTCTTCCACGATTCCATCTTGATGGAATTGAGTAGTGGGAGCAATCGAATCTTATATGATTTGATTCGTTTGATATTGAATGTTACCGAATTAGTTTCAATACTCTTGGGGTTATGCTCCAGTAACACTAATTCATCTCTTTAATTAATTAATGTTCCATTAATTTCTACATTATATATATGATATGTATAGGTAGAAAATTCGAATCTTGAAAAGTTTGAGATTTGAATCTTTCTTTTATATAATAGTTATATAATGGAAATTACTTACACCTTGGAGGTATAAGTAAAAGTTTATCATTTATTCTATTTATAGAATATTGTATTCTATTTAATAGAATATCTTTCCTACGATCCTAAGTAATAAATTTTTTTTATTACTTGGTGTGTAACATCTGATGTTAATTATTGTAGAAAAAGACTTGACTTATTGAAGTCAAATGTGAGAATGATAAATTATAATTGGAACTATGTAATTAATAAGATGAAACACCCTTATACCTCTTCTATATAAGTCAATAGGATATCAGAATCATTTACGAGTATTTGATACTTAATGGTTCTGTTGTTTTCTTATTAAAATTAAATCCTATAACTTATAATAGAAGCGATATTTGATATCGATTCTGGAAGTTCACCATTGAACCATAGATCTAAGATTGTCCATAGCTTACTACGATCAAGTTTTGAACTTGATTAAGCTTTCATTATGAATTAGTTCATGATATGTGCTAATTGTTTGCGCAGCAAAAGCAGTGTGAGCTTGTTAAAGGTTTGACCTTTACAGTATGACAGTGAGAAAAGTTATACTCAGCAATCTATTGTAGATTCTGATAAAACTTATCTCTAGTCAAACTAAATGAACAATTAGAGATATATTGGTTAATCTTGATACTAAACTGTACTTTTTAGCTAAAGAATGCAAAGTGGCGTTTTTGAATACTTATTCAGATAAGAGATCAGTTGTGATTTCTTTCTTTGTTGAAGAGTTCATTCTGGAATGGCCCTAGAGTTTGTGTTCTGTTGAGATCGCAGTTTTGTGCTAAGCTTATAGAGCCTATTGTAGACTCGGATAAGTCTTCAGAAATATGTGTTCTCTATTTTTGATATCGTCAGATTGTCTGATCTTGTCAAAGTATATAGAATACATATGTGATAAAAGGGTTAGTGGGAGCGTACAAATTACTTTCTAGTGTTATATATCCTGACGACATTATCATTATTATTGTAATAATGAGATGTTTGTAAGGTAAAAGATTTACCTAAGTCTTCTTTACTCCGTGAAAACAGTGGGAGTAGTCTCTGTTATATACGATATATAGTCTTATATAAGATATAAAACCAAGAGACTTGTGAGATACTCCTATTATTCGTACATTAGATATGATCTAATAAAGGACATAACTAGGCTATCTGTATGACAGTTAGTATAACTGTTGGACAGTTATAGTGTCTTATATAAAGTATTCATCTTTCGTAAAAGATGATTCATTTTTCGAAGGAGATATTGATTAGAATGTCTAATCAATCTTATGTATCATTTGATGATGACATAATAAATACTTTATAATGTGCGATTAAAGATATTGATTTAATCGTAATTGTTACGAGTTATTTTGATATCCTATAGACCATAGGATGGATCTTGAAACATGTTCTTTGTGATCTTTGAGATATTAAGAACGAGTTTCTAATTCATGGAGAATACAGTCTGTAACCATTAGGGTTATATTAGTTTTGAGACTAATTATGACGTTAGACAGTCTACGTCATAAAGAGTCACAAAAGATGCAGTAGGAGTGTCACGAAGGATTCTACTAACTGAGTAGAATTAGATGCAACTTATGAAGTATTGACTTATGAAGTTGCATAGTGACCTTATAAATTAGAAGTTTTAAATTGGTGTTGTGCTTGCGGTTGTCCTCATAGTATTTTTGGATTTGATCCCTAAATACTTGGACAACTTAGTAGCTGTAGCATAATACAGATGTAGCATCAGTGTCATATTAATGTATAATTTAGATTCTACAAAATATGAATAATGCTAACTATAGGAAACGATGGAGTTTGTTTGACAAACTCAATATGTCATAGCGGACCTGCTTTTGGTTGCCTACCTCTTAAGTACTGGGTGAGCTTTTGAGGGCCATGTGTATACGATACACATTGAGTGTGTATATGATACCGTGGATTGGCACTAGAGCAAGTGGGAGAAATTGTTGGGGTTGGTGCTCAAAGCGCCAATCCGGACCGTATTTATGTCTGATTCATGAATACGAACATCCCCTTATTCCATAATATTACTTATTTGTGGTTGCACCTCTTGTTTTTATATACGTATTCGATCTGATTACGATTTGATTGAAAAACTATGTGGTTTAGTGATATATATATATTAGACAAAGGCCCGATATATATAATGTAGTACACAGTTACAAAGTTAGTTTGGAATTGACATTGGGAAGTGTCACTGCTATATGTATGTTATCAAACATAGTTCCTGGTCAAGATTTGCTAACACGGGTCGGTTAGTCAAATCCGTTGAGACCAGTACATGTCGTATATCGAGACTTGGTCCGATGGTTTATCCCAATGAACCATGAGTCTAGGGAGACTCGTATAGACGTGTAGGTGTTTATAGTGGATAAACACTGAACGTCTCACCGAAGATTCTTAATGGATGGTACACCAACGTCAATAAGAATCTTCTCGGGTTGAGTAGCATAGTGGTCCTTCGACTTGAGTTCTGGTTTATTGGTGTTGTTTTTTCGGTGGTGGTTATTTTGGTGTTGGTCTAAGGTTTTTTATTTGTTGTTTTTTCGGTGGTGTTGTCGCAAAGAAGAAGAAAAAACTCTAGGGTTGCCGTCCAAGCCTCCTCACTTTGATGATTTGGTGATGAGGATATCTCAAATCTTGTTGAATTGGTAAGGATGAGATATCAAATCTCATTAAATTGAAAAGTGTTGATGAAGGGATTTGGATATATGGATTGCATGAGGTTTTGGGCGTGTGGATGGAATTCATGGGTTCATGGGCCGATTGTTTGGTGGGTCATGGGCCACGTGGATGGGCTGCATGGGAGGTCCGAAACTAAGGCTTGAAACAACGACTGACTGAGTGAATCTGAGGCTGGCTAGTGAGTCTGAATCCGATGAGGGGAAAATTTTGGAGGTTTTCTTTCCTTCCGGCATTCATTTTTCACAACTTATGTAATTTTTCAGGTAGTGCCTCCATTCGAGGCTCATCATCGGGCTCATATAAAAATACAGTGTCTATAACTAAGTTTTTCCATTCAAGCACTTGCCATTACTTCACGACCTATCATACTTATATCATGATGTAATATATGTATATGAGTTGATACGAGACCCTTAGGGTGGCCTCTAACATGCTAGGGTGAAACCGAAATGAACTAAAACTGAAACTGGGAAATTTTTGTTCAAAGGTCGAGAGGCTACCTTTTGGGTGTCGCGACACTCACGCATAATAATGAACCGGTGAGCATCCTCTGTATTTGCATCATGACGTAAGGGTTAAGTGTCACGACTCTACGTTCTTAGCATTGCAACATCTATCAATCAGAACGAGGCATTAAGTTTCCTCTCTTATCCGCATCGTGACTCTATCACTTGGCGTCGTGACGCTCACACGAATTGAATGAGCAAAGAGCAACTGTAAGCTCGGCGTCGCGACGCTAGACAAATTTCAGGCAGGCCTTCATTCTTTTCTCTATAGCCAATACCAAATGCAACTCCAACACCATCATGCCACACATTTAGATAGACAATCCTCTAAAATTCAACACTAATTCAAAATCATCTCACATCATCAACTCAAACCTCAACCATTGTCTAACATCATTAATTCACAATGCATAATTACCAACACATGCTTACACTTATAAACCTCATCCTGTTGGTTTATTCTAAGGTCCCAAATCAAATCAAGACATGAAAACATGCGTGAATACACCAATGAAGATAGCGGAATACTTACATTGATCGGTTATGTCGATTTGAAGACGAATCATGCCCAAAACGCACTGCCTTGGTAAGCCTACTGCATGCAGTCCACTGCCTCCAAAAACAGAATTTTGAGATGAGAAACGCAGCTCCTAGCCTAGCTTCGTTGGATGGATCCCGGCTCATGGTCGAACCTCCCTACCACCTTCGCAAGACTCGTAGTGTGCTAGCACTTGAATTTTCACCATGAAAATCCAACCCTTGCTTCCCTAAAGTCACGCCTGAATTGGTTCCAAACCAGTAACATGTTTCAGTTTTTGGGCGTGAGGAGAGGAGAATTTGAGAGAGATGATCTTGTATTATTAAGTTAAAATGATTTACCAAAAATCAATTTATATTTATGCCATAAATTTATTAAATGATAATAAATTTATGACACAAATCATGCAATGGTTTAGAGTGTCAAACACTCAAACTCCATGCAAGACCATTGAGTGTATTGTACACAATCTTCATGCAATGCATTAGAATAATAAATAATGCATAATATACATGTGTCATGTGGGCCCCACACGTTTTCAAATGAAAGTGGGCCCACGTGCACTCACGCGTTCGAGTTCGATATTTCCGAAATACCGAGCTTACGTCGCGACGTTAATTAAATCGAATTTAAATAAATAATTGCGCCTAGCGAAATTATTATTTACGTCGCTAACGAATTAATTCTAATTAACTCGTTTGCCCGAATTAAAATCTAATTTAATTCCGCGTCGAAATCTAATTTCGTTTAATATATCGAATATATTAATTTACCGATTAATTCCAAATTAATCGTTATCTCTCTCTAGACGATATTTTATCTTAGATAAAATATCTCCGTAATTAATCCTAGATTAATTTTCTCTCTCTTCTGTATAATCCCAGATTATTCAAGAGTGCGAGTTGTGCGTCATCGGTGGATTATCGGAAGCGACCCATGAGATCCCCGGATAATCTGGCAGTAAATACGGTCGTCGGAGTATCCGAATCACGTACGTACCAAGTACTACTACGTTCTACCGATTTACGAGACAAGGTCGACTCCTAGCAAAGCACCAAGTCTACCTAATTCTCCGGACATATCCATTAAAGAATATTAAGATCTGTATCAAGCGTAGTATACTAATGTATTGTGCATATCGGCCCAGTATCGGATAATCACGTGCTAGGGCTGGGGCTGGATAAGTGTCTGCCCCGTCCGAAACACATATCGGATGTCTGGTAACTAGTCTCTATAATCGGATATTCATGACCTGGTCATAATATCACGATTGGATGCGCATCACTTAAGAGCACTAATACCGTATCCTGCGTGACATCATCTCCATTATGACTGGAGTGACACTTCCGTCTTGACATCACATCCAATACACTACCGATTCCTGATAAACCCAGAGAGGTGAACACAGAACTAGTTAAGATCCCCCACCACCAAAACCAAAGTTTACCGATTGTCGTAAGTATTAGCGATGTAAGTCTCAGGTTAAGACTATACACACCTACCTTGATTTCGGCCTCCCATAGACACCTATAGTCATAATACCAATGGGATTCCGAAGGGTCTATCCACCAGAGCGAAGCTGTTTCCCGTACCATCGGTGAAACACGACCTCCTATCGCACTTGCACAAGTATCCAATACTTATATATATGAGAACTATGCCGTTGTGCCCTCACAACGCGCACAAGTGCAATACTAGCCTATTCCGCATTATCGATGTCCAATCTCGATAATACTACGGCTAGGGATATTTAATGATTAATCCTTCGTGGACTGATACTGTCTCATATCATCTCAATCCAGGAACTAATCATAGGGACCTCTCTTCATTTATATATCTATGGTGATCTAATCACAAATGATGAGAGTGCAATTTCCTTATTACATAGTTATTTGCTACAACAACACAATGATCTGTGCAAATAGTGACGCTATGGGTCATATTATCCAACAATCTCCCACTTGGCACATAGCCAGTCACTCGAGTGTCTACACCCGAACTATGTACAATTCGCTCAAATTGCTGAGGAAGGTTTCGCAAAAGCGGAGCGTTTGCTTAATTATCGTCTGACGCGATTTACACGATCATCACATCGCCACGATGTATGATCCGAACGAATCAGATGATATAGAAGTATATATCTGGATCGTCGATGAGACCTTTAATTCCTTAGCTTGTGCTGACCCCTAGCTCAGCTGCTAACAGAACTTATCTAATCTAATTAGATTTATTTTTGATCCAAATGGCTTCTATTGCTGCCTCAGCTGCAGCAATAATCCGCAATTGTTGTTTATTCGGCAACAGTTATCTTGCTAGGAAGATTTCCAGCTCACTGTCCCTGTTATTCAAACTTTATAGTACCGTAGTATTTTAATTGTTTGGAAACTTGCAGTAGTGATCCCAGTCACTTCAAGTTCTCCATCTCCATAGTTTAAGACAACATCTTTAGTTCTCTCAGATACTAACAGATGTTCTTAATCTTCAATCCAGTGACTATCCCTTGGATTGACCCGATTGTGACTCCATATGCTCAAGCGTATGAGACACCAATACAAGTACATTTTAAATGTACAATTTCTCAGAGAGTGTTACCAACTCTAAATCTAGCCCAGTAGATCTTTATTCCTTGAATAAAGGTTGTTACTCCCCAGAATTCTACGGAGAATTTCTATTGAAAGAATATCCATGAAAGCCAAGCTTTCACCAATTGTTTTATGGGAATTTCATTGTCAGTGCCCTCTCCCACTAACCTCCTTATATACACAAGAATTTTTTCGTTTTGAGTTAAATCATAAACCATTATGATTATTTCAAAACGTCAGTTCCAAGAACCTTATGCTTGCATTGATCCAAACATGGATCGAATAACCCGCAAACCTTGTTTGTCGGTTATAAAATCGTCAGGATGTTGTAAACATCCTCCAAAAGGTTTCCTTTTCAGGAAAGCGATTTTGATTTGTAACTGACATATTTCATAAATGAAATATACAGTCATCAACAAGCATCTTCAAAATGGACTTACCATGGCAACAGGTAAAAGGTTGAACCGTTATTAACACAATGTTGATAACGATACCTTTCCGTCAAAAGCCTAGCTTTGTACGTTGGTATGTTGCCATCCATGTATGTCTTCCTTGAAGACGTATAATGTACAATAGGCACAATGCTTTGTGGTACAACAACTAGTATCCATAATAGTTTATACATGGAATCCATTTCAGACTCATGGCACTTTGCCATAACAGGGAGTCGATACCTCGTATCACTTCCTCAAAACGTAGTCGGTGGATATACCTTCATAAGATTGACATCTTAATGAGGTTAGATCAGAAACCCATACCCTAGGTTGTTTTCTGACTCTATCCGATCTACCCGATTTCTTGTGTATTTGAAGATTAATGGTACAGATTCATCATAGATGAATTGTTTGTGTTCCATTAAGGACTTCGTGCTATGAATAGTATTACTCCGATTTTCATTGAGTATCACTATCCTCCCACTGACCACTGCATATCGGTATTCCTCTCAGGAAAACCGCATGGTGAGCAACAATCACATTGTTCTCATGTGGGATTTATAAGTACTATACTTATGGTTTCCCTTAGGATAACCTATATTGGCACTAATCCAATTTGGGTCTTAGTTTGGTATCATCCAAACTTTATGCCTGGCATACCCAAATTATCAGGAATAGAAACCTCGTTTCTTTCCTGTTCATATCCTATATGATATCTGTCAAACAGATTTACATGGAACCTTATTCCAAATAAGTTTTACACTGTTAATACATATCCTGTTGAAGGAAACAGTAGCTCAGAGCGACTCGCGAAAAACCTAATTATGTCCAACAAACTTGGTTTTTAGTTCTGGACACATCATCAATTGACGTGTCTCGGGAGGAGTCCTCATATGAAAGACTACCGTACTCTTTCATGTACATATGAAACTTACTGCTTAAGTATTTACCAATACGGTCTTACCATAGCGGCATAATACTACAGCCGATCTGTTTGTATACTTCGTGTCGAAACTCAAAGTTTCGTATTTGTGTTCTTCAAAAGAAACACATAACCATAACGTGATGCCACATCCGTTAAGGTCACGAAATATTCATGTTCACATCTAGCCTAGCTAGATATGGGCCCACTTACTTCACCATGAATAGGGCTAACAGATCGGTGGCCCTTTTACTATTACCAAGTAAATAGTATTTTAGGTATTTTACCTAATAAACTAGATTCGTAGACCTTATTTGAATAGTCAAATCAGTCCTAGTATCCACTCTTCAAAAGTGTGGATATACGAGTCTTGTTTAATTGTGTCCTAGACAACAATGCCACAAATAAGTCTCTATTGATCAAATCAATTTGAGCTATTTATTTGTCATTTATATGTTTGAGATTTTATTATATTCAAAATATAAATTATGTTATTTACATCTAATGTATTTATCTCAGTATCATCTTTATATAATGAAACACTTTAGTGTTTTAGAATATAAAGGTTTTATCCGCATCGGTTTAAACACTGATATAGAGATAATGTCTCTAGTCTAACTAGTTACATTATAACATTTCCTAATTTAAGTACATACCCAAATGGTAGTTCCTAAATTTAGGTATCTACGTCGAAGCAGCGACTTTCGTCCCGTTTCCAATTCGCAGAGAAATCTCGGCTTGAAGCCAGTATCCAGCTCATAGCGGATTCTGAACGTCAATATTATGTATTATGTACCACATTAAGTATTTAAAATCCAATTTTAATACTAGTAGTAAACATAACTTTGACAAATATTTTTAAAGTTAGAGCCTCTCCCTATCTTTAATTCCTTCGTGTCTTCCATATCCAAATGGTAGTCACTTTGGGATATGTCAATTACCTTTTCAATATTTCACAAACCTTTGGCCAAGCCTTGGGTTTTAGAATATCGAAATGATGTGCACCTTGTGCTACATGCCCAATTGCAAACTTTGACTTTTCTCTCACTAGAATGGTCAATTAATTCTCCAAGAATTATTAATTGCAATTTAATACTTTTAAATCTAAAGATAGATTTATTGTTAGTATATTAATTAAGCACTAAAGTCATCATCACATAAATCTTCCAAAGACTTTATGCTCTACTATTTGCTTAATTATGGGCTTAGTCATAATAAGTTATTTTATCAAATAAATTAACCTATTATTAATTCCCAATTGAAAATTAAATCATTTAAAACATTTAATCCAAGGATTATATATTTTAAATATTCAACCTTTCAATTCTTTCTTGATTTCAATAGTCCAACTATTTAATCAATTTAATAAGGTACTATTTATTATAGTGATTACAATAATCCAATTATTTAATCAACTATAATTTTAATATTGATTACTATAATCCAATTATAAAATCAACTATCATTTTAATTCAATTATATTGATTACTATAATTCAATTATAAAATCAACTATATATTGAATGAGTTTGTATATAGTCCAACTATATATATTTTTAAAACAACATAAAATATTAGTCCAACTAATACTTTTGATTAATATGACGAGTAAAATATAGATGAGCGCGTTTAGCGAGTATTCGAACGAATGTTGCAAATTCAATACTTGCCTCCCACTATTTTTCGTCGAGTCTCTAACCCTCTGTGGAGTACTCGGGAAACCGTGTTTCCTAGTGGGCTAGGATCCTATTAAATAACACACAACCCTGACTTTGGCCAAAACAATAAAAGCTGTATGCTATTTAACTAGGTAGATCTCACAGATCAATTGGATCTCATCCAATTCCTAGATCCGGTTAGGTGGACATCCAAGTCCGAAACATATGTATAATGTCAATGTATCCAATACATTTTCCTAACCATATCCTCCGAATCATCTAGGCCTTGGCTTTGGCCAAAACAAACCTAATGATTCCAGTTAAGCGGGACCCATTGACGAGGAAAGTTTCGTAATCAATGTCATTGGACAAAAAGTGACCTTGACTTTGGCCAATAAAATCCCGATTTGGACAAGACACCAATATGCACAAAACACTCAACATATCTCATTATATCAAAGTACATCCTTGATTGACAAAGGTCTTGACTTTGGTCAAAAACAACCAATGCCAAACTTCGATCTTGAACAAGAATCATTCAATGGAAGGATATTGCTTAATATAGATTGATGGATTTTTTCGCGTGCAAATTGGCTACCAATTTAATTATCTTTGTTAGGTCTCATCATCATACACACCTTAAACATGCATTCTAAATACATAATAAAGCGAGTATGAAATAAAATAATAATGATATGCGGATGGATACTTTACACATTGATCCTAGATCAAATCTCTCCCTTTCTCACTCAAGCTAGCACTTGTACTACTTCTACCCGTTACACTACACTTCTAAAGAAACCTCATATATATAGAGGGGAATAGGTGAGAAGAGAATACAAAGAGAAAGAAGGTGATAAGGCTGGACACGCAGGTCTAATTTAATAAATCGAATTTATTACAACAATTTCTAAAATTGCCCACCCGACTAATATCCATCCGATATACATTATTCATTCAACACAACCACGTATTCACACACATAAGCATGCTATCAATCAATCTAATCAAATTAATTTAATCTGATAATTAAGTGATCATCCAATGTTCAAACAACGATTTGATTTTGTTCGAGTCAAACTCGTTTTTGCGAATAAGTACTCAAAGTACGAATTCATGAATTAAATTAAACTACATCATTAAATCTAATTTAACATGTATTTAATACTAATTCACTATTCAATTCAAAATTAAATATTACACTTTTATTTAATAAACCTTTTACGATTTAAATTCCAAATCTAATCGTAACGCGTCTCAAAGACCGATTAACGTCCAACGTCAATTCAATTAAAGTCCAATGGGCTTTTGATTGATTCTTAAGGCGTGGACTTTTAGTCAACTCGGGTCAAACCGATAACCAAAGTCCAATCCGGGATTTACCCCAGAAGCCCATAAATCAATCTTGGCCCATTAGGCCCAATTGAACTTTAAAGGTTCATTAAGTCGCATTTGGGCTTTATGGTCAAGGTTTTGGGCCCAATTGGATCCAATCCATTTGGCCTAAACCAAACTTGATAAATCAAGCCCAATAGGCCCAATTACAACTTTAAATTCTAATTTCCAAAATTAGGCCCAATTAATTAAATCCAAAAATCCAATTTTCACAATTTAATTATCAAAAGTGCATTATATGATTAATCAACTAAATCAACATTTTTTTAAAACACCAAATTAGTCTTATTAATCATATTCAATTCATTATCACATGTCAAACACACATAATGAAAAATCAAACCCATATTACATGCTTCTAAGTCTCGGCCAAGGAAGGTTATTTTGTCCGATTTGAATTCAATCCGATTAATTACACACGACAACGTATTAACTTCCCGAATGATTTCATATACATCCAATGTTCATAAAATCAAAATACCAAGACATTAAAGGGCATTGTAGATTCGGCCAACATAAGGAATTTAGGGTTTTTGTTCAATTTAAAATTAAATCCAATTCAATCTTAAATTAACATCATCCTACTCCATTACAACTCATCCAATGAATTAACAATGAAAAAATTCCAAGAACTCCAACATGACTTTACATTCGGCCAACATCAATATTTTGGTCCAACCAAAATGAAATTAAACATGTTATCAACATACTCAAACAAACAATTTATTCAAATCATGCTCAACAAACATTTACCCAAATTTTAAGCCCTACATTTTTCATGCTTGCAACATTAGCTCTTGATGCCATTGTTGGTTTATTCTAAGGTCCCAAGATCAAATCAAGACATGAAAACATGCGTGAATACACCATGAAGATAGCGGAATACTTACATTGATCGGTTATGTCAATTTGAAGACGAATCATGCCCAAAAACGCACTGCCTTGGTAAGCTTACTGCATGCAGTCCACTGCCTCCAAAACACAGAATTTTGAGATGAGAAACGCAGCTCCTAGCTTCGTTGGATGGATCCCGGCTCATGGTCGAACCTCCCTACCACCTTCGCAAGACTCGTAGTGTGCTAGCACTTGAATTTTCACCATGAAAATCCAACCCTTGCTTCCCTAAAGTCACGCCTGAATTGGTTCCAAACCAGTAACATGTTTCAGTTTTTGGAGGTTTTCTTTCCTTCCGGCATTCATTTTTCACAACTTATGTAATTTTTCAGGTAGTGCCTCCATTCGAGGCTCATCATCGGGCATATATAAAAAATACAGTGTCTATAACTAAGTTTTTCCATTCAAGCACTTGCCATTACTTCACGACCTATCATACTTATATCATGATGTAATATATGTATATGAGTTGATACGAGACCCTTAGGGTGGCCTCTAACATGCTAGGTGAAACCGAAATGAACTAAAACTGAAACTGGGAATTTTTTGTTCAAAGGTCGAGAGGCTACCTTTGGTGTCGCGACACTCACGCATAATAATGAACCGGTGAGCATCCTCTGTATTTGCATCATGACGTAAGGGTTAAGTGTCACGACTCTACGTTCTTAGCATTGCAACATCTATCAATCAGAACGAGGCTTAAGTTTCCTCTCTTCCGCATCGTGACTCTATCACTTGGCGTCGTGACGCTCACACGAATTGGAATGAGCAAAGAGCAACTGTAAGCTCGGCGTCGCGACGCTAGACAAATTTCAGGCCTTCATTCTTTTCTCTATAGCCAATACCAAATGCAACTCCAACACCATCATGCCCACACATTTAGATAGACAATCCTCTAAAATTCAACACTAATTCAAAATCATCTCACATCATCAACTCAAACCTCAACCATTGTCTAACATCATTAATTCACAATGCATAATTACCAAACACATGCTTACACTTATAAACCTCATCCTGTTGGTTTATTCTAAGGTCCCAAGATCAAATCAAGACATGAAAACATGCGTGAATACACCAATGAAGATAGCGGAATACTTACATTGATCGGTTATGTCGATTTGAAGATGAATCATGCCCAAAAACGCACTGCCTTGGTAAGCCTACTGCATGCAGTCCACTGCCTCCAAAAACAGAATTTTGAGATGAGAAACGCAGCTCCTAGCTTCGTTGGATGGATCCCGGCTCATGGTCGAACCTCCCTACCACCTTCGCAAGACTCGTAGTGTGCTAGCACTTGAATTTTCACCATGAAAATCCAACCCTTGCTTCCCTAAAGTCACGCCTGAATTGGTTCCAAACCAGTAACATGTTTCAGTTTTTGGGCGTGAGGAGAGGAGAGAATTTGAGAGAGATGATCTTGTATTATTAAGTTAAAATGATTTACCGAAAATCAATTTATATTTATGCCATAAAATTTATTAAATTGATAATAAATTTATGACACAAATCATGCAATGGTTTAGAGTGTCAAACACTCAAACTCCATGCAAGACCATTGAGTGTATTGTACACAATCTTCATGCAATGCATTAGAATAAAATAATGCATAATATGACATGTGTCATGTGGGCCCCACACGTTTTCAAATGAAAGTGGGCCCACGTGCACTCACGCGTTCGGGTTCGATATTTCCGAAATACCGAGCTTACGTCGCGACGTTAATTAAATCGAATTTAAATAAATAATTGCGCCTAGCGAAATTATTATTTACGTCGCTAACGAATTAATTCTAAATTAACTCGTTTGCCCGAATTAAAATCTAATTTTAATTCCGCGTCGAAATCTAATTTCGTTAATATATCGAATATATTAATTTACCGATTAATTCCAAATTAATCGTTATCTCTCTCTAGACGATATTTTATCTTAGATAAAATCTCCGTAATTAATCCTAGATTAATTTTCTCTCTCTTCTGTATAATCCCAGATTATTCAAGAGTGCGAGTTGTGCGTCATCGGTGGATTATCGGGAAGCGACCCATGAGATCCCCGGATAATTTGGCAGTAAATACAGTCGTCGGAGTATCCGAATCACGTACGTACCAAGTACTACGTTCTACCGATTTACGAGACAAGGTCGACTCCTAGCAAAGCACCAAGTCTACCTAATTCTCCGGACATATCCATTAAAGAATATTAAGATCTGTATCAAGCGTAGTATACTAATGTATTGTGCATATCGGCCCAGTATCGGATAATCACGTGCTAGGGCTGGGGCTGGATAAGTGTCTGCCCCGTCCGAAACACATATCGGATGTCTGGTAACTAGTCTCTATAATCGGACATTCATGACCTGGTCATAATATCACGATTGGATGCGCATCACTTAAGAGCACTAATACCGTATCCTGCGTGACATCATCTCCATTATGACTGGAGTGACACTTCCGTCTTGACATCACATCCAATACACTACGATTCCTGATAAACCCAGAAGAGGTGAACACAGAACCAGTTAAGATCCCCCACCACCAAAACCAAAGTTTACCGATTGTCGTAAGTATTAGCGATGTAAGTCTCAGGTTAAGACTATACACACCTACCTTGATTTCGGCCTCCCATAGACACCTAGTCATAATACCAATGGGATTCCGAAGGGTCTATCCAGAGCGAAGCTGTTTCCCGTACCATCGGTGTAACCCGACCTCCTATCGCACTTGCACAAGTATCCAATACTTATATATATGAGAACTATGCCGTTGTGCCCTCACAACGCGCACAAGTGCAATACTAGCCTATTCCGCGCATTATCGATGTCCAGTCTCGATAATACTACGGCTAGGGATATTTAATGAT
This sequence comes from Zanthoxylum bungeanum, assembly GCA_019454045.1. Lineage (NCBI taxonomy): Eukaryota > Viridiplantae > Streptophyta > Magnoliopsida > Sapindales > Rutaceae > Zanthoxylum > Zanthoxylum bungeanum. The sequence goes on along the minus strand of SKCR01024031.1, from coordinate 178,485 downwards.
TAATCCTTCGTGGACTGATACTGTCTCATATCATCTCAATCCAGGAACTAATCATAGGGACCTCTCTTCATTTATATATCTATGGTGATCTAATCACAAATGATGAGAGTGCAATTTCCTTATTACATAGTTAATTTGCTACAACAACACAATGATCTGTGCAAATAGTGACGCTTGGGTCATATTATCCAACACATCCAATGTTAAATACTATCAAAACACCTCTCAAAATACATACTAATAACACTAATAATGGAAATCAAACCAATTCAATTCCTTGGGCATGCATGGTGTGAATTGGGGCTTTGGTTTATTTGCTCAAAACTCAAAATTAATGAAGGAAGAAGAGTTAGAAGCTTACTTTGTGTACTTAGGAGCTTAAACCTCATCATCATTTCCTCCAAACTTGCATGAGAATGAACAACTTCTCTTGAGGGCTTCCTTGCTTTAATTGGTGTTTTTGGCTTCCAAAGGGATGAGTGAAAAGTGCTGAATTTATAGACAAAAGGGGCTGATTTTTATTGGACATGATTGGCTAAGATAGTGCTACCTCACCAAATTCTAAGTTATTATCGAAATTACTGTAGAAGCCGCGAAATTTATAGTTTTGACCTATTTCTGATTCTAATTTGGAAAAATGTCAAACTTGAAATTTGTAGGTCTCAATCTTCGATTTCTGACGATATAAAGTTCATAAAAATCAGATGTCATATGAAAATGTTATGGCCCAAATACCACGGGCCATCAGGAGTGAAACATCGTACAATTCCATATCAGAATTTCGAATAATTTACTGACTGTCCCCAAAGTCATTTCATGAGTGTATATGTGTCCAAACATAATTTATGTTATATGACACTCGTTTGCTAATATAACAATAGTTAAGATTTCCAGTCGTTACAAATTCTCCCCCCTTAAATAGGATTCGTCCTCGAATCCCTTCTGAGGTTTAACTCGCAAATTCGTCTTGGCTCAAGGATATCCGTATCTCTGCTATTCCTATTTTCCTTACCTTTCTTTCTGCTCTTATGTTCAAAATTTTAATATTAAATTTCTGGGAATCTCTTGTCATGCTTGCACATACCACTTTAAAGTTTGTGGGCCTTAGTGAATGATTCTTTTAATTCCTGACTGAGAGGTAATTTGTTATTTCCATTCCATGAACTTCTGCTTATTACTTTACACTTACCATCATACTGCAACCATATTTATGCATCAAGGAAAATTTTTATTTCTAAACCCCTAACTATATTCAACTATCTCTATCTCAACTATTCGCATAAGTAATCAGTTTCAAAATTGTACTATATTTGTGGCATACCGTCACAGTCATCTTAGTTCTATTCTGATCTGAATCCTATTATGTCTCTTTCCATGACAACAATAACTTCTAAATATCCTTAGGGACTTCTGTTATTCTTCACGTTTAAAGTATCATTATCATACTTTGTACTATAGTGAATAACCTTCGCTTTCCCTTGACTTGTGTATCCCTCAGGTTCTTTGGCTACTCCTTATAATATAACCACTTTAATGACCTTATAAGATATATCTTACTAGATATTTTCTTAGCTCCACATACAAGATCTTATTCTAGCATTCATTATCATATCTTAACTAACTATTCGATCTTTTATCTTTTCTCATTACTAAGTCCCCGCTGATTATGAGCTTCTTCCTTCGAGTTCTCACATATTTAACTATTTATTAGTTTGGGACTTCATAACTCATATCTAACTTCTTCATGTACTCTTGCTGCCAATATATGGCTCTCATACTTAGTACATTAATTCAAGGTAGCTTCTCTGGTGATCCTTCTCGATTGGCTAAGAGTTTGGGACAATGTATCTATATTAAGCCTGACTGTATGCACCTTTATGCTTAAACTGTGTAATTTATTATTATTGTTGGCACTAGTGATTCTGTCCTGGTTTACGTTCGCACTCTTTTATACCTTTAATTTCTTTGCTAGTACTAGTATGGTTACTGTCTTTTATGCTGACTATTATTTCCTTGTCTACTAGCAATCTAGAATACTTCACCTTCAATTATTCCTCGAGTTTTATCCTGTCAGGTGTTGTTCCAATCTCAATAATATATGTATTCTTAGTTTCCTTTGCCATCTCTAGGTTATACTTCAATAAGCCTCTTTTCAAGTCACCTTATGCATTATCCTTAATAATGCCTTGCAAAGGGAAACATACAGGTCACTTTCCATTATCTTTCTCCCATTATTCGTATAATAGAGTTCCATACTTATCCCAACTTTGAAAAAAACTTACTATTCCGTAATAGCATTGACAATCTATCTTATCATTAATACTTCTGTCATTGTTTATCTGGTATCTCTTCCTATTTTCGTGTTATCTCAATATTTCTACCTCCACCTTTTACTCGATGTCCTTTTTGTCTTCTTTCCAATTCTTAACTATTTATGGAACTTATATCTCATTTGTATCTATCTTTTATCTTGAGGGGTATTATCTTTCCAATTGTCTCTTACCATATCTTATAAGATATTACTACATTATGGTTTCACTTGTTTCTGGGGATATCATGAGGCGGTCGTCGAGGTCCATCTTAGCTATTGTGGTATAACGAGGGCTGGGAGGGTGGGGCTTGGTCTCTAAACCTTTGTAGTTGTGCTGACCTCACTAGCTACGCATGCCGTACTTGGACGTCCTGCTTATCTATAAGCTTGGGATGCTCATGTTTACTAAAGTCAGCTCCCACACTAAGATACTTCTACTATGTACTATCTGAATTGTCTCATGTTTCAACTTCACTCTTGATTCGTCTCCCTGCTATCGATCATATAACCTCTTATAATGAACCTTCTCTAGAGACATTCTCTCTAAAAACTTCATCATGTTGCCTCTATACTCCTTCCTACTAGTTTATGCTGCTTAACCATCTTAAGTCTTTATTCTTTCATAGAGTCTTATTATACTCCATTTTCTATTCCTCCTTATGAAGCTGACTGTAGGCACTGCATTTTTGCATATAAGTCCCGATGATGAGCCTCGTACAGAGGAACTACTCTTTAAGTTGTGGAAGTCGTGGGAAACGGATGTCGGATGGGAAAATTCAGAAATCAATACCCTGTTGGATTTAATTCGTTTGCTTAGCTTTGGGTTTTCTCGTTAGGCCTCTGTTTCAAAATTTATCCTCGGTCCAAACCCCCGTAAGCCACACACCAAGCCCACACATCACCAAGCCACACACCAAGCCCACCAAAGAACCCAAACACACGCCAAAAAGGACCAACCCCACGCCCAAAGCCTTCCAAAATAACAAATCCACACATTAAACACATGTTGAAATCAAACCAAATCACCTTCCCAAATTAAAAGATTCAAATTAAATCTCATCAATCACCTTCCTAATTAAATTAAATCACATTCCTAAACTAAATAAAATCAAATCAAACTAAAACAATCCCCTCCCTAAATTAAAAAGATCATTTCGTTATGATACACAAATTAAAAGATATCCCCATAATTGCAATATTCTTTCCCTACCCGTATAAGGATAACCTCCACCCTTACCTATAAAAAGAAGCACAAACCCAACTCTTTTTTCCCTAGAGCTCTCTCACAGAAACCGAAAAAAGAAAAAAACCCTAATAGCTAAAGCCACACGAGCCTTCCTCCTTCTCACAAACACACGGTAACATGTAAAGCCACAAACAAAAACAAATCTCTCGGCTTCACGAAAACACCAACCCTAGCCCTCTTGCCACAACTCACAAAACCCTAAGTCACTCTCTACTCCTTCACTACACGCACAATATAATAAACCCAAACCCTAGACACTCAGCATCGAGACAGCCGACCCTTTAAGCATCTAACGATAGAATAATTAACAACCAACAAACTGAGCCACGTGAAGGCAATCCACAAAAGCCACTCACACAAATAAAAAGACATTGATTCACGGCAATCAGAAAACACACAGCAACGTGAAGACAAAGGCACAAAAAGACACAACACATTCCATTTTCACGTAACATACATACACGACCAGGCCTCACGCACACTGCCGAACAAGACAACAAACAATAAACCCTCTACGTGAAAGCATCCCCTCAACCCACTCAGCTACGTCCTTTACAAAGCCATGCACACGTCCCTCTTTCATGCAGCCCTCACGTCCACTTCAGCCCCCGAACCTTGAGCAACAAACGGTCCCCTTAACCCTTCACCGAAACTACCCAGCAAACTGCCCTAAATCACCGAAAATATTGCCCAGAAACAGTCACTAAAATTGCCCAAAAAACTGCCCAGTAAATAGCAAGCTAAAAACCGCCCAAATAACCATAAAAATAGTGACCCAAAAACATTAGCAAATCAGAGCAAATAGCAGCCCAAAACTACGGGGCAACGAAGGAAAACAACGAACCAGTAAATCGGAAGAGTTACGGAGCATCAGCCCTTCCGACAACCACATAACGCACTTCCAAGAGACGACTTAAGAGGTTAGACCTGAGGGCACCCTTTTATCTATTCCCGTTCTTTTTCTCATTATTTATTATTATTTCTTCGCATGTGTATCTTTGATTTATGTATGTTGTGGTCATTGGATGAATGATTTTGTGTTATCTCTCGCGGTATATCGGATGGAAACCTAGACGTAAATTCCGTAGTCGAATCCGAATGGACGGTAGTGCGATATGTATTTGGGATACAATGCCACGTACCGCTTGAGAGACACACATATTCCGTTTTATCCAATTTGTGTTTTTCTGTTGTTCATTATGAATCGTATGTTATTTTTTTACGCATGATTTAGTTAATTTCTTCATGTTAGGAATTTGATCATCTCTCTTTAATTTTTATGCTTAGATAATTGTCATTTATTTATGTTTCTGCATGTATTAGTTTAATGCGTTCATGGAATTGTATGCTTGCCGTTGTTCCGACTTACTTTTATGCATGCAAACTTAGATATAGGTTTTACTTTTATGTATTCGAACTTAGAAGTAGGTTTTCCTTGCGCATGAATGTTGTGTAGCCTCAGTTAGATTATCGCACAAATCCTTTCATTACAAGTGGCATAAGTAAGGGACCATTCCGAACCCAACAGTTTGAGGTCTTCCCTTGCGAGGGGTGAGTGCAGCCTTAAATCATTTCCCAGTTCACACTGGGTGGCGACTCCATTTATTTCTCCGGTTTAGTCCCCCACGGGTTATTCCGTACTCCCAACGGGCCGCGAGCCTGGAACAGCGTCCCCGATTTCTGTGTCCTACAGTCTAGCGACTCCACTGGGGATAGAGAATCGGCCCCGAAATAATGTCTTGTAATGCTTGTGATTTGTGATTTAGTTAACCGCGTCTACCGTGGGTTGAAAGGGGTTTAATCAAAGGCACTATCAGAGCTAGGTAATGGTTTGGTGTCTTCCTTCATTCACTACCTTTCTATAAGGAAAAGCTGTGAAGACACCTAGATAATCATTTACTCGAAGCTTATCGTGATGGACTAATTTGGAGGACCTATTGTTTATTCATGTCACCAAGGCGATAAGAGCCCAAGAGGCTTGGGTATTTGACAGTCATTCATTTGACAGTCATTCATATATCATCACTCGTTGGCACGTACCTTAGGGTATAAAAAAGGTGCGCTCACTCTGTCGCTCGAATCCTTGAGTGGGGAGACCTAGTTGTGGGCAATCCTTCACTAGCGGGAGCCTTTGTCTATACCCCTATAAACCCGCATATAAACTGTAGTTGTAGGACCAATATAAACTATTCCTTTATGCTTGCGTTTAGGACCATCATCATTTGGATTTATTTGGACTTTTTGTCATTAGGTATGGGCTTGTTGGGCCATTTAAACTGGGATGAGTCCGTACTTTATGGAAATTGGGCCAAAAGATTCTAAAATGCCGATGGCCCACTTTATGTTTAGGCCCCTTATCATTTGAAGTTGTTTAGCCATGTTATCGCAAAAGTGTAAACCTTTTGGGCCTTTTAAATTGGGATAAGTTTGCACCACGCAATAGTATGATTAAATGCTTTAAAATGATAATGGGCCTACTTATATATTCCATGCATCGCACGCATACATGCTAACATAAAGTTTTAGGAGACACCATAGATACCCGTTGGGTTAGGGAAGAGGGAAGACTCATCAAAAGGCCGTTAGCGAACATGAGCGAATCATTTAATGAGGGATCTCGTATGGATCAGCTGGAGACTAGTCTCACTAAGGTTACCGAGCAGTTGCAAGCTTTGCCCGCCGCTATGGCTAATATGGTTGTGCCCCGTGCTGGAGGAGGCTCTGAGAATGTGAGGCGTAAGGACCCTCCAAACAGATTGAGTGATGATATCCATATCTTTGATGATGACATGGCTGAGTATGAAGCATGCGCCTTTGGACTGACTGCGTCGATAACTTTGAAGGCTAAGAACGTCAAAGTTTACGGAGACTCGATGTTGGTAGTCTGACAGATGCAAAGAGAATGGGAATTGAAGGACGAACAGTTGAAACCCTACTTGTTCCACCTCAGGAGTCTGGCACAGGCCCTCCCCAATTATAAATTTCAGCACTTGCCGCTAGAAGAAAAATCAAATGGCCGACGCATTAGCTACATTAGCTACATTAGCCGCGACTTGGGAAAATCCAGAGAAATTGGTGATGAGACCTCTAGTGTTGACAACGGCAAGCAAACCTATCTACGAGATAGAAAAGGTCTTAGAAGTAGAGATCAACAATGGGAAACCTTGGTACTGTGATATTCAGCGATACTTAGAACTCAGGGAACTTCCAGAAGAAGCAAGCAGAAAAGACAGGATAGTCATTCAGAAGTTAGCTTCTCAATATGTGAGTTTGAAGGGAGAACTATACAAGAGTCAAGCGAATGGCATTCAGCTGAAGTGTTTAAGAAAAGAAGAGGCTCAGAAGGCAATGGAAGAAGTACATGCTGGAGTATGTGGACCACACTTGAATGGGTTGAATTTATCTAGCAAGATAGTGAGACAAGACTTTTACTGGTCGACCAGGGAAACTGACTGCGCGAAGTTGGTAAAGCATTATCACGATTGTCAAGCGCATGGTAACTTGAACCATTTGCCGCACATAGAGTTGCATGGGCTATCAGAGCCGTGGTCTTTCTCAGCATGGGGAATTGACATGATCAAAGAGATTCGAATGGGCATTGTTTCATAGTAGTGGCAGTAGACTACTTTTCAAAATAGGTGGAAGCCGAGTCATTTCATAACGTCACGGCAAAGCAGATGGCAAAGTTTATAGCCCGGAACCTCATTTGTCGATATGGGATGCCGCATCACGTAGTAACAGACAACGGAGTCCAGTTTCAAGGAGAACAAATGCAATGCTACCGAAATATGAGATAGAACATTACAAGTCGTCACCCTACAGACCGCAAGCAAATGGGGCAGTCTAGGCAGCCAAGAAGACAATAAAGAATATGTTAGCCAAAATGACGGAGAATTTCAAAGATTGGGCCGATAAGCTACCGTACGCCCTGTGGGGGTACATAACTTCTGTGAGAACTGCAACGGGAACCACACCTTACTCTTTGGTCTACGGAATGGAAGCGGTATTACCGTTGGAAGTTGAGATATAGTCTATGCGGGTGTTAGCAGAAACAGAGTTACCTGAACGGGAATGGGCCTCACAGAGATTTGAACAGTTAGCACTGCTGGATGAGAAGAGAATGAAGTCTTTATGTCATATGTAGTTATACTAGAAGAGGTTGGCTCGAGCATTCAATAAGAAGGTGCGTCCTACTAAGATCAGAAAAGGTGATCTGGTGCTTAAGCAGTCAAAGCCATCGACGACAGACCCGAGGGGGAAGTTCAGACCTAACTGGGAAGGACCCTACATAGTCCAGAAAGTAATGGGAAATGGGGCAGTCAGACTGTCAGATTTGGAAAGGAACGAGTTCACCGAGCCGATCAACGTAGACTGATTGAAGTAGTATTTTTCCTAAGGAAGAGAAGACCGAGCGATCACCAGGAAACTGGCGGAAGACCTAACCCAATGGAATAGGAAATTCATTCATCATGCATGCATACACGTAACGTATTTACATTCTTTTTGTGTTTTATTTTGTTTTGTATTCACATGTTTCAAAGCAGAAAAGAAGAAAGCGGTAAATGTAAGTCAACCAGAATCGGCAACACATCAGTATCAGTTTCGGGAATGGATCCCAGGGTTGAGGCCCATATCAGTATTAGTTTCGGGAATAGATCCCAATATTGAGGCCCATATCAGTATCAGTTTCGGGAATGGATCCCAGGGTTGAGGCCCGCATCAGTATCAGTTCCGGGGATGAGTCCCAGGGTTGAGGCCCACATCAGTATAAGTTTCGGGAATGGATCCAAGGGGCGAAGCCCGCATTATCAACAGTTGAGAGGAAAAATTCCAGAAAAAAAAAAGAGAGAGAGAAAATTCCTTGATGGTTAAGCATATGTCCAGTGATGACATTGTTTGCTGTAGGGAGAAACCTTAGAAACGATAAGTACGAGATATGTTCTCATACAGTATTCTGAGTGGTTGATCTCGGCTAGACTCGCGAGCACTTGATTACGATATCTTAGCAGTAGAAGCCTGAGTAGTCGACGAGATGACTAGTTAGAGAGAAGGCGGATCAGCGAAAGACCGTTTGCCCGGATGTCCATCTTGGTTTACTTATGTTACGATATGTGATATGGTTTGAAACGAAGAAAAAGTCTCTGAAAAGAAAAGAAAAAAATAGACCACCTATAACCGATAAGCGTGAAGCTACCCATGGGCGAGTATTACGACCACCATGAGGAGAAATGCTACCTTAAAGGGTAGGTGTGTCGAACAAAAAAAGAAAGAAAGAAAAGACAAAAGGAAAAAGAAAAAAAAAGTTCAAAAATGAAAAGAAAAAAAAACAGACGAAGAGTTAAGGGGACTGCTTGTTGCGCACGGTTTGGGGCCTGAAGAGAACGTGAGGGCTGCTTGAAAGAGGGACGTGTGTTGGACATAATGACCCATAGCGTCACTATTTGCACAGATCATTGTGTGTTGTTGTAGCAATTAACTAGTGTGACAAGGAAATTGCACTCTCATCATTTGTGATTAGATCACCATAGATATATAAATGAGAGAGGTCCCTGTGATTAGTTCCTGGACTGAGAATGATATGAGACAGTATCAGTCCCCGAAGGATTAATCATTGAATATCCCTAGCCGGAGTATTATCGAGACTGGACATCGATAATGCGGAATAGGCTAGTATTGCACTTGTGTGCGTTGTGAGGGCACAACGGCATAGTTCTCATATATATAAGTATTGGATACTTATGCAAGTGCGATAGGAGGTCGTGTTTCACCGATGGTACGGGAAACAACTTCGCTCTGGATAGACCCCTCGGAATCCCATTGGTATTATGACTATGTGTCTATGGGAGGCCGAAATCAAGGTAGGTGTGTATAGTCTTAACCTGAGACTTACATCGCTAATACTTGCGATAATCGGTAGACTTTGGTCTTGGTGGTACAGGGCTTTAAACGGTTCTTCGTACACCACTTCTGGGTTTATCAGAGAGTCGTAGTGTATTGGGTGTGATGTCAAGATGGAAGTATCACTTCAGTCATAGTGGAGATGATGTCACGCAGGATACGGTACTAGTGCTCTTGAGTGTTGCGCAACCAATCAGGATATTGTGACCAGGTCATGAATATCCGATTATAGAGACTATGTTACTAGGCATCCGATATGTGCTTTGGACGGGGCAGACACTTATCCAGCCCCAGCCCTAGCACGTGACTATCCGATACTGGGCCGATACACACAATACATTAGTATACTACGCTTGATAACAGATCTTAATATTCTTAAATGGATATGTCCGGAGAATTGGGAAGACTTGGTGCTTTGCTAGGAGTCGACCTTGTCTCGTAAATCGGTAGAACGTAGTACTTGGTACGTACGTGATTCGGATACTCCGACGACCGCATTTACTGCCAACTTATCCGGGGATCTCATGGGTCGCTTCCCGATAATCCACCGATGACGCACAACTCGCACTCTTGAATAATCTAGGATTATATAGAAGAGAGAGAAAATTAATCTAGGATTAATTACGGAGATATTTTATCTAGGATAAAATATCGTCTAGAGAGAGATAACGATTAATTTGGAATTAATCAATAAATTAATATATTCGATATATTAAACGAAATTAGATTTCGACGCGGAATTAAAATTAGATTTTAATTCGGGCGAACGAATTAATTTAGAATTAATTCGTTAGCGACGTGAATAGTGAATTCGCTAGGCGTAATCATTTAATTACGACGCGACGGAAAAATCGTTAATTTGGAATTAGCGAACCCGAGCCGAGTGTGATTGCGAGCGCATTCGTATTTGAATTCGAGTGCGGCAACGCAAGTCACATCAAGCGTCAAATCATTCGTCACATCAAGCGTCAAATCAAATGTCACTTTGAGTGATGTGATTGTTTGATGTGATTGATTGATTGAAAGACATGTCACTTTATTAAAGTTGATATGACTTAAAGTTGATGTGAATAGTGAAAGCTAGTGGAGGGAAAACTTTTGGTTTTTGGCTCCAAAATTCATTTAATTTATTAGATGAAATTAAATGGAAATTGATTATTATTTTGGAAAATATATAATCAAAAAGGCTTTACACTTTTTGTAACATGTCAACACATTTCTTTCTCTCCATTTTCTTTCTCTTCTTCTCACGCCAAACACACAAAATGTGGACTGTTTTTGAAGCTAAAATGGCGTGGACAAAGGGAAGCCAAAAGTGGGTTTTCATGGTGAAAATCCAAGTGCTAGCACACTTACGAGTCTTGCGAAGGTGGTAGGGAGGTTCACCCATGAGCCGGGATCCATCGGACGAGGCTTGGAGCTCCGTTTCGTCACTCAAAATTCTGTTTATGGAGGCAGTGAACTGCAGCAGTGTGGCGTCCTTGGCAGTGGCTATTTGGCCTTGATTCGTCTCCAAATCGACTCAACCGATCGATGTGAGTATTCCGCTACCAACCTCCGTTGATGATTCGCACATTGTTTTCATTGCTTGTTTGATCTTGGGACCTAGATAATAACCTACAATGGCATCAAAAGCTTAGGTTCAAGCATGAAAAATGTAGGGCTTAAAAATGGGGTATTTTGTATTTGAGAATGATTTGATTAAATTGGATGATTGAGCATGCTTAGTATATGTATATTGAAGATTGATTTGATCAATTTCAAGAAAAAATGTTTAGAACAATTTTCCCAAAAAATTATATCTTGGCCGAATGTGATAGTCATTTTGGAATTTGGAATTTTTTCATTTTGGTTCATTGGATGAGTTGTAATGATGTTGGATGATGTTAATTTGAAGTCAATTAGATTGGAATTTTGAATTGAACAAAAATCCCCAATTTGTTTCACTTGGCCGAATGGTATAATGCCCTAATGTCTTGGATTTTTGATTTTATGAACATTGGATGTGTAGGAATCATTTAGGATGTTGATTTAATGTCGATTGTGGGTTCGATTGGATTGAAACCAAATCGGACACAAAATCCTTCCTTGGCCGAGAGCATTAAGCATGTAATGGGTTTGATTTTTTCATTTATGTGTTGGACATATGATAATGATAATGAGCATGATTAATTTGACTAATATGGTGTTTTGGAAATGTTGATTTAGTTGATTAATCATATAATGCACTTTAGGTAATTAAATTGCGGAATTGGATTCATGAAATTTAATTATTTAGGCCTTAAAATTGGATTTGGGCTATTAATGTTGTAATTGGGCTTATTGGGCTTGATTTTATCAAGTTGGGTTTAGGCCAAATGGATTGGATCCAATTGGGCCCAAAACCTTAACCATAAAGCCCAAATGCGACTAATGAACCTTTAAAGTTCAATTGGGCCTAATGGGCCAAGATTGATTTATGGGCTTATGGGGTAAATCCCGGATTGGACTTTGGTTATCGGTTTGACCCGAGTTGACCAAAAGTCCACGCCTTAAGAAATCAATTAAAATCCCATTGGACTTTAATTGAATTGACGTTGGACGTTAATCGGTCTTTGAGACGCGTTACGATTAAATTTGGAATTTAAATCGTAAAAGGTTTATTAATAAAGTGTAATGTTTAATTTGGAATTGAATAGTGAATTAGTATTATATACATGTTAATTTGATTTAATGATGTAGTTTAATTTAATTCAGAATTCGTACTTTAAGTACTTATTCGCAAAAACGAGTTTGACTCGAACAAAATCAATTCGTTGTTTGAACATTGGATGATCACTTAATTATCAGATTAATTAATTTGATTAGATTGATTGATAGCATGCTTATGTGTGTGAATACGTGGTTGTGTTGTATGAATAATGTATATCGGATGGATATTAGTCGGGTGGGGCAATTTTAGAAATTGTTGTAATAAATTCGATTTATTAAATTAGACCTGCGTGTCCAGCCTTATCACCTTCATTCTCTTTGTATTCTCTTCTCACCTATTCCCCTCCATGTAAATGAAGTTTCTTTAGAAGTGTAGTGTAACGGGTAGAAGTAATACTAGTGCTAGCTTGAGTGAGAAAGGGAGAGATTTGATCTAGGATCAATGTGTAAAGTATCCATCCGCATATCATTATTATTTATTTTCATACTCGCTTTATTATGTATTTAGAATGCATGTTTAAGGGTGTATGATGATGAGACCTTAACAAAGATAATTAAATTGGTAGCCAATTTGCACGCGAAAAACCCTCGTTAAATATCAAGCGTTTATTTTCCTTCCATTGAGTGATTCTTGCTCAAGATCCGAGATTGGCAGGGGTTGTTGGCCAAAGTCAAGCCTTGTCCGTCAAAGATGTGTTTTAATCACGAGGCTTTTTTCCATATCGGTGTCGTGGTCCAAGTTGTGGTTTGTTGGCCAAAGTCAAGACCACTTCTTGTCCATTGACATTGATTACGAAGCTTCCATGTCAATGGGTCCGCGCTTGACTGGGATCACTAGGTTTGTTGGCCAAAGCCAAGGCCTAGTTGATTCAGAGGAAAAATGTTAGGATACATTCGATGTATAGGCATATATAAGATATATGTTGGGACTTGGATGTCCACCTACTGGATCTAGGAGTTGGATGAGATCCAATTGATCTTCGAGATCTACCTACTAGTTAATTATCATACAATTTGTTGGCCAAAGTCAAGATTGTGTGATATTTAACGGGATCCTAGCCCACTAGGAAACACGGTTTCCCGAGTACTCGACAGAGGGTTAGAGGCTCGATGAAAAAGTGGGAGGCAAGTATTGAATTTGCAACATTCGTTCGAATACTCGCTAAACGCGCTCATCTATATTTTACTCGTCATATTAATCAAAAGTATTAGTTGGACTAATATTTTATGTTGTTTTAAAAATATATATAGTTGGACTATATACAAACTCATTCAATATATAGTTGATTTTATAATTGGATTATAGTAATCAATATAATTGAATTAAAATTATAGTTGATTAAATAATTGGATTATTGTAATCATTATAATAAATAGTACCTTATTAAAATTGATTAAATAGTTGGACTATTGAAATCAAGAAGAATTGAAAAGTTGAATATTTAAAATATATAATCCTTGGATTAAATGTTTTAAATGATTTAATTTTATTGGGAATTAATAATAGGTTACTTTATTGGATAAAATAACTTGTTATATCTAGGCCATAATTAAGCAAATAAGTAGAGCATAAAATCTTTGGAAGATTTATGTGATGATGACTTTAGTGCTTAATTAATATACTTATCATAAATCTATCTTTAGATTTAAAAGTATTAAATTGCAATTAATAATTCTTAGAGAATTGATTTGACTATTCTAGAGGTGAAAAGTCAAAGTTTACAATTGGGCGTGTTGCACAAGGTGCACATCATTTCGATATTCCGAAACCCAGGCTTGGCCAAAGGTTTGTGAAATATTGAAAAGATAATTGACATATCCCAAAGTGACTACCATTTGGATATGGAAGACACGAAGGAATTAAAGAAAGGGCGAGGCTCTGACTTTAAAATATTTGTCAAAGTTATGTTCACTACTAGTATTAAATTAGATTTTAAATACTTAGTGTGGTACATTAAAAATATGTATTGATGTTCAGAATCCGCTATGAGCTGGATACTGACTTCAAGCCGAGATTTCTCTGCGAATCGAAAACGGGACGAAAGTCGCTGTTTCGACCGTAGATACCTAAGTTTAGGAACTACCCTTTGGGTGTGTACTTAAATTAGGAACTGTTATAATGTAACTAGTTTGACTAGAGACATTATCTCTATATCAGTGTTTTATCCATTGTGGATAAACCTTTATATTTAGAACACTAAGTGTTTTATTATATAAAGATGATACTGAGATAAATACATTAGATGTAAATAACAGAATTTATATTTTGAATATAATAAAATCTCAAACATATAAAAATGACAAATAAATAGCTCAAATTGATTTGATCAATAGAGACTTATTTGTTGCATTGTTGTCTAGGACACAATTAAACGAGACTCGTATATCCACACTTTTGAAGAGTGGGTACTAGGACTGATTTGACTATTCAAATAAGGTCTGCGAATCTAGTTTATAAGGTAAAGTACCTAAAATACTATTTACTTGGTAATAGTATAAGGGCCACCGATCTGTTAGCCCTATTCATGGTGAAGTTAGTGGGCCCATATCTAGCTAGACTAGATGTGAACATGAATATTTCGTGACCTTGACGGATGTAGCATCACGTTATGGTTATGTGTTTCTTTTGAAGAACACAAATCGAAACTTTAGAGTTTCGACACGAAATAGAAAAACAGATCGGCTATAGTATTATTCCGCCACGGTAAGACCGTATGGAAAATACTTAAGTAGTAAGTTTCATACGTACATGAAAGAGTATGGTATTCTTTCAGATGAGGACTCCTCCCGAGACACGTCAGTTAGACGGTGTGTCCGAACTAAAACCGAATTTTGTTGACATGATAAGGTTTATCACGAGTCACTCTTAGCTACTGTTTCCTTCTATAGGATATGTATTAACAGTGCAAAGCTTATTTAGAATAAGGTTCCATATAAATCTGTTTGACAGATATCATATATGATATGAATAGGAAAGAAACAGGGTTTCTCATTCCTGATAATTTGGGTATGCCAGGCATAACGTTTGGATGATACCAAACTAAGGACCCAATTGGATAAGTGCCAATATAGGTTATCCTAAGGGAAACCTTAAATATAGTACTTGTAAATCTCACATGAGAACAATGTGATTGTTGCTCACCATGCGGTTTTTCCTGAGAGGAATACCGATATAGTGGTCAGTGGGAGGATAGTGATACTCGATGAAAATCGGAGTAATACTGTTCAAGGCACGAAGTCCTTAATGGAACACAAACAGTTCATCAATAATGAATCTGTACCATTAATCTTCTTCGAATACACAAGAACTGAGTAGATCAGATAGAGTCAGAAAACAACCTAGGGTATGGGTTTCTGATCTAACCTCATAAAGATGTCAATCTTATGAAGGTATATCCACCGACTACGTTTTGAGGAAGTGATACGAGGTATCGACTCCTATTATGGCAAAGTGCCATGAGTCCGAAATGGATTCCATGTATAACAACTATTTTGAATACTAGTTGTTGTACCACAAGGCATTGTGCCTATTGGTACATTAAACGTCTTCAAGGAAGACATACATGGAAGGCAACATACCAACGTACAAGCTGGGCTTTTGACGGAAAGGTATCGTTATCAACATTATGTTAATAACGGTTCAACCTTTTACCTGTTGCCATGGTAAATCCATTTTGAAGATGCTTGTTGATAACTGCGTATTTCATTTATGAAATGTGTCAGTTCAGATCAAAATCGCTTTCCTGAAAAGGAAACCTTTTGGAGGATGTTTACAACATCCTGACGATTTTGTATAACCGACAAACAAGGTTTGCGGGTTATTCGATCCATGTTTGGATTGAAGCGCATAAGGTTCTTGGAACTGTCGTTTTGAAATAATCATAATGATTTATGATTTGACTCAAAACGAAATAATTCTTGTGTATATATAAGGAGGTTAGTGGGAGGGCACTGACAATGAAATTCCCATAAAACAATTGGTGAAAGCTTGGCTTTCATAGATATTCTTTCATAGAAATTCTCCGTAGAATTCTGGGGAGTAACAACCTTTATTCAAGGAATAAAGATCTACTGGGATAGATTTGGAGTTGTTAACACTCTCTGGAAATTGTACATTTAAAATGTACTTGATAGGGTGTCTCATACGCTTCGAACATATGGAGTCACGATCGGGTCAATCCAAGTGACAGTCACTCGATTGAAGATTAAGAACATCTGTTAGTATCTCAGAGAACTAAAGATGCTATCTTAAACTATGGAGAAGGAGAACTTGAAGTGACTGGGATCACCGCTGCAAGTTTCCAAACAATTAAATACTACGGTACTATAAAGTTTGAACACTGGGACAGTGAGCTGGAAATATTCCGAGCAAGATAACTGTTGCCGAATAAACAACAAATGCGGATTATTGCTGCAGCTGAGGCAGCAATAGAAGCCATTTGGATCGAAAATAAATCTAATTAGATTAGATATAGTTCTGTTAGCAGCTGAGCTAGGCGTCAGCACAGGCTAAGGAATTAAAGGTCTCATCGACGATCCAGATATATACTTCTATATCATCTGATTCGTTTGGATCATACATCGTGGCGATGTGATGATCGTGTAAATCGCGTCAGACGATAATCAAGCAAATCCGCTGACGAAAACCTTTCCTCAGCAATTTGAGCAAACCGTACATAGTTCGGTGTGTGGACACTTGAGTGACTCGCTATGTGCCAAGTGGGAGATTGTTGGACAAATGACCCATAGCGTCACTATTTGCACAGATCATTGTGTTGTTGTAGCAAATTAACTATGTGACAAGGAAATTGCACTCTCATCATTTGTGATTAGATCACCATAGATATATAAATGAAGAGAGGTCCCTGTGATTAGTTCCTGGACTGAGAATGATATGAGACAGTATCAGTCCCCGAAGGATTAATCATTGAATATCCCTAGCCGGAGTATTATCGAGACTGGACATCGATAATGCGGAATAGGCTAGTATTGCACTTGTGTGCGTTGTGAGGGCACAACGGCATAGTTCTCATATATATAAGTATTGGATACTTATGCAAGTGCGATAGGAGGTCGTGTTTCACCGATGGTACGGGAAACAGCTTCGCTCTGGATAGACCCCTCGGAATCCCATTGGTATTATGACTATGTGTCTATGGGAGGAGCCGAAATCAAGGTAGGTGTGTATAGTCTTAACCTGAGACTTGCATCGCTAATACTTGCGATAATCATAGACTTTGGTCTTGGTGGTACAGGGCTTTAACCGGTTCTGCGTACACCACTTCTGGGTTTATCAGAGAGTCGTAATGTATTGGGTGTGATGTCAAGACGGAAGTATCACTTCAGTCATAGTGGAGATGATGTCACGCAGGATACGGTACTAGTGCTCTTGAGTATTGCGCAACCAATCAGGATATTGTGAACAGGTCATGAATATCCAATTATAGAGACTATGTTACCAGGCATCCGATATGTGCTTCGGACGGGGCAGACACTTATCCAGCCCCAGCCCTAGCACGTGACTATCCGATACTGGGCCGATACGCACAATACATTAGTATACTACGCTTGATAACAGATCTTAATATTCTTAAATGGATATGTCCGGAGAATTGGGAAGACTTGGTGCTTTGCTAGGAGTCGACCTTGTCTCGTAAATCGGTAGAACGTAGTACTTGGTACGTACGTGATTCGGATACTCCGACGACCGCATTTACTACCACAACTTATCCGGGGATCTCATGGTGTCGCTTCCCGATAAGCCACCGATGACGCACAACTCGCACTCTTGAATAATCTGGGATTATATAGAAGAGAGAGAAAATTAATCTAGGATTAATTACGGAGATATTTTATCTAGGATAAAATATCGTCTAGAGAGAGATAACGATTAATTTGGAATTAATCAATGAATTAATATATTCGATATATTAAACGAAATTATATTTCGACGCGGAATTAAAATTAGATTTTAATTCGGGCGAACGAATTAATTTAGAATTAATTCGTTAGCGACATGAATAGTGAATTCGCTAGGCGTAATCATTTAATTACGACGCGACGGAAAAATCGTTAATTTGGAATTAGCGAACCCTAGCCCGAGTGTGATTGCGAGTGCATTCGTATTTCGAATTCGAGTGCAGCAACGCAAGTCGCATCAAGCGTCAAATCATTCGTCACATCAAGCGTCAAATCAAATGTCACTTTGAGTGATGTGATTGTTTGATGTGATTGATTGATTGAAAGACATGTCACTTTATAAAGTTGATATGACTTAAAGTTGATGTAATAGTGAAAGCTAGTGGAGGAAAACTTTTGGTTTTTGGCTCCAAAATTCATTTAATTTATTAGATGAAATTAAATGGAAATTGATTATTATTTTGGAAAATATATAATCAAAAAGGCTTTACACTTTTTGTAACATGTCAACACATTTCTTTCTCTCTCATTTTCTTCTCTTCTTCTCACGCCAAACCACAAATGTGGACTGTTTTTGAAGCTAAAATGGCGTGGACAAAGGAAGCCAAGAGTGGGTTTTCATGGTGAAAATCCAAGTGCTAGCACACTTACGAGTCTTGCGAAGGTGGTAAGGAGGTTCATCCATGAGCCGGGATCCATCGGACGAGGCTTGGAGCTCCGTTTCGTCACTCAAAATTCTGTTTATGGAGGCAGTGAACTGCAGCAGTTTGGCGTCCTTGGCAGTGGCTATTTGGCCTTGATTCGTCTCCAAATCGACTCAACCGATCGATGTGAGTATTCCGCTACCTCCGTTGATGTATTCGCACATTTTTTTCATTGCTTGTTTGATATTGGGACCTAGATAATAACTTACAACGTGTGCATGGATTTCTAAAGGACGTAGCTGAGTGGGTTGAGGGGGGCTGCTTTCGCGTAGAGGGTTTATTGTTTGTTGTCTTGTTCGGCAGTGTGCGTGAGGCCTGGTCGTGCATGTATGTTACGTGAAAAGGGAATGTGCTGTGTCTTTTTGTGCCTTTGTCTTCACGTTGCTGTGTGTCTTCTGATTGCCGTGAATCAATGTCTTTTTGTTTGTGTGAGTGGCTTTTGTGGATTACCTTCACGTGGCTCAGTTTCTTGGTTTTTAATTATTCTCTCGTTAGGTGCTAAAAGGGTCGGCTGTCTCGATGCTGATGTCTAGGGTTTGGGTTTATTATATTGTGCGTGTAGTGAGGGAGTAGGGAGTGACTTAGGGTTTTGTGAGTTGTGGCAAGAGGCTAGGGTTGTGCGTGGTCTTTCTCAGCATGGGGAATTGACATGATCGGAGAGATTTGACTGCACGCATCGAATAGGCATCGTTTCATAGTAGTGCAGAAGACTACTTTTCAAAATGGGTTTAAGCCGAGTCATTTCGTAATGTCACGGAAAAACAGATGGCAAAGTTCATAGCCCATAACCTCATTTGTCGATATGGGATGTCGCATCACGTAGTAACAGACAACAGAGTCTAGTTTCAAGGAGAAACAAATGCAATGCTAGAGAAATACGAGATAGAACATCACAAGTCGTCACCCTACAGACCGCCAGAAAATAGGGCAGTCGAGGCAGCCAATAAGACAATAAGGAATATGTTAGCCAAAATGACAGAGAACTACAAAGATTGGGCCGATAAGCTGCCGTACGCCCTGTGGGGGTACATAACTTTTGTGAGAACAGCAACGGGAGCCACACCTTACTCTTTGGTCTACGGAATGGAAGCGATATTACCGGTGGAAGTTGAGATACAATCTATGCGGGTGTTAGCAGAGACAGAGTTACCAGAACGGGAATGGGCCTCGCAGAGATTTGAACAGTTAGCACTGCTGGATGAGAAGAGAATGAAGTCTTTATGTCATATGCAGTTATACCAGAAGAGGTTGGCTCGAGCATTCAATAAGAAGGTGCGTCCTACTAAGATCAGAAAGGGTGATCTGGTGCTTAAGCAGTCAAAGCCGTCGACGACAGACCCGAGAGGGATGTTCAGACCTAACTGGGAAGGACCCTACATAGTCCAGAAAGTAATGGGAAATGGGGCAGTGAGACTGTCAGATTTGGAAAGGAACAAGTTCACCGAGCCTATCAACCTAGACTGATTGAAGCAATATTTTTCCTCAGGAAGAGAATACCGAACGATCACTAGGAAGACTGGCGGAAGACCTCACCCAATGGAATAAGAAATTCATTCATGCATGCATGCATATACGTAACGTATTTGCATTCTTTTTGTGTTTTATTTTATTTTGTATTCACAGGTTTCAAAGAAGAAAATAAGAAAGCGGTAAATGTAAGCCAACCAGAATCAGCAACACATCAGTATCAGTTTCGGGAATGGATCCCAGTGTTGAGGCCCATATCAGTATTAGTTTCGGGAATGGATCCCAGGGTTGAGGCCCATATCAGTATCAGTTTCGAGAATGGATCCCAGTGTTGAGGCCCATATCAGTATCAGTTTCGGGAATGGATCCTAGGGTTGAGACCCATATCAGTATCAGTTTCGGGAATGGATCCCAGGGTTGAGGCCCGCATCAGTATCAATTTCAGGGATGAGTCCCAGGGTTGTGGCTCGTATCAGTGTCAGATTCGGGGATGAGTTCCAGGGTTGAGGCCCGCATCAGTATCAGTTCCGGGGATGAGTCCCAGGGTTAAGGCCCACATCAGTATAAGTTTCGGGAATGGATCCCAGGGGGCGAAGCCCGCATTATCAGCAGTTGAGAGGAAAAATTCCATAAATAAAAAAGAGAGAGAGAAGTCCTTGATGGATGGTTAGGCATATGTCCGGTGATGACATTGTTTGCTGTAGGGAGAAACCTTAGAAATGATAAGTGCGAGATGTGTTCTCATACAGTATTCTGAGTGGTTGATCTCGGCTAGACTCCGAGCACTTGATTACGAGATCTTAGTAGTAGAAGCCTGAGTAGTCGATGAGATGACTTGTTAGAGAGAAGGCGGATCGGTGAAAGACCGTTTGCCCGGATGTCCATCTTGGTTTACTTATGTTACGATATGTGATATGGTTGGAAACGAAGAAAAAGTCTCTGAAAAAAAAAGAAAAAAATAGACCACCTATAAGCGATAAGCGTGAAGCTACCCATGGGCGAGTATTAGGACCACCATGAGGAGAAATGATACCTTAAAGGGTAGGTGTGTCGAAAAAAAGAGAAAAAAAGAAAAAAAAAGAAAAAAAAAGAAAAAAAAAGTTCAAAAATGAAAAGAAAGAAAAAAAATAGAAGAAAGAACAGAAGAATAAAACCATATCATGTTGAGTACGATGAAGTAATCACAGAGTATGATCAAGACATCTAGGTTGGTTAGACCCACTGATCCAATTCTCCGAGACAAAATCATCGAGTTGGCTTACTTAAGGATTAAGCCGTGAAAGGACCATGACACACACACACTTGGAGTCTAGTTCGGATCACTCATTCAGACGGTCGGATTTGAGTATATCAAGTACTTTGAAGGTTCTCTGGTTTGGACGCGAAGCATCCTTTGAGGACGAAAATATGTTTAGCTATCGGGATTATCTCGTGAGAGGCAGTATAGTATGTTGGTGTGTAACATCACATCTGGAGATCTATCTTGACCTGACGAAAGTAGGAAAGAATAGAAAGATGAACCGAGTCTAGGGGCGATTGGCCCACCCTTTCTCATACAGCGCGGTTCGGGAATGAACCATCATCATCAGTATTGGGGATGAGTCCTAGGGTCGAGACCCACATCATCATCAGTTTTGGGGATGAGTCCCAAGGTCGAGGCCCACATCATTATCAGTTTGGGGATGAGTCCCAAGGTCGAGGCCCACATCAGCATCAGTTTTGGGGATGAGTCCCAGGTCGAGGCCCACATCAGTATCAGTTTGGGGATGCGTCATGGGGTCGAGGCCCATATTGTCAGCGGTATTGGGATGCGTCCCAAGGTCAAGTCCCACGTTGTCAGTAGTTTTGGGATACGTCCCAAGGTCGAGGCCCACATTGTCAGTGGTATTGGGATACGTCCTAGGGTCGAGGCCCACGTTGTTAGCAGTTTTGGGTTGCGTCCCAAGGTCGAGGCCCACATTGTCAGTGGTATTGGGATGCGTCCCAGGGTCGAGGCCCACGTTGTCAATTGCAGTTCCGGGATGCGTCCCAGGGTCGAGGCCCATTGCATCATCAGTTGTAGTTCCGGGATGCGTCCCAGGGTCGAGGCCCACTACATCATCAGTTTGGGGATGCGTCCCAAGTTTTAGGCCCACATTGTCAGTGGTATTGTGATGTGTCCCAGGGTCGAGGCCCACGTTGTCAGCAGTTTTAGGATGCGTCCCAGGGTCGAGGCCCACATTGTTAGCGGTATTGGGATGCGTCCCTAGGTCGAGGCCCACGTTTTCAGTTGCAGTTCCGGGATGCATCCCAAGGTCGAGGCCGACTGCATCATCAATTGTAGTTCCTGGATGCGTCCCAGGGTCGAGGCCCACTACATCATCAGTTATTGGATGCGTCCCAAGGTCGAGGCCCACACATCAGTTGCAGTTCTGGGATGCATCCCAGGGTCGAGGCCCACTGCATCATCAGCACAATTTAGGAATAAAGCCCACATTCGGTTGTTCGGGAATAAAGCCCAGGGGTCGAAGAACCTCGCCACCATATCAGCTCAGTTCGGTAGTGATTCCTAGAGATCGCAGAATCTTGCAGGAATGAACCTCGTGTTGGACAAAATGACCCATAGCGTCAATATTTACACAGATCATTGTGTTGTTGTAGCAAATTAACTATGTGACAAGGAAATTGCACTCTCATCATTTGTGATTAGATCACCATAAATATATAAATGAAGAGAGGTCCCTGTGATTAGTTCCTGGACTGAGAATGATATGAGACAGTATCCGTCCCCGAAGGATTAATCATTGAATATCCCTAGCCGGAGTATTATCGAGACTGGACATCGATAATGCGGAATAGGCTAGTATTGCACTTGTGTGCGTTGTGAGGGCACAACGGCATAGTTCTCATATATATAAGTATTGGATACTTATGCAAGTGCGATAGGAGGTCGTGTTTCACCGATGGTACGGGAAACAGCTTCGCTCTGGATAGACCCTTCGGAATCCCATTGGTATTATGACTATGTGTCTATGGGAGGCCGAAATCAAGGTAGGTGTGTATAGTCTTAACCTGAGACGTACATCGCTAATACTTACGATAATCGATAAACTTTGGTCTTGGTGGTACAGGCTTTAACCGGTTCTGCGTACACCACTTCTGGGTTTATCAGAGAGTCCTAGTGTATTGGGTGTGATGTCAAGACGGAAGTATCACTCCAGTCATAGTGGAGATGATGTCACGCAGTATACGGTATTAGTGCTCTTAAGTGCTGCGCGGCTATCGAGATATTATGACAAGGTCATGTATATCCGATTATAGAGACTAGTTACCAGACATCCGACATGTGCTTCGTACGGGGCAGACACTTATCCAGCCCCAGGCCTAGCACGTGACTATCCGATACTGGGCCGATATGCACAATACAATCGTATACTACGCTTGATACAGATCTTAATATTCTTAAATGGATATGTCCGGAGAATTGGGAAGACTTGGTTCTTTGCTAGGAGTCGACCTTGTCTCATAAATCAGTGAAACGTAGTACTTGGTACGTACGTGATTCGGATACTCCGACGACCGTATTTACTGCCAACTTATCCGGGGATCTCATGGGTCGCTTCCCGATAATCCACCGATGACGCACAACTCGCACTCTTGAATAATCTGGGATTATATAGAAGAGAGAGAGAATTAATCTAGGATTAATAACGGAGATATTTTATCTAGGATAAAATATCGTCTAGAGAGAGATAACGATTAATTTGGAATTAATCGGTAAATTAATATATTCGATATATTAAATGAAATTAGATTTCGACGCGGAATTAAAATTAGATTTTAATTCGGGCGAACGAATTAATTTAGAATTAATTCGTTAGCGACGTGAATAGTGAATTCGCTAGGCGTAATCATTTAATTACGACGCAACGGAAAAATCGTTAATTTGGAATTAACGAACCCGAGCCCAAGTGTGATTGCGAGCGCATTTGTATTTCGAATTCGAGTGCGGCAACGCAAGTCGCATCAAGCGTCAAATCAATCAGTCGCATCAAGCATCAAATCACTTGTCACTTTGAGTGATGTGACTTGACAACATGTCACTTTAATAAAGTAGATGTGACTTGATGGACATGATGTGTACTTGATGGCTTTTATTGTTTGACTTTTAAAAGCAAATGAAATGCATATTAAAGGCAAATGCAAGTGAATTTCACACAAGTATATAAGATATATTTGAAATGCATTTCATTTAACAACTTAACACATTTCTTTCTCTCTCATTTTTGCTCTCTTCTTCTCACGCCAAAACCCATTTTTCTTCACTGGTTTTGAACCAGAAATGGCGTGAATAGGGAAGCCAAGAGTTGGGTTTTTGTGGCAAAAACCGCAAGTGCTAGCACACTACGAGTCTTGCGAAGGTGGTAGGGAGGTTCACCCATGAGCCGGGATCCATCGGACGAGGCTTGGAGCTCCGTTTGTCATCTCAAAATTCTGTTTTTGGAGGCAGTGGACTGCTGCAGTTCACGCATGAAGCAGTGAGCATTTTGGCCTTGATTCATCTTCAAATCGACTCAACCGATCGATGTGAGTATTCTGCTATCTCCGTTGGTGTATTCACGCATTGTTTTCATGTCTTGTATGATCTTGGGACCTAGATTAACACCAACAATGGCATCAAGAGCCTTAGGTTCAAGCATGAAACTTTTAGGGTTAAAATTGGGTAAATGTTTGTTGAGCATGATTTGAATAATTGATTGTTTGAGTATGCTTATAACATGTATAATTGCATTTTGGTTGGACCAATTTGTTGAAAATTGATTTGGAATTATTTTCCCCAAATTTGATGAGTTGGCCGAATGTGTATTGTATTTGGATTCTTGGAATTTTTGATTTTGATTCATTAGATGAGTAGAATCATTAAGGATGATGTTAATTTGAATCTAATTGGATTGGATTTTGAATTGAACAAAATCCCCAATTTCTTCACATGGCCGAATTCAATATGCCCTGAAAGTCTTGGTATTTTGATTTTTGAACATTGGATGTATTGAATCATTTAGGATGGTGATTTAATGTCGATTGTGGGTTCGATTGGAGTGAAACCGAATCGGACACAAAAATCTTCCTTGGCCGAGAGCATTAAGCATGTAATGGGTTTGATTTTTCAATTTGTGTGTTGGACATATATAATGAATTGAGTATGATTAATTGGACTAATTTGATGTTTTGGAAATGTTGATTTAGGTGATTAATCATATTATACACTTTAGGTAATTAAATTGTAAATTGGATTTATGAATTAATTATTTAGGCTTAAATGGATTTGGGCTTCTAATGTTGTAATGGGCCTATATGGGCTTGATTTTATCAAGTTGGGTTTAGGCCAAATGGATTGGATCCAATTGGGCCCAAAACCTTAACCATAAAGCCCAAATGCAACTAATGAACCTTTAAAGTTCAAGGGCCTAATGGGCCAAGATTGATTTATGGGCTTATGGGGTAAATCCCGGATTGGACTTTGTTATCGGTTTGACCCGAGTTGACCAAAAGTCCACGCTTAAGAAATCAATAAAAGCCCATTGGACTTTAATTGAATTGACGTTGGACGTTAATCGGTCTTTGAGACGCGTTACGATTAAATTGGAATTTAAATCGTAAAAGGTTTATTAAATAAAGTGTAATATTTAATTTGGAATTGAATAGTGAATTAGTATTAAGTACATGTTAAATTAGATTTAATAATGTAGTTTAATTTAATTCATGAATTCGTACTTTAAGTACTTATTCGCAAAAACGAGTTTGACTCGAACAAAATCAAATCGTTGTTTGAACATTGGATGATCACTTAATTATCAGATTAATTAATTTGATTAGATTGATTGATAGCATGCTATATTGTGTGTGAATACGTGGTGTGTTGAATGAATAATGTATATCGGATGGATATTAGATGGGTGGGCAATTTTAGAAATTGTTGTAATAAATTCGATTTATTAAATTGGACCTGCGTGTCCAGCCTTATCCCTCATTCTCTTTGTATTCTCTTCTCACCTATTCCCCTCATGTAAATGAGGTTTCTTTAGAAGTGTAGTGTAACGGGTAGAAGTAATACAGTGCTAGCTTGAGTGAGAAAGTGAGAGATTTGATCTAGGATCAATGTGTAAAGTATCCATCCGCATATCATTATTATTTATTTCATACTCGCTTTATTATGTTTTAGAATGCATGTTTAAGGGTGTGGATGATGAGACCTTAACAAAGATAATTAAATTGGTAGCCAATTTGCACGCGAAAAACCCTCGTTAAATATCAAGCGTTTATTTTCCTTCCATTGAGTGATTCTTACTCAAGATCCGAGATTGGCAGGGTTGTTGGCCAAAGTCAAGCCCTTGTCCGTCAAAGATGTGTTTTAATCACGAGGCTTTGTTCCATATCGGTGTCGTGTCCAAGTTGTGGTTTGTTGGCCAAAGTCAAGACCACTTCTTGTCCATTGACATTGATTACGAAGCTTCCATGTCAATGGGTCCGCGCTTGACGGATCACTAGGTTTGTTGTGCCAAAGCCAAGGCCTAGTTGATTCAGAGGAAAAAGGTTAGGGTATATACATTCGATGTATAGCCATATATTAGATATATGTTTGGGACTTGGATGTCCACCTACTGGATCTAGGAGTTGGATGAGATCCAATTGATCTTCGAGATCTACCTAGTTAATTATCATACAATTTGTTGGCCAAAGTCAAGATTGTGTGATATTTAACGGGATCCTAGCCCACTAGGAAACACGGTTTCCCGAGTACTCGACAGAGGGTTAGAGGCTCGACGAAAATAGTGGGAGGCAAGTATTGAATTTGCAACATTCGTTCGAATACTCGCTAAACGCGCCTCATCTATTTTACTCGTCATATTAATCAAAAGTATTAGTTGGACTAATATTTTATGTTGTTTTTTTTTTAAATATATATATATTGGACTATATACAAACTCATTCAATTATAGTTGATTTTATAATTGGATTATAGTAATCAATATAATTGAATTAAATGATAGTTGAGTTTATAATTAATTATAGTAATCAATATTAAAATATAGTTGATTAAATAATTGGATTATTGTAATCATATAATAAATAGTACCTTTAAATTGATTAATAGTTGGACTATTGAAATCAAGAAAGAATTGAAAAGTTGAATATTTAAAATATATAATCCTTGGATTAAATGTTTTAAATGATTTAATTTTATTGGGAATAAATAATAGGTTACTTTATTTGATAAAATAACTTGTTATACCTAGCCCATAATTAAGCAAATAAGTAGAGCATAAATCTTTGGAAGATTTATGTGATGATGACTTTAGTGCTTAATTAATATACTTATCATAAATCTATCTTTAGATTTAAAAGTATTAAATTGCAATTAATAATTCTTAGAGAATTGATTTGACTATTCTAGAGGTGAAAAGTCAAAGTTTAAGTTTGCAATTGGGCGTGTTGCACAAGGTGCACATCATTTCGATATTCCGAAACCCAAGGCTTGGCCAAAGGTTTGTGAAATATTGAAAAGATAATTGACATATCCCAAAGTGACTACCATTTGGATATGGCAGACACGAAGGAATTAAAGAAAGGGCGAGGCTCTAACTTTAAAATATTTGTCAAAGTTATGTTCACTACTAGTATTGAAATTGGATTTTAAATACTTAGTGTGTACATAAAATATATGTATGATGTTCAGAATCCGCTTGAGCTGGATACTGACTTCAAGCCGAGATTTCTCTGCGAATCGGAAACGGGACGAAAGTCGCTGTTTCGACCGTAGATACCTAAGTTTAGGAACTACCCTTCAGGTATGTACTTAAATTAGGAACTGTTATAATGTAACTAGTTTGACTAGAGACATCATCTCTATATCAGTGTTTAATCCACTCTGGATAAACCTTTATATTCTAGAACACTAAGTGTTTTATTATATAAAGATGATACTGAGATAAACACATTAGATGTGAATAACAGAATTTATATTTTGAATATAATAAAATCTCAAACATATAAAAATGACAAAATATAGCTCAAATTGATTTGATCAATAGAGACTTATTTGTGGCATTGTTGTCTAGGACACAATTAAACGAGACTCGTATATCCACACTTTTGAAGAGTGGGTACTAGGACTGATTTGACTATTCAAATAAGGTCTGCGAATCTAGTTATTAGGTAAAGTACCTAAAATACTATTTACTTGGTAATAGTATAAGGGCCACCGATCTGTTAGCCCTATTCATAGTGAAGTTAGTGGGCCCATATCTAGCTAGACTAGATGTGAACATAAATATTTCGTGACCTTGACGGATGATGTAGCATCACGTTATGGTTATGTGTTCTTTTGAAGAACACAAATCGAAAACTTTAGAGTTTCGACACGAAATAGAAAAGATCGGCTATAGTATTATGCCGCCACGGTAAGACCGTATTGGAAAATACTTAAGCAGTAAATTTCATATGTACATGAAAGAGTACGGTATTCTATCATATGAGGACTCCTCCCGAGACACGTCAATTAGACGGTGTGTCCGAACTAAAAACCGAATTTTGTTGGACATGATAAGGTTTATCACGAGTCGCTCTGAGCTACTGTTTCCTTTAATAGGATATGTATTTACAGTGCAAAACTTATTTAGAATAAGGTTCCATATAAATCTGTTTGACAGATGTCATATAGGATTATGAACAGGGAAGAAACGAGGTTTCTCATTCCTGATAATTTGGGTATGCCAGGCATAACGTTTGGATGATACCAAACTAAAAGACCCAAATTGGATAAGTGCCAATATAGGTTATCCTAAGGGAAACCTTAAGTATAGTACTTATAAATCTCACATGAGAACAATGTGATTGTTGCTCACCATGCAGTTTTTCCTGAGAGGAATACCGATATGCAGTGGTTAGTGGGAGGATAGTGATACTCGATGAAAATCGGAGTAATACTGTTCAAGGCACGAAGTCCTTAATGGAACACAAACAGTTCATCAATAATGAATCTGTACCATTAATCTTCAAATACACAAGAAACTTCGTAGATCGGATAGAGTCAGAAAACAACCTAGGGTATGGGTTTCTGATCTAACCTCATAAAGATGTCAATCTTATGAAGGTATATCCACCGACTACGTTTTGAGGAAGTGATACGAGGTATCGACTCCCTATTACGGCAAAGTGCCATGAGTCCGAAATGGATTCCATGTATAACAACTATTTTGGATACTAGTTGTTGTACCACAAGGCATTGTGCCTATTGGTACATTAACGTCTTCAAGGAAGACATACATGGAAGGCAAATACCAACGTACAAGCTAGGCTTTTGACGGAAAGGTATCGTTATCAACATTGTGTTAATAACGGTTCAACCTTTTACCTGTTGCCATGGTAAATCCATTTTGAAGATGCTTGTTGATAACTGCGTATTTCATTTATGAAATGTGTCAGTTACAAATCAAAATCGCTTTCCTGAAAAGGAAACCTTTTGGAGGATGTTTAGAACATCCTGACGATTTTTTATAACCAACAAACAAGGTTTTGCGGGTTATTCGATCCATGTTTGGATTGAAGCAAGCATAAGGTTCTTGGAACTGTCGTTTTGAAATAATCATAATGTTTATGATTTGAATCAAAACGAAATAATTCTTGTGTATATAAGGAGGTTAGTGGGAGAGGGCACTGACAATGAAATTCCCATATAGCAATTGGTGAAAGCTTGGCTTTCATAGATATTCTTTCAATAGAAATTCTCCGTAGAATTCTGGGGAGTAACAACCTTTATCGAATAAAGATCTACTGGGATAGATTTGGAGTTGGTTAACACTCTCTTGGAAATTGTACATTTAAAATGTACTTGTATTGGTGTCTCATACGCTTCGAGCATATGGAGTCACAATCGGGTCAATCCAAGTGATAGTCACTGGATTGAAGTTAAGAACATCTGTTAGTATCTTAGAGAACTAAAGATGCTGTCTTAAACTATGGAGAAGGAGAACTTGAAGTGACTGGGATCACTGCTGCAAGTTTCCAAACAATTAAATACTACGGTACTATAAAGTTTGAATAACGGGACAGTGAGCTGGAAATATTCCGAGCAAGATAACTGTTGCCGAATAAACAACAAATGCGGATTATTGCTGCAGCTGAGGCAGCAATAGAAGCCATTTGGATCGAAAATAAATCTAATTAGATTAGATATAGTTCTTTTAGCAGCTGAGCTAGGCGTCAGCACATGCTAAGGAATTAAAGGTCTCATCGACGATCCAGATATATACTTCTATATCATCTGATTCGTTCGGATCATACATCGTGGCGATGTGATGATCGTGTAAATCGCGTCAGACGATAATCAAACAAATCCGCTGACGAAAATCTTTCCTCAGCAATTTGAGCGAACCGTACATAGTTCGGGTGTGGGACACTTGAGTGACTGGCAATGTGCCAAGTGGGAGATTGTTGGACAAAATGACCCATAGCGTCACTATTTGCACAGATCATTGTGTTGTTGTAGCAAATTAACTATGTGACAAGGAAATTGCACTCTCATCATTTGTGATTAGATCACCATAAATATATAATGAAGAGAGGTCCCTGTGATTAGTTCCTGGACTGAGAATGATATGAGACAGTATCAGTCCCCGAAGGATTAATCATTGAATATCCCTAGCCGGAGTATTATCGAGACTGGACATCGATAATGCGGAATAGGCTAGTATTGCACTTGTGTGCGTTGTGAGGGCACAACGGCATAGTTCTCATATATATAAGTATTGGATACTTATGCAAGTGCGATAGGAGGTCGTGTTTCACCGATGGTACGGGAAACAGCTTCGCTCTAGATAGACCCTTCGGAATCCCATTGGTATTATGACTATGTGTCTATGGGAGGCCGAAATCAAGGTAGGTGTGTATAGTCTTAACCTGAGACTTACATCGCTAATACTTACGATAATCGATAAACTTTGGTCTTGGTGGTACAGGCTTTAACCGGTTCTGCGTACACCACTTCTGGGTTTATCAGAGAGTCGTAGTGTATTGGGTGTGATGTCAAGACGGAAGTATCACTCCAGTCATAGTGGAGATGATGTCACGCAGGATACGGTATTAGTGCTCTTAAGTGCTGCGCGGCCATCGGGATATTATGACAAGGTCATGTATATCCGATTATAGAGACTAGTTACCAGACATCCGACATGTGCTTCGTACGGGGCAGACACTTATCCAGCCCCAGGCCTAGCACGTGACTATCTGATACTGGGCCGATATGCACAATACAATCGTATACTACGCTTGATACAGATCTTAATATTCTTAAATGGATATGTCCGGAGAATTGGGAAGACTTGGTTCTTTGCTAGGAGTCGACCTTGTCTCGTAAATCAGTGAAACGTAGTACTTGGTACGTACGTGATTCGGATACTCCGACG
This sequence comes from Zanthoxylum bungeanum, assembly GCA_019454045.1. Lineage (NCBI taxonomy): Eukaryota > Viridiplantae > Streptophyta > Magnoliopsida > Sapindales > Rutaceae > Zanthoxylum > Zanthoxylum bungeanum. Next base: position 146,805 of record SKCR01024031.1, on the reverse strand, counting down.
ACCGTATTTACTGCCAACTTATCCGGGGATCTCATGGGTCGCTTCCCGATAATCCACCGATGACGCACAACTCGCACTCTTGAATAATCTGGATTATATAGAAGAGAGAAGAGAATTAATCTAGGATTAATAACGGAGATATTTTATCTAGGATAAAATATCGTCTAGAGAGAGATAACGATTAATTTGGAATTAATCGGTAAATTAATATATTCGATATATTAAATGAAATTAGATTTCGACGCGAATTAAAATTAGATTTTAATTCGGGCGAACGAATTAATTTAGAATTAATTCGTTAGCGACGTGAATAGTGAATTCGCTAGGCGTAATCATTTAATTACGACGCAACGGAAAAATCGTTAATTTGGAATTAACAAACCCGAGCCCGAGTGTGATTGCGAGCGCATTTGTATTTCGAATTCGAGTGCGGCAACGCAAGTCGCATCAAGCGTCAAATCAATCAGTCGCATCAAGCGTCAAATCACTTGTCACTTTGAGTGATGTGACTTGACAACATGTCACTTTAATAAAGTAGATGTGACTTGATGGACATGATGTGTACTTGATGGCTTTTATTGTTTGACTTTTAAAAGCAAATGAAATGCAAATTAAAGGCAAATGCAAGTGAATTTCACACAAGTATATAAGATATATTTGAAATGCATTTCATTTAACAACTTAACAACATTTCTTTCTCTCTCATTTTTGCTCTCTTCTTCTCACGCCAAAACCCAATTTTCTTCACTGGTTTTGAACCAGAAATGGCGTGAATAGGGAAGCCAAGAGTTGGGTTTTTGTGGCAAAAACCGCAAGTGCTAGCACACTACGAGTCTTGCGAAGGTGGTAGGGAGGTTCACCCATGAGCCGGGATCCATCGGACGAGGCTTGGAGCTCCGTTTGTCATCTCAAAATTCTGTTTTTGGAGGCAGTGGACTGCTGCAGTTCACGCATGAAGCAGTGAGCATTTTGGCCTTGATTCGTCTTCAAATCGACTCAACCGATCGATGTGAGTATTCCGCTATCTCCGTTGGTGTATTCACGCATTGTTTTCATGTCTTGTATGATCTTGGGACCTAGATTAATACCAACACCTCGGGGTCGAAACACCTCACCAGAATATCAACTCAATTCGAAGCAACAAGCAAGTCAAGTGGCAGTTGGCAAGCCAGGTAAGTAAAAATGCATTGCATAACTTTGATAGGACTGTCATTGACACACACTGCACAAGTCCCATCAAAGTGGGGGTGACTGTAGGCACTGCATTTTTGCATATAAGTCCCGGTGATGAGCCTCGTACGGAGGCATTACTCTTTAAATTGTGCAAGTTGCGGGAAACGGACGTCGGAAAGGAAAAGTCAGAAATCAATACCCAGTTGGATTTAATTCGTTTGTTTAGCTTCGGGTTTGCTCGTTAGGCCTCTGTTTTAAGATTTATCCTCGGCCCAAACCCCCGCAAGCCACACACCAAGCCCACACATCACCAAGCCACACACCAAGCCCACCAAGGAACCCAAACACAAGCCCAAAAGGACCAACCCCACGCCCAAAGCCTTCCAAAATAACAAATCCACACATTAAACACATGTTGAAATCAAACCAAATCACGTTCCTAATTAAATTAAATCACATTCCTAAACTAAATAAAATCAAATCAAACTAAAACAATCCCCTCCCTAAATTAAAAAGATAATTTCCTTATGAATACACAAATTAAAAGATATCCCCATAATTGCAATATTCTTTCCCTACCCGTATAAGGATAACCTCCACCCTTACCTATAAAAAGAAGCACAAACCCAACTCTTTTTTCCCTAGAGCTCTCTCACGGAAACCGAAAAAAGAAAAAACCCATAATAGCTAAAGCCATACAAGCCTTCCTCTTTCTCACAAACACACGGCAACATGTAAAGCCACAAACAAGAACAAATCTCTCGGCTTCACGAAAACACAAACCCTAGCCTCTTGCCACAACTCACAAAACCCTAAGTCACTCCATACTCCCTCACTACACGCACAATATAATAAACCCAAACCCTAGACACTCAGCATCGAGACAGCCGACCCTTTTAGCACCTAACGAGAGAATAATTAACAACCAAAAAAATGAGCCATGTGAAGGCAATCCACAAAAGCCACTCACACAAACAAAAATACATTGATTCACGGTAATCAGAAGACACACAGCCACGTGAAGACAAAGGCAACAAAAAGACACATCACATTCCCTTTTCACGTAACATACATGCACGACCAGCCCTCACGCACACTGCCGAACAAGACAACAAACAATAAACCCTCTACGTGAAAGCAGCCCCTCAACCCACTCAGATACGTCCTTTAAGAAGCCAGCCGCACATCCCTCTTTCATGCAGCCCTCACGTCCACTTCAGCCCCCAAACCGTGAGCAACAAACAGCCCCCTTAACCCTTCACCGAAACTGCCCAGGAAACTGCCCTAAATCACCGAAAATACTGCCCAGAAACCGCCCATAAAATTGCCTAAAAAACTACCCAGTAAACTGCAAGCTAAAAACTGCCCAAATAACCACAAAATAGTGACCCAAAAAAGTAGCAAAACAGAGCAAACAACGGCCCAAAACAGCGAGGAAACGAAGGAAAACAACGAACTAGTCAATCGGAAAAGTTACGGAGCATCAACCCTTCCGACAACCACGTAACGCACTTCCAAAAGACGACTTAAAAGGTTAGACCTGAGGGCACCCTTTTATCTATTCCCGTTATTTTTCTCATTATTTATTATTATTTCTTCGCATGTGTATCTTTGATTTATGTATGTTGTGGTCATTGGATGAATGATTTTGTGTTATCTCTCGTGGTATATCGGATGGAAACCCAGACGTAAATTCCGTAGCCGAATCCGAATGGACGGTAGTGCGGTCTGTACTTGGGATACAATGCCACGTACCGCTTGAGAGACACACATATTTCATTTCATCCAATTTTATGTTTATCTGTTGTTCATTAGGAATAGTATGTTATTTTTTTACGCATGATTTAGTTATTTCTTCGTATTAGGAATTTGATCCTCTCTCTTTAATTTTTATGCTTAGATAATTGTCATTATATTTATGTTTCTGCATGTATTAGTTTAATGCGTTCATGGAATTGTATGCTTTCCGTTGTTCCGACTTAATTTTATGCATGCAAACTTAGATATAGGTTTTACTTTTATGTATGCGAGCTTAGAAGTAGGTTTTCCTTGCGCATGAATGTTGTGTAGACTCAGTTAGATTATCGCACAAATCCTTTCATTACAAGTGGCATAAGTAAGGGACCATTCCGAACCCAACGGTTTGAGGTCTTCCCTTGCGAGGGGTGAGTGCGGCCTTAAATCATTTCCCAGTTCACACTGGATGGCGACTCCATTTATTTCTCCGGTTTAGTCCCCCACGGGCTACTCCGTACTCCCAACCGGGCCTCGAGCCTGGAATAGCGTCGCCGATTTATGTGTCCTACACTGACTGCGCTACATAGATTTCCTTCTCATCTCAGTTCCTTGAACTCCTTACATCTTTATTCCCCGGGAAAACTTCATCAACTTCGATTGTTTAGTACATATCTACTAAATCCTTTGGTTCAAGTGCTATTCTGTATCTAGTTTCTCTCTCTCAATAAAATGATATTCTTTATGAGTTATATACTATATTCTTGAGAGTCGTTCTCTCTGGTCCTTTCGTACTTTTGAGTCTTTACTCCATTAAGGGTTTCCACTTTAATTATGGCTTATAATTTTGGTTCGACTAGCTGTGACTTTGAACCATTCTATCTCATGCTCCTTATCTATGTTCTGTTGGACTTATTGATTTGTTTATCTAGCCATCTCGTGATTTATCTATTTTTTCAAATACTCTTCTTTACTGGTTCCCCTCCTTACTAAGCTCTAAGTGAAGGGGTGAGTATATACATTTCATAGATATCCATGAATAAGCATTTCTATTATATGCTATTCGTTCCATTGGAAGCTACTTCGACTTTTCCGTATCTTAAAGTCCCTTAATATTTATCAATCAACCAAAAGTATTCATTTACTTACTGTCCTCAAGTTATATTATCTATTGTTACTATATACACTGAACTTCCTTACTGTTAATCGTATCCTTTTTGTATTATCTCTATATCATATCTTTTGGCTCTAAGCCATGCTACTGAGGCTAGTGGTGGTTCGTTTTATGGACTACTCTCTAGATCTCTGCTCTTACTATAGGTCATAATTATGGCACTCTGATCTTACCATTCTCACTGGTATGTTTCGTTAAATCTTGAGTGTCTCTAATCTCTTGGGTTTGTTCTTCTAATCTTACATAAAATTCTCTTAGTATTGGTCTATTCTATGGGTTCTTACTAGTACCGTAAATTTTCCAAGTCATTTTTATTGGGTTTTTATTTTTCTGAATTTGAATGTCTTTTGGTCTCTTATGATTAAACCATCCTTAGTCCTTTTCTGGGTGCTCCAGTTTTTCCAATGCCTTATGTTTCTATCTTGGGACAAACTCTCGTTAGGCTCCCTTACGATTATTCTTACCAATGCTGGTAGAGACTAGGAAAAACATATCATGTTTCGTCAGATATCAATGTCCTTATTTTGGTACTGTGTGCCCTGGTAGAGTCTATTACTCATGTAAGGTGGGTATGAGATAGGCTCAATCAGGACAACCTCCTTAATAGGTATCACTAAGGAATGAGAATCTAGGTAACTCAGGGTCGCTTCTATGTCGGGTCTCTTGGGGTAAGATAATTAATTATCTATGCTAATGACTTTCATATTTGCTTGCAGACCTGGGTTTGGGGATCTAGAATCTCTTCTCCCTTCTTAACGTCTCTAGTTTATCGAGATTCTCATGTCTAATTCTGATTTCTTGCCTCTCTTATGCTTCTATAAATCCTTTGCTATTCAGAGAGCTTACTATCTATACGGGGTACTCAAAGGCTAATGGTTTAGCTTGAAAGAATGTTCTAAGGAAAAAAAAGAATCTTACGAAAGAGGGGAGACCTTACATAGGTCTATTTGGCACTTTTACTTTTACTCATGTTTGTTATATTCGTTTTTACTGCTATAAGTTCTAGCGTTTTTCTTTATCATCTATTTATATGTTTCTCCAACTTACTGTTTCTGGTTACTTAAACATTTATGTATCATTCGTTACTTTTCTTTCTAGATTTCTCTTTCTCTTTCTACTTTCCTGGGTGAATATCCTTAGAATTTTACTACATATCTTCATAACTTGCCTTGGGACAATTCGAAAATGAACCAGGGTAACTACGAAAGGAATTTCAAAGAATAAAGTTACATTGTAAGGAATGATAGTTGAATAGTTCAGGAATTCTTACTAACCTGTCTGTAGAACTTTGAGGACGTACTCAAGGATCAGATACTAGAGAGGTAGTGCCTCGCATACTAGTACCCCAGGTATACTACGTATACAAGACCTCATCACTCTACCCACTGCAGTCACTGACTCCCTAGACCTTGCTCTGATACCATCTTTATAGCATCCCCAATCCGAAGATGTTACCGGCAGAGAGTAGGTTGTACTATCCCCATGAGCCTCTAACTCTCTGTCAACTGCTAATTTTATATCATATATAAACTCATGCATGGGACCATTACCCATCTCATCAATCTAAATGCATAACACTTTTAATATTAAATACTCAATTTTATTACACATTACAACTCTGCCAGTGGTCACCTATAATGCATTACATATATAATCTTTACTATATAACATGTATGATACAAGACTTTTCCTACCTCTGACTGAACTAAACTCTGACTCTGACTTGAATTAGTGGACCAACTCCCTAGTGACTACCATCAGTATCCATCCTCCCGAGCTCATCCTCCGAGTAAACCTATAAACAAAGAAACTAGGAGTGGGGCGTTAGATTGTTTTAACGATCTAAGTGAGTGGACAATTAGAATAGAAACGAAAATGCTTTTTGAAAACACCATGGTACAAAAACCATATTTATCTCAAATCATCAATTTTAAAATAGCTTTCTTTATCTGGAAACAATTTTCTTTCTAGAAATCTTTTATGAAAACTACTTCTGGTCTGTAATTCCAGAAACTCTCATTAAATAATTTCTTATGAAAACTCTTTCTTGAAATCATCTTTTCTGTAAGTCTATCTTTGAAAATCTTTTTCTAAAAAATCTTTATCTGAAATTTTGCTGAAAACCTGATGCATGGGGGCGTTACGTATCGATGTCCCCTCATACGCCTAACTAGAGCCATGAGTGTAAATCCATGACATTGGTACGTTACGTATCGCCGTCCCCAAAGCATGCCACTACATGTCCCTGAACTAGGGTCTATGGGGTGTTACATATCACCGTCCCCCAAGCAACATATCTAGAGCCGGGGTGCGGATCCCCTCCAGATTCTGAATCTAGGATCTAGGGACATCTGTCATCCCTAATCCTGAACTACATGTGCACACGGTATTTGAATCAGTTAATTCCATATCTGAATCAAGTTACATACTGAGAATGGTTTTTCCCTCATGCCTCGAAAACATAAAACCATGTTTTTTATAATAATCACTTTCTAATCACTTCTCAAAAATATTCTTATTCAAAATATACTTGAAAGTAAACTTGGCTAACGCCCTAAATGCATAATAAAGAATCAACTTAAGGAAAGATTGTCCACTCACAGATTTTGGAATATGGCTTGCACATGTTTTGCTTCATCGAATGACTTAAGATTCCTACCAATAATCTATAATTGGTAAACTTGGTTAGAATACAAGTCGTAAATATATTTCAGAATTATATTAAGTTTCTCCATTCAAGCACTTGCCATTATTTCACGGCGTATCTTACTTATATCATGATGTAATGTATGTATACGAGTTGATACGAGACCCTTAGGGTGGCCTCTAACATGTTAGGGTGAAACCGGAATAAACTAAAACTGAATATTGGAAATTTCGATTCATGCATCGCGACGCTACCTCTTGGGCATCGCGACACTCACGTATACTAATGAACATGTCGCGACTCTACGTTCTTAGCGTCATGACATTCACCAATCAGAATAAGGCAATAAGCTTACCCTCTAATCCGCGTTGCGACTCTAGTACATGTTGTCGCGATGCTCACACGAACTGGACTGAGAAAAGAGCATCTTCAAGCTCGGCATCCCGACACCAGCCCATACTCATCGCGACGCTGGACAAATTTCAGGCCTTCATTCTTTTCTCCATAGCCAATACTGTTGGACAAAATGACCCATAGCGTCACTATTTGCACAGATCATTGTGTTGTTGTAGCAAATTAACTATGTGACAAGGAAATTGCACTCTCATCATTTGTGATTAGATCACCATAGATATATAAATGAAGAGAGGTCCCTGTGATTAGTTCCTGGACTGAGAATGATATGAGACAGTATCAGTCCCCGAAGGATTAATCATTAAATATCCCTAGCCGGAGTATTATCGAGACTGGACATCGATAATGCGGAATAGGCTAGTATTGCACTTGTGTGCGTTGTGAGGGCACAACGGCATAGTTCTCATATATATAAGTATCGGATACTTATGCAAGTGCGATAGGAGGTCGTGTTTCACCGATGGTACGGGAAACAGCTTCGCTCTGGATAGACCCCTCGGAATCCCATTGGTATTATGACTATGTGTCTATGGGAGGCCGAAATCAAGGTAGGTGTGTATAGTCTTAACCTGAGACTTACATCGCTAATACTTACGATAATCGATAGACTTTGGTCTTGGTGGTACAGGGCTTTAACCGGTTCTGCGTACACCACTTCTGGGTTTATCAGAGAGTCGTAGTGTATTGGGTGTGATGTCAAGACGGAAGTATCACTTCAGTCATAGTGGAGATGATGTCACGCAGGATACGGTACTAGTGCTCTTGAGTGTTGCGCAACCAATCGGGATATTGTGACCAGGTCATGAATATCCGATTATAGAGACTATGTTACCAGACATCCGACATGTGCTTCGGACGGGGCAGACACTTATCCAGCCCCAGCCCTAGCACGTGACTATCCGATACTGGGCCGATATACACAATACAATTGGTATACTACGCTTGATATAGATCCTTGAATATTCTTATAAGAATATGTCCGGAGAATTGGGAAGACTTGGTGCTTTGCTAGAAGCCAACCTTGTCTAGTAAATCGGTAAAACGTAGTACTTGGTACTCACGTGTTCGGATAGTCCGATGACCGATTTGACTGCCAACATATCCGGGGATCTCATGGGTCGCTTCCCAAAGATTCACCGATGACGTATGACTCGCACTTTTATTAATCTGGGATTAATATGATGAGAGAGAAAATTAATCTGGGATTAATTACAGAGATATTTTATCTGGGATAAAATATCAATTTAAAGAGAGAGAATGATTAATTTGGAATTAATCGATTAATTAATATATTTGATATATTAAACGAAATTGGATTTCGACGCGGAATTAAAATTAGATTTTAATTCGGGCGAGCGGATTAATTTAGAATTAATTCGTTAGCGACGTGAATAGTGATTTCGCTAGGCGTAATCATTTAATTACGACGCCACGGAAAATTCGTTAATTTGGAATTAGCGAACCCGAGCCCGAGATTATTTGCGAGCGCATTCGTATTTCGAATTCGAGTGCGGCACGTCAAATCAAGCGTCAAATCGCTAGTCGCATCAAGCGTCAAATCACTTGTCACTTTGAGTGATGTGACTTGATTAATTGATGTGACTTGAGTGATGTGATGAGTGATGTGTGTGGTTGGCAATTAAAGCCAAATGTGTGTGAAATGAATTTCAAATGAATTCATGTGTATTAGATACACAAATTACACACAAAACCGTATGACACACTTTTCCCTCCTCTCTCTCTTCTTCTTCTTCTTCTTCTCTCTTCACGCCATTTCTGGTTTTGCTGGGCAGTGACCGAAAATGGAGGGAAGCCAAGTGCGTTTTTGATGCAAAAACAAGAGTGCTAGCACACTCCGAGATCAATGCGAAGGTGATAGGGAAGTTTACCCATGAGCCGGGATTCAAATGATGAAGCTTGGAGCTTCAAATTCTTGTTGAAAATGGCGCAAAACAGACCACCAAACTGCTGCAGTGGGCGCACATGAGCAGTGGGCAGTGAGCAGAATTTCGTTTTTTGTTGCCTCCTTCGTCGCTCAACCGATCGATGTAAGTATTCCGCAACTTCCGTCGTTGTATTCACTTGTGATTCATGCTTGAGTTTTGATCTTGGGACCTATAGAAACTCCAACAATGGCATCAAGAGCTTAGGTTAAAAGCATGAAAAAGTTAGGGCTAAAATTTGGGCAAACTTGATTTTGAGCATGATAAATTAAATTGGATGGATTTGTATGCTTAATTGTGTTTGAATTGAAGATTGATTGGGTCAATTTCAACAAATTGTGATTGGATCATTTTTTCCCCAAATTACTACCTTGGCCGAAAATTGATGATGATTTAATGTCTTGGGATTTTTTATTTTTGACAATTGGATGTGTTGGAAATCATTCGGGAATATGATTTGATGTCGATTGCGGAATCAATTGGATTGAATTCGAATCGGACGAAAAATCCCCAAATTGCCAAGTATGTCATAAAGCTTGAAATTGGGTAAAATTGATTTAAGCATGCAATTATGAAATTGGATGATAAAGTATGCTTGAATGTATTTTAATTGATGATTGGTTGGATCAATTTGATTAAATATTGTTTGGAACAAATTCCCCCCAATTTTGATGTGTTGGCCGAATAGGAGTATGCCCTAAATCTTGGAATTTTGTTTCGTAATCATTGGATGAGTTAAACAATTGAGGATGTTGATTTAATGTCGATTGTGGATTAATTGGATTGAAACCAAATCGACATAAATTAATCCCTTGGCCGAGACTTTAAAGCATGTAATGGGTTTGATTTTAATCAAAATGTGTTGGACATATGATGATGATAATGAGCATGATTAATTGCCTAATTTGTGTTTTAGAAATGTTAATTTGGGTGATTAATCATGATATACACTTTAGGTAATTAAATTGCGAAATGGATTTGTGTAATTTAATTAATTGGGCTAATTTTGGAAATTGAGCTTGAATTGTTGTTATTGGGCTTATTGGGCTTTGTTGTACAAAGTTTGTTTTAGGCAAAATTGGTTGGATCCAATTGGGCCCAAAACCGCATCCATAAAGCCCAAATGCGACTTAATGGACCTTTAAAGTTTAATTGGGCCTAATGGGCCAAGATTAATTTATAGGCTTATGGGGTAACTCCCGGATTGGACTTTGGTTGCGGGTTTGACCCGAGTTGACCAAAAGACCACGCCTTAAGAAATTAATTAAAAGCCCATTAGACTTTAATTAAATTAATATTGGATATTAATCGGGCTTTGAGACCCGTAGCGATTAAATTTGGAATTTAAGTCGAAAAGGGTTTATTATTAAAGTGTGTTATTTAATTTGGAATTAAATAGTGAATTAGAATTAAATACAAATTGAATTGGATTTAATTGTGTAGTTTAATTTAATTCGGGATTTCGTACTTTAAGTACTTATTCGCAAAAACGAGTTTGACTCGAACAAAATCAAATCGTTGTTTGAACATTGGATGATCACTAATTATCAAGATTAATTAATTGGATTAGATTGATTGATAACATGCTTGAGTGAATACATGGTTGTGATGCATGAATAATGTATATCGGATGGATATTAGATGGGTGGGGCAATTTTAGAAATTGTTGTAATAAATTTGATTTATTAATTGGACCTGCGTGTCCAGCCTTATCACCTCCTATTCTTTGTATTCTCTTCTCACCTATTCCCCTCAATGTAAATGAGGTTTCTTTAGAAGTGTAGTGTAACGGGTAGAAGAAAATTTTGTGCTAGCGGGAGAGAGAAAGTGAGAGATTTGATCTAGGATCAATGTGTAAAATATCCATCCGCATATCATTATTATTTTATCATATGCGCTTTATTATGTGTTTAGAATGCATGTTTAAGGGTGTATGATGATGAGACCTTAACAAAGATAATAAATTGGTTGCCAATTTGCACGCGAAAAACCCTCATCAAATATCATGCGTTTTTTCCTTCCATTGAGTGATTCTCTCACTCAAGATCCGAGACGACATTGGGTTGTTGGCCAAAGTCAAGCCCTTTGTCTGTCGAAGATGTGTTTGAATCACGAGGCTTTGTTCCATATTGGTGTCTTGTCCAAGTTGTGGTTTGTTGGCCAAAGTCAAGACCACTTCTTGTCCAACGACATTGATTACGAAGCTTCCATGGTCAATGGGTCCACGCTTGACTGGGATCACTAGGTTTGTTGTGCCAAAGCCAAGGCCTAGTTGATTCAGAGGAAATAGGTTAGGGTATATATTGGATATATAGGCATATATATGATATGTTTAGGACTTGGATGTCCACCTACTGGATCTAGGAATTGGATTGGATCCAATTGATCTTAGAGATCTACCTAGTTAATTATCATACAATTTGTTGGCCAAAGTCAAGATTGTGTGATATTTAACGGGATCCTAGCCCACTAGGAAACACGGTTTCCCGAGTACTCGACAGAGGGTTAGAGGCTCGACGAAAAATAGTGGGAGGCAAGAATTGAATTTGCAATATTCGTTCAATTACTCGCCATACGCGCTCATTCAAATTATTTCGTCGTAATATTAAATGTTAGTTGGACTAATATTTAAATTGTTGTTTTAATAAACAGTTGGACTGTATTATACTTGATTATATATAATTGGATTATATTAATCAATATATTTGAATTAATTAATTTCAGTTTACAGTTGATTTTATAATTGGATTATAGTAATCAATGTAATTGAGGTTAATTAATTTGGATTATATTTGATTATATAGTTGGACTATTATAATCATTATAATATATATAGTACCACTAATCGTTGATTAAATAGTTGGACTATTGTAATCAAGATAAAATTGAAAAGTTGGATATTTAAAATATAATCTGGGATTAAAATATTTTAAATGATTTAATTTTCAAATTGGGAATAAATAATAGGTTACTTTATTTGATAAAATAACTTATTATACCTTACGCCCAAAATTAAGCAAAATAAGTAGAGCATAAAATCTTTGGAAGATTTATGTGATGATGACTTTAATGCTTAATTTAATATACTTGTCATAAATCTAATTTTAGATTTAAGAAGTATTAAAATTGCAATTTATAATTCTTGGAGAATTAATTGACTATTCTAGAGGAGATAAAGTCAAAGTTTGCAATTGGGCATGTAGCACGAGGTGCACATCGTTTCGATATTCTAAAAACCCAGGCTTGGCCTAAGGTTCCTAAAATATTGAAAAGGATAATTGACATATACCAAAGTGACTACCATTTGGATATGGCAGACACGAAGGAATTAAAGAAAGGGCAAGGCTCTGACTTTAAAAATGTTTGTCAAAGTTATGTTCACAACTAGTATTGAAATTAGATTTTAAATACTTAGTGTGGTACATAAAATATATGTATTGATGTTCAGAATCTGCTTTGAGCAGGATACTGACTTCAAGCTGAGATTGCTCTGCGAATCGGAAACGGGACGAAAGTCGCTGTTTCGACCGTAGATACCTAAGTTTAGGAACTACCCTTTGGGTGTGTACTTAAATTAGGAACTGTTATAATGTAACTAGTTTGACTAGAGACATTATCTCTATATCAGTGTTTAATCCATTGTGGATAAACCTTTATATTCTAGAACACTAAGTGTTTCATTATATAAAGATGATACTGAGATAAACACATTAGATGTGAATAACAGAATTTATATTTTGAATATAATTAAAATCTCAAACATATAAAATGACAAATAAATAGCTCAAATTGATTTGATCAAGTAGAGACTTATTTGTGGCATTGTTGTCTAGGACAGAATTAAACAAGACTCGTATATCCGCACTTTTGAAGAGTGGGTACTAGGACTGATTTGACTATTCAAATAAAGTCTACGAATCTAGTTTGTTAGGTAAAGTACCTAAAACACTGTTTACTTGGTAATAGTGTAAGTGCCACCGATCTGTTAGCCCTATTCATGGTGAAGTTAGTGGGCCCATATCTAGCTAGGCTAGATGTGAACATGAATGTTTCGTGACCTTAACGGATGTGGCATCACGTTATGGTTATGTGTTTCTTTTGAAGAACACAAATCGGAAACTTTTAGAGTTTCGACACGAAATAGACAAACAGATCGGCTATAGTATTATACCGTCACGGTAAGACCGTAATGGAAAATACTTAAGCAATAAGTTTCTTATATACTTGAAAGAGTATAGTATTCTTTCAAATGAGGACTCCTCCCGGAACACGTCAAAGTGACGGTGTGTCCGAACGGATTAACCGAATCATGTTAGACATGATAAGGCTAATCATGAGTCGCTCTGAGCTACTATTTCCTTCAACGATAGTTTTAACAGTGCAATAACTTATTTAGAATAAGGTTCTATTAATAATTTGTTTGACAAATATCATATTAGATATGAACAGGAAAGAAACCGGGTTTCTCATTCCTGACCATTTGGGATGCTAGGCATATGTTTGGATAATACCAAACTAAAACCTAAATTGGATAAGTGCCAAATTGGTTATCCTAAAGGAAACCATAAGTATAGTACTTATAAATCTCACATGAGAACAATATGATTGTTGCTCACCATGCGGTTTTCCTAAGAGGAATACCGATATGCAGTGGTCAGTGGGAGGATGGTGATACTCGATGAAAATTGGAGTAATACTGTTCGAGGCACGAAATCCTTAATGGAACACATATAGTTCATCAATGATGAATTTATACCATTAATCTTCGAATACACAAGAACCGCGTAGATCGGAGAGAGTCAGAAAACAACCTAGGGTATGGGTTTCTGATCTCACCTCATAAAGATGTTAATCTTTTAAGGTATACCAACTGACTACGTATGAGGTAGTGATACAAGGTATCGACTCCCTATTATGACAAAGTGTCATGAGTCCGAAATGGATTCCATGTATATCAACAAGTTTGGATACTAGTTGATGTACCATAAGACATTGTGCCTATTGGTACTTTATAAGTCTTCAAGGAAGACATACATGGAAGGCAACATACCAACGTACTAAGCTAGGCTTGTAAAGAAAAGGTAGAGTTATCAACATTGTGTTGATTCCGACGAAACCTTTTAACTGTTGCCATTGTAAATCCATTTGGATAATGCTTGCTAAAGCTGTGTATTTCATTTATGAAATATGACAGCTTAACGGAAAATCGCTTTCCTGAAAAGGAAACCTTTCGGAGGATGTTTATAACATCCTGTCGGTTTTGTCGTACCATAACAAGCAAACAAGGTTTGCAGGTTATTCGATCCATGTTTGGATTGAAGCAAGCATAGGTTCTAGGAATTGTCGTTTTGATGTAATCATAATGGTTTATGACTTAATTCAAAACGAAATGATTCTTGTGTATATAAGGAGGTTAGTGGGAGCGCACTGACATGACAGTGAAATAATACATAAATGACATATGTGGTGAAAGCTTGGCTTTCATAGATATTCTTTCATAGAAATTCTCCGTAGAATTCTTGGGAGTAACAACCTTTATTCAAGGAATAAAGATCTACTGGGCTAGATTTGGAGTTGTTAACACTCTCTGAGAAATTGTACATTGAATAATGTACGTAACCTGGTGTCTCATACGCTTTGAGCATATGGAGTCACAATCAGGACAATCCAAGTGATAGTCACTGGATTGAAGTTAAGAACATCTGTTAGTATCTTAGAGAACTAAAGATGCTGTCTTAAATTATGGAGTAGGAGAACTTGAAGTGACTAGGATCACTGCTGCAAGTTTCCAAACCGGTAATATACTGCGGTACTAAAAGTTTGAATAACGGGACAGTGAGCTGGAAATATTCCGAGCAAGATAACTGTTGCCGAATAAACAACAAATGCGGATTATTGCTGCAGCTGAGGCAGCAATAGAAGCCATTTGGATCGATAATAAATCTAATTAGATTAGATATAGTTCTTTTAGCAGCTGAGCTAGGCGTCAGCACAGGCTAAGGAATTAAAGGTCTCATCGACGATCCAGATATATACTTCTATATTCATCTGATTCGTTCGGATCATACATCGTGGCGATGTGGTGATCGTATAAATCGCGTCAGACGATAATCATGCAAATCCGCTGACGAAACCCTTTCCTCAGCAATTTGAGCGAACCGTACATAGTTCGGGTGTGGGACACTTGAGTGACTCGCTACGTGCCAAGTGGGAGATTGTTGGACAAAATGACCCATAGCGTCACTATTTGCACAGATCATTGTGTTGTTGTAGCAAATTAACTATGTGACAAGGAAATTGCACTCTCATCATTTGTGATTAGATCACCATAGATATATAAATGAAGAGAGGTCCCTGTGATTAGTTCCTGGACTGAGAATGATATGAGACAGTATCAGTCCCCGAAGGATTAATCATTAAATATCCCTAGCCGGAGTATTATCGAGACTGGACATCGATAATGCGGAATAGGCTAGTATTGCACTTGTGTGCGTTGTGAGGGCACAACGGCATAGTTCTCATATATATATAAGTATCGGATACTTATGCAAGTGCGATAGGAGGTCGTGTTTCACCGATGGTACGGGAAACAGCTTCGCTCTGGATAGACCCCTCGGAATCCCATTGGTATTATGACTATGTGTCTATGGGAGGCCGAAATCAAGGTAGGTGTGTATAGTCTTAACCTGAGACTTACATCGCTAATACTTACGATAATCGATAGACTTTGGTCTTGGTGGTACAGGGCTTTAACCGGTTCTCGTTCTGCGTACACCACTTCTGGGTTTATCAGAGAGTCGTAGTGTATTGGGTGTGATGTCAAGACGGAAGTATCACTTCAGTCATAGTGGAGATGATGTCACGCAGGATACGGTACTAGTGCTCTTGAGTGTTGCGCAACCAATCGGGATATTGTGACCAGGTCATGAATATCCGATTATAGAGACTATGTTACCAGACATCCGACATGTGCTTCGGACGGGGCAGACACTTATCCAGCCCCAGCCCTAGCACGTGACTATCCGATACTGGGCCGATATACACAATACAATTGGTATACTACGCTTGATATAGATCTTAAATATTCTTATAAGAATATGTCCGGAGAATTGGGAAGACTTGGTGCTTTGCTAGAAGCCAACCTTGTCTAGTAAATCGGTAAAACGTAGTACTTGGTACTCACGTGTTCGGATAGTCCGATGACCGATTTGACTGCCAACATATCCGGGGATCTCATGGGTCGCTTCCCAAAGATTCACCGATGACGTATGACTCGCACTTTTATTAATCTGGGATTAATATGATGAGAGAGAAAATTAATCTGGGATTAATTACAGAGATATTTTATCTGGGATAAAATATCAATTTAAAGAGAGAGAATGATTAATTTGGAATTAATCGATTAATTAATATATTTGATATATTAAACGAAATTGGATTTCGACGCGGAATTAAAATTAGATTTTAATTCGGGCGAGCGATTAATTTAGAATTAATTCGTTAGCGACGTGAATAGTGATTTCGCTAGGCGTAATCATTTAATTACGACGCGAAGGAAAATTCGTTAATTTAGAATTAGCGAATCCGAGCCCGAGATTATTTGCGAGCGCATTCGTATTTCGAATTCGAGTGCGGCACGTCAAATCAAGCGTCAAATCGCTAGTCGCATCAAGCGTCAAATCACTTGTCACTTTGAGTGATGTGACTTGATTAATTGATGTGACTTGAGTGATGTGATGAGTGATGTGTGTGGTTGGCAATTAAAGCCAAATTGTGTTGAAATGAATTTCAAATGAAATTCATGTGTATTAGATACACAAATACACACACAAAAACGTATGACACACTTTTCCCTCCTCTCTCTCTTCTTCTCTTCTTCTTTCTCTCTCACACGCCATTTCTGGTTTTGCTGGGCAGTGACCGAAAATGGAGGGAAGCCAAGTGCGTTTTTGTGCAAAACAAGAGTGCTAGCACACTCCGAGATCAATGCGAAGGTGATAGGGAAGTTTACCCATGAGCCGGGATTCAAATGATGAAGCTTGGAGCTTCAAATTCTTGTTAAAATGGCGCAAAACAGACCACCAAACTGCTGCAGTGGGCGCACATGAGCAGTGGGCAGTGAGCAAATTTCGTTTTTTGTTGCCTCCTTCGTCGCTCAACCGATCAATGTAAGTATTCCGCAACTTCCGTCGTTGTATTCACTTGTGATTCATGCTTGAGTTTTGATCTTGGGACCTATAGAAACTCCAACAAATACCAAATGCAACTCAAACACCATCACGGCCACACATTTAGACAATCCTCTTGTAACACCCCGAATTTATTTTATCCGTATTTTTATTTAATAATTATGGTGTTATAAATTTAAGGGCTAAATTATTAGGATTACAAAAGTTTGAATTAAAATTTTTCAAAGGGACAAATTGAGGGATGACAAATGATATTTGCCATGTAGTATATAATAAACCCTAGCCACATAAAAATAATTAAAGAACTCATTCAGGCTAAAGTAAGAAAACAAATATGCATGTCAATGGAGATAGACGAACAGTCATTGCGATTATTACTATGTACGTGACGGCTCGTTCGCTGTTTTCAAGACTCAGCGATTAATTGGTTGCTAATTACTCTTTCTGGTTTTTGCGTGAGTGGCGTCTGTTTGCGCATTAGCAGCATTCGGCATGGTGTGGGCAATTGATTTTGTGAAATCAATAAATTAAATAAATCAATCGGCCACCACATGTTGGTGATTTCATTATATTGGACCAGTATACAAATTGCATGGCCTGGTTTGAGAGATGAAAAGTCACGGCTTGCAAAATAACCCAATTTGATTTTTTGAATTGCGCATATGAGAGGTAAATACGAAGCAGTCCGGGTCTGAATTTTTTTGGCAGAAAAAATTTAGGATTAAGATGAGGAGAGCATAAAATTTTTCAAGATTGATCTCGGATGCCTTAGCCGTTTCCGTTATGCGGGGATAAGCGTTCCCTATAGGAACATGTTAACGAACTAAGAACACACTGCGTGAAATTCTCATAGAAGTGATCATGATACCGTAAGTGGGGACGGTCCAGTTGCATAGTCCTTTTCTCTTTAGTCAGCTCACCAGGTGCGTGGATAAGCCTGTAACATTAATGTTTTCAAAAGTATACACTACAAGAAAAAAGGCCTTTACTGACACTAAGGTTAGTGACACTACTAGGCTAAAAGTGTCAGAAACGACGTGTAAATATGCGCCTATTTCCGTGTTTTTCACTTAAATATCAATAATTACTGACACTATGGTATCAGCGATTTTAGTGTCAGTAATTACTATTACCATAGTATCAGTAAATAAAAAAAAAAAAAAAACGTGGTAGTCGTCTGGAGTCGAACCAACACCTCGCGGAAGTGACGTTTTTAAACACCAAATTAAAACAAGTGAAAACCCTAATAATTTCAGTTTCTTTCACTTGGGTTTCTTTTCATTTCTCTTCTCAAATCGTATCTCCTTCTACGACAGAGCAAGTGAGAGAGAGGCCTTGCACAAACGGCCCGTCGAATTTGAAAAATTCAGGAAAATTTGCCCCTATTTGCAGAGACCGACGACGACCGTACGTCAACGATTTTAGTCCCCAGAACGCCAATTTGGAGTCGTTTCACGGCAGCAACCAGTTGGTGTTATAAACCCTAATTAAATTTCCCCAATCAAGTTCTTGTTCCGTACAATCCCCAGGTCTTTTTAGTTCTTCTTTTAATTCCCTTTTAATCCTTCTTATGATTCAATCTCGCTCTTTGTTAGGTATTTTTTTATTTTTTAACAAAAAAATGAAGAAAATTCTGCTTCGCTCGTGTTTTGTTTTTTTTATTTTTTATAAAAAAAATGATTGTCATTTAATAGTGCTCGTTTAATTGTTAATTTACATTTATGTAATAATTTTTGCAGTTGATGGCCAATGAAGGACTTGTGCCCTCACAGAAGAGGAAGAGAAGAGAAAAAGTGTCATTCAAAAGCTAAAA
Source organism: Zanthoxylum bungeanum (assembly GCA_019454045.1). Classification (NCBI taxonomy): domain Eukaryota; kingdom Viridiplantae; phylum Streptophyta; class Magnoliopsida; order Sapindales; family Rutaceae; genus Zanthoxylum; species Zanthoxylum bungeanum. Next base: position 127,718 of record SKCR01024031.1, on the reverse strand, counting down.
GAGGTTACTTTTCTTTTTATTATAAAGAGTTACATTTTTTTTCTTGGTTGAATAATAATCTAAATCTGAAAATAGTTGATTCTTGTGTTTATCTAATGAGTCACTCCATGGCGCAATTATTAAAAATGGCATAAAATTATGCCTTTGTTAGGATAAATAATTAAATCCAAGTGCCCACTGAAACCCCATTATCAATGCTGTAGGTGCAGTGACATTGTAAAATTTTCCTTATCTAATTATGCAAGTTTAGATTAGTGGCATTGCTATATATGTTCTAGAGATTAATATTTGTTTTATGCATTTTAGTCCATTTATGATCCTTGGTGGTTTAATTAGGTAACTCTTTTGAAATCAAATATTTAATTGCAGATAGTGTTGGCATGGGTCAAAAGTGTTGCTTGGCAGCATCAATTACCAAAAGAGTGGATTGCGGAGACTCATGCAACCGTACTGACTTATGGGTCTTATGGCCTTGGAGTAAGTATTGAACTCTCGCTGATCTCTTGTAAATGTTCTTTGGTATACTCTATTTCTTGTTAATTCATGATATTTTGATTTATACAGGTTCATGGTTCAGAGTCCGATATTGATGCTTTATGTATTGGCCCTGACTTTGCCACAATGGTGCCCTATAAGTTTTAATTTGTTGATATTTGGTACGCTGTAAGTGTTGCCCGTGCATTCCACTTGTTCCCCTTGAATTGTAGTGAGCTTTATGGCTCTGTTGTGCAGTCTGAAATTTGAGATTTGTACCGGTAATTGTTCTAAACTGAAGTCATCCTTGCAGGAAAATTGCTAGGATGTTTTATTGGGAAGTGTTCTGGAAGTATAGATTCCATAGCGCGGCATCCCACACTTCCAATTATAGCATCATGTGGTGAGTATATTGCAAGGTCCTCTACATTTAAACTACACTATCCCTTTTGGTTTCACAGTTTTGGAACCAAGATTATTTCTTTTTATTCACTACAACTGGAGTAACAACTTGAATTGTTTTAGGGTGGATAGCTATTTGCGCTTTTGGGATGTGAAGACACGGCAACTTCTTTCTGCGGTACGTTCCTGAATTATAATTCATGATGTTGCTTGTAACAGTACAATTTGTATTTGGGCAACTTATCTAAACAGAACGTTATAAAATTATTTTTGATTACTGTTGTTTGTTATCACTGCATTTTTGTTCCTGATGGAATAAAATCTTAGTACTATACATTTGAGGCAAAAGTAATGATTATTTGTCATTTTGTTGATATGTAAGGGTTTCTGATTTATTTGCCTCTTTGAAAAGCAGTTGATTTTGTAATTGGAATTACACGTTAATAAACTGCATTGTTGTGTCCAGGTTTTCTTGAAGCAGCATCTTACTGAGGTCATTTTTGATTCCGCATTTGCTGATAAAGGTTAGTTCTGACCGTTCCTGCCAGTCTTGGCCTGACGTAGTATTTCTCTAACCATCGCATGACATGGATATTAAGTCATTTATTAGTGGTTTGTAGAGAAGATTTCATGCTCTTCAAAATTTCTTTTGCGGATCCATGAAGGGGCTTGTAGGTTTTGTTTTATTTTAAATAGTTATGGACGTGTCTTTGTTTTTATTAATTTCTTCGAAGGCAAGCTTGATATTATATAATCACTATTTTCCATGTCTCCATCTGATTCTAGTCTGGCTGACTCTACTTTTGCATGCCAATTTGTACAAGCAGAAGTAGCCCATGCTGCAGCAGATCTGCCTTTGCAGGAAGAGCAGAATGGGAATAACACTCCAGAAGAAGAGACAGACTAGGTATTGATTGGAAAATGAATTATTGAACGTGCAATATTCTCATATCATATTCTTAGGTTTTTGGACAATGCGTTAGAGTATATTCTGAGGAATGAAGCCGACATGATTGCTTGTAAAAGTGTGTAAATTGATGAATTCAAATGTAGGATTTTGGGCAATACTAGCCTGTGCCCTAGATGTTTCTCTTTTTTTCCATGCTTTTTATTGTATGTTATTGATTTGTTTGTTTTGGTGATTATGTAGCGGTATGAAAGATACAACTTGTTTATTATGGATGCCATTTGGTTTTTTATATGCATGCTCTTAGGTTGTTGGTATGGTTATTGTCAATAAGTGCTTTATGTGACAAAAAATAGATTAGGGTTATATTTTGTATTTATATTTTGTATTTTTATTTGGATGTATTTATGTTTTTATTTATGAAGATATCGATTTTTTTTGGAAGTCCATCTAATTCTTAACATTTGGTTTATAATTTCAGATTTTGTGCCAGATATCATATTGTTGGGGGATTGTTGCAGGCTTCTCAACAAGTATCATGAATTTTGGTGGGGGCATGACATTTTGGTGGGACTTTAAGAGTAGTTTTTGAAATATATATATGTTATTTAAAGATTGTCTATGGAGTTTTTGTATTCATCATGTGATACTGTTGAATTGATTAATACGATTAATCTATTATATTGCGAATTTTATATAAATGTAATTTTTTAGTTTTTTATTTCATTGAGTTGATATATATATATATTTTATGATTAATTTAAGTACAAAAAATAAGAAATATAATTGTGAAATAATACGATTTTAAATTTTAAAAGATATTGTCGGATATTGATACTATAGTAACAATAATTACTGACACTAAAAATCAAATATATGCGATATACTGATACTAGTGCTGCAAAAACAAAATTTACTGACACTATAGTATCACTAAATACTGATGTTATAGTGTCAATAATTTACTGACACTAAATAGTGTGAGAGATTACTGATACCATAGTGTCAATAATTTTCTGATACTACAGTATTAACGTTTACTGACACTAAGAATCACTGACACTAGAAAACTAGTGTCAGTGATTTCTGGTCTGGCTGCGGCCACACTGACACATTTATAGTGTTGTGTCAGTAAAACCCTTTACTGACACTAATTTAGTATCAGTAAAAGCCTTTTTTTCTGTAGTGATATAGTATATATGTTTTCTTAAATGAATTTTAAGGTAATGCATTAAATGATTTTTGTTTTTAGAAAGATTATATTTTGCTATGAAAGTATAGATCGAATATTGGTAATGTTGAAATCATGATTTGTGATATATGAGAAACTTGCATGATTTTTAGATATATGAGTGTGTTTTTAGAAATGATTTTTATGCTAGGATGCACCCCGTATACTTATATGTGCCAGATTATTTAGCCGTGAGACCAGGTCTCATGTTGCTAGTTTTTGCTCCGGATGGCAGTTATTGCCGTAGGTATGCCCCACATTGCCAGTTTTGCTGGATTGTCACAAGAGTGTGCATATTGATGAATAAACAGCCTTATTATTACAGGGTATTCTTGAACAGTATGAGTTTTTATGAGAAATGAGATTTATGATTTCAAGTAAATGCTTGATATATCGATTAACAGCTTTATGTATTTATTTATATTATGAAAGACTTATTCGATCCGCTTTGTTACTTGTTTATCCACGGCACTAAGCTGTGATCCATTGCACTAAGCGTGAGCTTACCCCTTTCTTTAACATTTCAGGTTTAGCAGATTAGTAGATCATTCTTTTCAACTGCTGTTTCATCATCTTTTCCTGCCAGTAGAGAAAGGTTGTGCCAACAGTAGAGTGTCCTTATTATGATTTGAGACTCTAGATATGTCATTCTTGAGAGAATTTTGTCATTTGATTTTTGGCACGGAGCCTATTTTGATACTTGTAGTACTTATCTTTTATTATGGATATTATTTTGATTTTGATCATGAAGATCCTATTTTTATGATAATATTTTTCAGTTTAGATTTTCCTTTGTATTTGGAGGATTAGTCCATATTACAGGGAAACTCTGTCCGTTTCAAGTCTCCGTCTCACCCCTACCCTACCTAAGGAGACGGGTGTGACATTTAATGGTATCAGAGCGCTAGGTTCATAGATTCTGTAAACATTCTTTTTTTCTTAATAGTTGTTTATATATATTAGCGGTTGTCATATTCCATATGTTTTTAGATGCCTCCGCGTTCTAGAGTTTCAGGTTCAGGTCGAGTCCGTACTCGTAGGATAGCATTTGTTGGCCAACCTTCTAGGGAACCTCCAGTTGATGAGGAGGTTATTTCTTACATCGGGGAACCCTTTGAAGGGAACCCTATTCCTCTTTAGTTAGAAGATTCGCTTGTCTCAAGTATGTGAATTTCTAGGACGAAATTTCTTTTAAGGGGGAAGAGTTGTAACACCCCGAATTTATTTTATCCGTATTTTTATTTAATAATTATTGGTGTTATAAATTTAAGGGCTAAATTATTAGGATTACAAAAGTTTGAATTAAAATTTATCAAAGGGAAAATTGAGGATGACAAATGATATTTGCCATGTAAGTATATAAAATAAACCGTAGCCACATAAAAATAATTAAGAACTCATTCAGCTCATTCAGGCTAAAGTCAGAAAACAAATATGCATGCCAATGGAGATAGACGAACGTCACTGCGATTATTACTATGTACGTGACGACTCGTTCGCTGTTTTCAAGACTCAGCGATACATGGTTGCTAATGACTCTTTCTGGTTTTTGCGTGAGTGGCGTCTGTTTGCGCAGTAGCAGCATTCGGCATGGTGTGGGCAATTGATTTTGTGAAATCAATAAATTAAATAAATCAATCGGCCACCACATGTTGGTGATTTCATTATATTGGACCAGTACACAAATTGCATGGCCTGGTTTGAGAGATAAAGAGTCACGGCTTGCAAAATAACCCAATTTGATTTTTTGAATTGCGCATATGAGAGGTAAATACGGAGCAGTCCGGGTCTGAATTTTTTTGGTAGAAAAAATTTAGGATTAAGATGAGGAGAGCATAAATTTTTCAAGTTTGATCTCGGATGCCTTAGCCATTTCCGTTATGCGGGGATAAGCGTTCCCTACAGGAACATGTTAATGAACTAAGAACACACTGCGTGAAATTCTCGTAGAAGTGATCAGGATACCGTAAGCGGGGACGGTCCAGTTGCATAGTCCCCTTTCTCTTTAATTAGCTCACCAGGTGCGTGGATAAGCCTGAAACATTGATGTTTTCAAAAGTATATAGTATATATGTTTTCTTAAATGAATTTTAAGGTAATGCATTAAATGATTTTTGTTTTTAGAAAGATTATATTTTGCTATGAAAGTATGGATCGAATATTGGTTATGTTGAAATCATGATTTGTGATATATGAGAAACTTGCATGATTTGAGATATATGAGCATGTGTTTTAGAAATGATTTTTATGTTAGGATGCGCCCCGTGTACTTATATGTGCCAGATTATTTGTCGTGAGACGAGGTCTCATGTGCCTTTTTTGCTCCGGATGCCAGTTATTGCCGTGGGATGCCCCACGTTGCCAGCTTTGCTGTATTGTTACGAGAGTGTGCATATGAGAATAAAACAGCCTTATTATTACAGAGTATTCTTGAACAGTATGAGTTTTTATGAGAAATGAGATTTATGATTTTCAAGTAAATGCTTGATATATTGATTTACCAGCTTTATGTATTTATTTAAATTATGGAAGAATATTTGATCCGCTTTGTTACTTGTTTATCCACGGCACTAAGTTGTGATCCATTGCACTAAGCGTGAGCTACCACTTTCTTTAACATTTCAGGTTTAGCATATTAGTAGATCATCTTTTCATATGCTGTTTATCATCTTTTCTGCCAGTAGAGAAAAGTTGTTGCCACAGTAGAGTGTCCTTATTATGATTTGAGACTCTAGATGTGAGATCGTGACACTGGATTGCATAAAAAAAAAAATAATAATATTAATTTATAAACCTTACCTGCTATATTGGTGTGCGCTTTCGTAAGGAATCATTGCAAAAAAAAACAAAACTTTCTTCCTTCTCTCTCTCCTATTTCATTTTCTTTCTCGCCAAACTTCAAATCGTCGCTGATGTGTCTCCGTTGGTCGGTTTTCTTCACGCGCCGGACCACCGCGTAGCTGCCGCCGCCAGCTTTCCGTCGCCGCCAAGATCGATCCCTGAAGCCGTCGGACGCGCCGCCACGCGCCTCCGGAGCAGGACGCCACGTCGCCGTTTCTTCTTCTGTTTCCGGCCGTCTCCGGCCACTTCTGACGACCACCTCCGGCGAGTGAGCACGTTTCAGGCCGAGACCTTTCCAACGCCAGTGGTCACTTCCCGATCCGACATCGTTTGGTTGTTTTCCGTGTTATAGCTTCGGTATTTCGGGATTTGTGTTGGGAGTGAGATCTGACCGTTGGATCGACGATCCGATCGCATCAGATTATTGCTCTTGAAATTTCGAGCGTTTTGATATATATATTCGCCGTAGAAAATATTTGGTTGTGGGGTCCGCTTTTTGGTGGTGGGGCCCGATCTTTGTTGTGGGGCCCGCTTGCCTCGCTGAGCATCCTAATTAGTTCCAGAGCCGTTCGTTGCTGTTTTCTTCTCAGCTTTGTTGTTGGGAATTTCGGGCTAATAATCGTTATTGACTTTTGCGTGAATCGAGGTAAGTACACTCTGTGGTTATTCTCTTAACATATTGTTTGATGTTTGATGGTTGTTGTGAGAGTCGGTATAAATATATATTATACATATATAATGGTATATTATATAGATATATTGTATTAAATATATCTTGTTGTGATATAATATTGGGATGTAAAATGTATGATAATATGAAATCATGATTACAGAGATGAGATTGATGGATTGGATGTGAGGTGTGATTGTGTTTGATGATGGATGTTGTTGTGTTATGCTGCCGGGTTTGGTATAATAGTGGTCGGATTAACGACGATATGAGATGTGATGATACCTCTGATGAGATGAGATGATGGAAAACCTTGGAAGTTGTCAGTGAGGACTCTTCCACTGGTTTTGATATGAGGGAGTACAGGGGCTTCCTCTTCGAGTATATTATACTCACATGTTATGAGCTGATATGGTTGGAAACCTTGGAAGTTGTCATTGAGGACTCTTCCATTGGTTTTGATATGGGGGAGTACGGGGGCTTCCTCATTGAGTATATTGCAGACTCTGTTATACTAGACCCGGAGTAGCAGCCATGTTTGATGGATGTTGGTGATTGTTGTGGGATGATTGTGTGAGATGATATTATATATATATGTTATTTTCATATTATATTATATATATTATTATATAATCTTATTTTGTTGGTGAGGTCTTGTTGAGAGAATGAGTGTTACTTACTGAGCTTTATAAGCTCACCCCCCTTTCCCATAACATTTCAGGTAGTCCGTCTGTTCAGTAGTAGCAGTACCAGAATTGGATCCACGTGCCACAGTTGTATATTTGGGTTGGACCAGACATTTGTGTCATCTATTGTATTTATTTCTGTAATATTGTGTTGTAAACCACAACAGTCATGTATACTGTTTGGATTTATAATAAGTGATGTAATATTTGTGTGCATTTGAGTGGTTGTTTGTCATATAGAATGCTCGAGCTGAAGAAGTCGGCGAACCTCTTTCTAGGGTTGGGCCCGCTCTAGGGAGGGGGTCGTGACAGATTTGGTATCAGAGCCTAGGTTTATAGGTTCTGTAGACATATTGCATTAGATGGGGTATTAATGGTGTAGCTTTTTGTTTGTAGGAAAATGTCTGGTCGTGGCCGTGGAACTGGTACTCAACGTGGGAGAGGGAGAGCTCGACGAACTGTGAGGGTGTCGAGTATAGGTATTGAGAGACCCCAAATTCTGCCTGTAGATCCCTTATCGGATGTAGCTTCATCTGGTATTCCACCTGTTTTTGAGATTGGTGGAGGTTCTAGACCTGCACCCCCAGTAGTTTCGACGGCTGTTCCCACTGGTATTCCTGTAGCTGCACCTGATGATACTCCTGCAGTGGTACCTAATGTGACCTCTGCTGCTCCTCCAGTTCCCCCGACAGTTTCACATTTCGAAAATGTATTGGGAAGATTGATTGATGTAGTTGCACAGATGGCTAACAGAGAGCCAACAGGTATTGCTCCTGCGAGCGGCAGTGGTAATACAAGCAAATTGGATCAATTTCTAAGTTTAAGGCCTCCACAGTTTCATGACACAGCCGATCCCCTAGTTGCAGAGAAATGGAGGGATGACATTCAACATATATTTAGAGTGTTGGATTTGACTGATCAAGAGAAGGTTAGATTTGCTACTTATATGATGAGAGGAGAAGCAGAGAGGTGGTGGGAGCATACTGAGACTGTATTGATGGACAAGTTGAGATCTCCTGACTTTTGGAGAACAGATAGATCTGAAAGACCCCAGTTTATTACATGGGATATGTTCGTGGAAGCCTTCAATGAGAAGTACTTTCCGTATGCTTATCGTAATCAACAGCGTCGACTATTCGAACACTTGGTTCAGGGGCCGACAGAGACAGTGATGGAATACGAGAGACAGATGATTTCATTATCTCGTTATTATCCAGAATTGGTACGCCGTGAGGAAGATAAATGTGAGAAATTCAAGAGTGGATTGAGACAACAGATCAGATCAAGAATTTCAATTTTGGGAAAACTGTCATACACAGAATTGGTTGACCGAGCCATGATTGCGGAAAGTGACATCAAAGTTGAAAAAGAGAATAGAGCTGCTTTTCAGGAGAACAGGAAGAGGGGGCGATATGAGATTTCTGAGGGTGGGCATGGTAGATCTATCAGTAGGCAGTATACTCCACAGCCGGGTCACAGTGGGTTACCACCGAGAGGCACCCAGAGTGCACCTTTCAGAGGACAGTTTCGCAGGGGACAGACTGAACAGGTTCAGAGCAGAGGTCCAGCGCCATCGGTTGATCAGAGTGCAGTGAGTGTGGCATCCCGGCCTACTGGCCCTCGTCGGTGCTATAATTGTGGACAGGAGGGTCACCTTAGTATGCAATGTACTAGAGGAAGGATATGTTATGTATGCCAACAGCCTGGACATGTAGCAAGAGAATGTCCTATTAGAGGCGAATCTCATGGAGCTGAGCCGACTGTAGGACATGGTAGAGGGACGAGTTCTTATGGTAGTCGTGGAAGAGGTTCAGGTTTTACACAGAATAGAGGCAGGGGACGATGGGTGGTTTGGATGGTGGTAGAGGACCGTCATCTCAGACTCATACTGCACCTGGTGTTGATAGGGGTCGAGTTTTTGCTTTAACAGAGCATGAGGCACAGGATGGTGGTACGGTATCAGGCTCAGTGCGGATATCAGGTATTTTTGTTCGAGCTTTATTTGATACGGGTTCTACACATTCATTTATTGCTACTAGTTGTATTCCTTGTCTGAATAGTGTACCTGAGGCTAATAAGTATCCTTTGATTGTGAGTCTTCCTTCGGGGAAGGACATTAGAATAGATGTGGTATTTAGAGGATTAAGTATTGAGATTGAGGCGAGACAACTACCAGTTATACTTTACCCATTAGAAATGGAAGATTTTGGTTTGATTTTAGGGATGGATTGGTTGACCACTCATGGAGCAGTTATTGATTGCAGTAAAAAGGAAGTACGGTTTAAGTCAGATGGTGGAGAGTTTAAGGTGGTCAGTGATTGTAATCAGGTTGTGGTACCCATTATTTCTGCCATGTCAGCTTGTAGGATGATCAGACAGGGGTGTAAAGGCTTTTTAGCAAGCATCACTACAGTGGAAAAAGAGGAATCGATTCAGATAGCAGATATTCCAGTTGTGAGTGAGTACCAGGATGTTTTCCTGATGAGTTACCAGGGTTGCCACCTCGTAGAGATCTAGAATTCACTGTGGATTAATTCCAGGTAACTACTCCTATTTCCATATCACCATACCGTTTGGCCCCAGCAGAAATGAAGGAGCTGAAGGAACAGTTGCAAGAACTGTTGGATCGAGGATTTATTCGGCCTAGTGTTTCACCCTGGGGAGCACCAGTGTTGTTTGTGAAGAAGAAGGATGGCACCTTAAGATTGTGTATAGATTATCGTCAGCTTAATAAGGTGACTATCAAGAATCGGTATCCGTTACCCAGAATTGATGATTTATTTGACCAACTTCAGGGGGCTTCGGTGTTTTCAAAAATTGATCTTCGATCGGGATATCATCAGATGAGGATTCGGGATACAGATATTCCCAAGACTGCATTTCGAACGAGATACGGACACTATGAATTTTTAGTCATGCCGTTTGGACTTACTAATGCCCCTGCAGCATTCATGGATTTGATGAATAGAGTGTTCCAGCCGTATCTAGATAAGTTTGTTGTGGTGTTTATAGATGACATCCTCGTGTATTCGCCTTCTCAGATCGATCATGAGCAACATCTTCGGTTGATACTTGAGATTTTGAGGAGAGAACAACTTTATGCCAAGTTCTCTAAGTGTGAATTTTGGCTGGATAAAGTGGTATTTCTGGGACATATCATCTCAGGAGAAGGTATTTATGTTGATCCACAAAAGGTTGAAGCAGTTTTAAGATGGGAGAGACCGAGAACAGTGACTGAGATTCGAAGTTTCCTGGGATTAGCAGGCTACTACCGTCGATTTATACAAGATTTCTCTATTATTGCTGCTCCGATGACACAGCTGACAAGGAAGAAGGTACCGTTCTTGTGGACTGATGATTGTGAGAGGAGTTTTCAAACTTTAAAAGAGAGATTAACTACTGCACCAGTGCTTACTTTGCCTTCCGGGCTTGATGGATTTGTGGTTTATACTGATGCATCACATCAGGGGTTAGGATGTGTACTGATGCAACATGGAAGGGTGATTGCTTATGCCTCGAGACAATTGAAGACCCATGAGAAGAATTATCCTACTCATGATTTGGAAATGGCTGCAATTGTTCATGCTTTAAAGATTTGGAGACATTACTTATATGGTGCTAAGTGTGAGATTTTTACTGATCATAAGAGTTTGAAATACCTTCCCACTCAAAAGGAGTTAATTTGAGGCAGAGACGTTGGATGGAATTCCTTAGTGACTACGATTGCACCATTAATTATCATCCAGGGAAGGCCAATGTCGTTGCTGATGCCCTTAGTAGGAAAAATGTGGGTGAATTACAGTTTCTAAGAGTCAGACAGAAGATGTTCGAGGAGTTAGCGGAGTTACGATTGACCTTCGGGATATCTGTCGGAGCAGGCCTTCTTGCTCATATTAAGGTTCGACCTACATTGTTGGATAGACTTAAAACAGCCCAGGGTGAGGATGATCAGTGTGGGAGGTGGAGATCAGAGATTTCTAAGGGGGGAACTTCCAATTTCAGATTAAGTTCAGAGGATGTACTACTTTTGGGGGATAGAGTTGTAGTACCACATTCGGGATCGCTCAAACGGGAAATCTTGGATGAGGCCCACGATGCTCCATATAATATGCATCCAGGGAGCACCAAGATGTATCAAAATCTGAAGAAAAATTATTGGTGGCCAGGAATGAAGAGAGATATTGCAGAGTTTGTATCTCGGTGTTTGATTTGTCAGCAAGTTAAAGCAGAACATCAACATCCAGCCGGATTACTCCAGCCTCTACCTATACCAGAGTGGCCATGGGAGAATATTGCAATGGATTTTGTAGTTGGATTTCCGAGGACACGGAAGGGTTTCGATGCAATTTGGGTGATAGTGGACCGATTATCTAAGTCTGCTCATTTTCTACCGATTCGAGTTACATGGGGACCAGAAAGACTAGCAGAACTGTATGTGGAGCAGATTGTGCGGATACATGGAGTACCGACTACAATTGTATCAGATAGAGATGCCAGATTTACTTCTCGTTTTTGGCAGAGCTTCCAGAAGTCGATGGGATCGAAGATTACTTTGAGCACAGCATTCCATCCTCAGACTGACGGACAGTCAGAACGAACTATTCAGACATTGGAGGACCTACTGAGATCATGTGTTTTGACTTTTGCTGGAGGATGGGATGGTCACCTTCATTTGATAGAGTTTGCCTACAACAACAGCTTTCAAGCAAGTATCGGTATGGCTCCATTTGAGGCATTGTATGGGAGGAGTGTAGTGTAGAACCCCTGTTTGTTGGGGGGAAGTTGGAGATAGACAGGTTCATGGCTCAGAATTGATTAATATGACATCCGAAAGAATCAGGCTGATTCGATCTAGACTGTTAGAGGTGCAGAGTCGACAGAAGAGTTATGCCGATCGTAGGAGGAAAGACCTCGAGTTCCAAGTGGGGGATAGAGTCTTTTTAAAGGTCTCTCCTTGGAAAGGAATTTTGAGATTTGGTCGAAAGGGAAAGTTAGCACCCCGCTATATTGGTCCTTACGAGATATTGGAGAGATTGGGCAAGGTGGCTTATCGTCTGGCATTACCACCGGAGTTAGAAAGGATTCATAATGTATTTCATGTGTCGATGCTGAAAAAGTACGTACCAGATCCTACTCACATCCTGGAAAATCAGCCGGTCGAGTTGAGTGAGAGTATGACTTATGAAGAAAAGCCTGTGAAGATTGTAGAACGAAAGGTCCAAGAGTTGAGATCCAGACGGATTCCCCTTGTAAAGGTTTTATGGTCTAATCATCATATTCGAGAGGCAACTTGGGAATTAGAAAAGGATATGAAGGAGAAATATCCAGAACTGTTTGAGGATTTAGAAATTTCGGGGACGAAATTTTTGTAAGGTGGGTAGATTGTGAGAATCGTGACAGCTGGCTTGCATAAAAAAAAATAATAATATTAATTTATAAACCTTACCTGCTTATATTGGTGTGCGCTTTCGTAAGGAATCATTGCATTTAAAAACAAAACTTTCTTCCTTCTCTCTCTCCTATTTCATTTTCTTTCTCGCCAAACTTCAAATCGTCGCTGATGTGTCTCCGTTGGTCGGTTTTCTTCACGCGCCGGACCGCCGCGTAGCTGCCGCCGCCAGCTTTCCGTCGCCGCCAAGATCGATCCCAGAAGCTGTCGGACGCGCCGCCACGCGCCTCCAGAGCAGGACGCCACGTCGCCGTTTCTTCTGCTGTTTCCGGCCGTCTCCGGCCACTTCTGACGACCACCTCCGGCGAGTGAGCACGTTTCAGGCCGAGACCTTTCCAACGCCAGTGGTCACTTCCCGATCCGACATCGTTTGTGTTGTTTTCCGTGTTATAGCTTCGGTATTTCGGGATTTGTGTTGGGAGTGAGATCTGACCGTTGGATCGACGATCCGATCGCATCAGATTATTGCTCTTGAAATTTCGAGCGTTTTGATATATATATTCGCCGTAGAAAATATTTGGTTGTGGGGTCCGCTTTTTGGTGGTGGGGCCCGATCTTTGTTGTGGGGCCCGCTTGCCTCGCTGAGCATCCTAATTAGTTCCAGAGCCGTTCGTTGCTGTTTTCTTCTCAGCTTTGTTGTTTGGGAATTTCGGGCTAATAATCGTTATTGACTTTTGCGTGAATCGAGGTAAGTACACTCTGTGGTTATTCTCTTAACATATTGTTTGATGTTGATGGTTGTTGTGAGAGTCGGTATAAATATATATTATACATATATAATGGTATATATATAGATATATTTGTATTAAATATATCTTGTTGTGATATAATATTGGGATGTAAAATGTATGATAATATGAAATCATGATTACAGAGATGAGATTGATGGATTGGATGTGAGTGTGTGATTGTGTTTGATGATGGATGTTGTTGTGTTATGCTGCCGGGTTTGGTATAATAGTGGTCGGATTAACGACGATATGAGATGTGATGATACCTCTGATGAGATGAGATGATGGAAAACCTTGGAAGTTGTCAGTGAGGACTCTTCCACTGGTTTTGATATGAGGGAGTACAGGGGCTTCCTCTTCGAGTATATTATACTCACATGTTATGAGCTGATATGGTTGGAAACCTTGGAAGTTGTCATTGAGGACTCTTCCATTGGTTTTGATATGGGGGAGTACGGGGGCTTCCTCATTGAGTATATTGCAGACCTCTGTTATACTAGACCCGGAGTAGCAGCCATGTTTGATGGATGTTGGTGATTGTTGTGGGATGATTGTGTGAGATGATATAATAATATATGTTATTTTCATATATTATATTATATATATTTATTATATAATCTTATTTTGTTGGTGAGGTCTTGTTGAGAGAATGAGTGTTTACTTACTGAGCTTTATAAGCTCACCCCCCTTTCCCATAACATTTCAGGTAGTCCGTCTGTTCAGTAGTAGCAGTACCAGAATTGGATCCACGTGCCACAGTTGTATATTTGGGTTGGACCAGACATTTGTGTCATCTATTGTATTTATTTCTGTAATATTGTGTTGTAAACCACAACAGTCATGTATACTGTTTGGATTTATAATAAGTGATGTAATATTTGTGTGCATTTGAGTGGTTGTTTGTCATATAGAATGCTCGAGCTGAAGAAGTCGGCGAACCTCTTTCTAGGGTTGGGCCCGCTCTAGGGAGGGGGTCGTGACACTAGATATGTCATTCTTGAGAGAATTTTGTCATTTGATTTTTGGCTCGGAGCCTATTTTGATACTTGTAGTACTTATCTTTTATTATGGATATTATTTTGATTTTGATCATGAAGATCCTATTTTTATGATAATATTTTTCAGTTTAGATTTTTCCTTTTTATTTGGAGGATTAGTCCATATTACAGGGAAACTCTGTCCGTTTCAAGTCTCCGTCTCACCCCTACCCTACCTAAGGAGACGGGTGTGACATTTAATGGTATCAGAGCGCTAGGTTCATAGATTCTGTAAACATTTCTTTTTCTTAATTAGTTGTTTATATATATTAGCGGTTGTCATATTCCATATGTTTTTAGATGCCTCCGCGTTCTAGAGTTTCAGGTTCAGGTCGAGTCCGTACTCGTAGGATAGCATTTGTTGGCCAACATTCTAGGGAACCTCCAGTTGATGAGGAGGTTAATTCTTACATCGGGGAACCCTTTGAAGGGAACCCTATTCCTCTTTAGTTAGAAGATTCGCTTGTCTCAAGTATGTGAATTTCTAGGACGAAATTTCTTTTAAGGGGGAGAGAGTTGTAACACCCCGAATTTATTTTATCCGTATTTTTATTTAATAATTATTGGTGTTATAAATTTAAGGGCTAAATTATTAGGATTACAAAAGTTTGAATTAAAATTTATCAAAGGAAAAATTGAGGGATGACAAATGATATTTGCCATGTAAGTATATAAAATAAACCCTAGCCACATAAAAATAATTAAAGAACTCATTCAGGCTAAAGTCAGAAAACAAATATGCATGCCAATGGAGATAGACGAACAGTCACTGCGATTATTACTATGTACGTGACGACTCGTTCGCTGTTTTCAAGACTCAGCGATACATGGTTGCTAATGACTCTTTCTGGTTTTTGCGTGAGTGGCGTCTGTTTGCGCAGAGTAGCAGCATTCGGCATGGTGTGGGCAATTGATTTTGTGAAATCAATAAATTAAATAAATCAATCGGCCACCACATGTTGGTGATTTCATTATATTGGACCAGTACACAAATTGCATGGCCTGGTTTGAGAGATAAAGAGTCACGGCTTGCAAAATAACCCAATTTGATTTTTTGAATTGCGCATATGAGAGGTAAATACGGAGCAGTCCGGGTCTGAATTTTTTTGGTAGAAAAAATTTAGGATTAAGATGAGGAGAGCATAAAATTTTTCAAGTTTGATCTCGGATGCCTTAGCCATTTCCGTTATGCGGGGATAAGCGTTCCCTACAGGAACATGTTAATGAACTAAGAACACACTGCGTGAAATTCTCGTAGAAGTGATCAGGATACCGTAAGCGGGGACGGTCCAGTTGCATAGTCCCTTTCTCTTTAATTAGCTCACCAGGTGCGTGGATAAGCCTGAAACATTGATGTTTTCAAAAGTATATAGTATATATGTTTTCTTAAATGAATTTTAAGGTAATGCATTAAATGATTTTTGTTTTTAGAAAGATTATATTTTGCTATGAAAGTATGGATCGAATATTGGTTATGTTGAAATCATGATTTGTGATATATGAGAAACTTGCATGATTTGAGATATATGAGCATGTGTTTTAGAAATGATTTTTATGTTAGGATGCGCCCCGTGTACTTATATGTGCCAGATTATTTGTCGTGAGACGAGGTCTCATGTTGCCATTTTTTGCTCCGGATGCCAGTTATTGCCGTGGGGATGCCCCACGTTGCCAGCTTTGCTGTATTGTTACGAGAGTGTGCATATAGATGAATAAACAGCCTTATTATTACAGAGTATTCTTGAACAGTATGAGTTTTTATGAGAAATGAGATTTATGATTTCAAGTAAATGCTTGATATACTGATTTACAGCTTTATGTATTTATTTAAATTATGGAAGACTTATTCGATCCGCTTTGTTACTTGTTTATCCACGGCACTAAGTTGTGATCCATTGCACTAAGCGTGAGCTTACCCCTTTCTTTAACATTTCAGGTTTAGCATATTAGTAGATCATTCTTTTCATATGCTGTTTCATCATCTTTTCCTGCCAGTAGAGAAAAGTTGTGCCAACAGTAGAGTGTCCTTATTATGATTTGAGACTCTAGATATGTCATTCTTGAGAGAATTTTGTCATTTGAATTTTGGCACGGAGCCTATTTTGATACTTGTAGTAGTTATCTTTTATTATGGATATTCTTTTGAGTTGGATTATGGAGATCCTATTTTTATGATAATATTTTTCAATTTAGATTTTTCCTTTGTATTTGGAGGATTAGTCCATATTACAGGGGAAACTCTGTCCGTTTCAAGTCTCCGTCTCACCCCTACCCTACCTAAGGGGACGGGTGTGACATTTACTGGTATCAGAGCGCTAGGTTCATAGATTCTGTAAACATTTCTTTTTCTTAATTAATTGTTTATGTCTATTAGCAGTTGACATATTCCATGTGTTTTTAGATGCCTCCGTGTTCTAGAGTTTCAGGTTCAGGTCGAGTCCGTACTCGTAGGATAGCAGTTGTTGGCCAACCTTCTAGGGAACCTCCAGTTAATGAGGAGGTTAATTCTTACGTCGGGGAACCCTTTGAAGGGAACCTTATTCCTCTTTAGTTAGAAGATTCGCTTGTCTCAGGTATGTGAATTTCGAGGACAAAATTTTTTTTAAGGGGGAGAGAGTTGTAACACCCCGAATTTATTTTATCCGTATTTTTATTTAATAATTATTGGTGTTATAAATTTAAGGGCTAAATTATTAGGATTACAAAAGTTTGAATTAAAATTTATCAAAGGGAAAAATTGAGGGATGACAAATGATATTTGCCATGTAAGTATATAAAATAAACCCTAGCCACATAAAAATAATTAAAGAACTCATTCAGGCTAAAGTCAGAAAACAAATATGCATGCCAATGGAGATAGACGAACAGTCACTGCGATTATTACTATGTACGTGACGACTCGTTCGCTGTTTTCAAGACTCAGCGATACATGGTTGCTAATGACTCTTTCTGGTTTTTGCGTGAGTGGCGTCTGTTTGCGCAGTAGCAGCATTCGGCATGGTGTGGGCAATTGATTTTGTGAAATCAATAAATTAAATAAATCAATCGGCCACCACATGTTGGTGATTTCATTATATTGGACCAGTACACAAATTGCATGGCCTGGTTTGAGAGATAAAGAGTCACGGCTTGCAAAATAACCCAATTTGATTTTTTGAATTGCGCATATGAGAGGTAAATACGGAGCAGTCCGGGTCTGAATTTTTTTGGTAGAAAAAATTTAGGATTAAGATGAGGAGAGCATAAAATTTTTCAAGTTTGATCTCGGATGCCTTAGCCATTTCCGTTATGCGGGGATAAGCGTTCCCTACAGGAACATGTTAATGAACTAAGAACACACTGCGTGAAATTCTCGTAGAAGTGATCAGGATACCGTAAGCGGGGACGGTCCAGTTGCATAGTCCCTTTCTCTTTAATTAGCTCACCAGGTGCGTGGATAAGCCTGAAACATTGATGTTTTCAAAAGTATATAGTATATATGTTTTCTTAAATGAATTTTAAGGTAATGCATTAAATGATTTTTGTTTTTAGAAAGATTATATTTTGCTATGAAAGTATGGATCGAATATTGGTTATGTTGAAATCATGATTTGTGATATATGAGAAACTTGCATGATTTGAGATATATGAGCATGTGTTTTAGAAATGATTTTTATGTTAGGATGCGCCCCGTGTACTTATATGTGCCAGATTATTTGTCGTGAGACGAGGTCTCATGTTGCCATTTTTTGCTCCGGATGCCAGTTATTGCCGTGGGGATGCCCCACGTTGCCAGCTTTGCTGTATTGTTACGAGAGTGTGCATATAGATGAATAAACAGCCTTATTATTACAGAGTATTCTTGAACAGTATGAGTTTTTATGAGAAATGAGATTTATGATTTCAAGTAAATGCTTGATATACTGATTTACAGCTTTATGTATTTATTTAAATTATGGAAGACTTATTCGATCCGCTTTGTTACTTGTTTATCCACGGCACTAAGTTGTGATCCATTGCACTAAGCGTGAGCTTACCCCTTTCTTTAACATTTCAGGTTTAGCATATTAGTAGATCATTCTTTTCATATGCTGTTTCATCATATTTTCCTGCCAGTAGAGAAAAGTTGTGCCAACAGTAGAGTGTCCTTATTATGATTTTAGACTCTAGATATGTCATTCTTGAGAGAATTTTGTCATTTGAATTTTGGCACGGAGCCTATTTTGATACTTGTAGTACTTATCTTTTATTATGGATATTCTTTTGAGTTGGATTATGGAGATCCTATTTTTATGATAATATTTTTCAATTTAGATTTTTCCTTTGTATTTGGAGGATTAGTCCATATTACAGGGGAAACTCTGTCCGTTTCAAGTCTCCGTCTCACCCCTACCCTACCTAAGGGGACGGGTGTGACATTTACTGGTATCAGAGCGCTAGGTTCATAGATTCTGTAAACATTTCTTTTTCTTAATTAATTGTTTATGTCTATTAGCAGTTGA
The DNA here is from genome assembly GCA_019454045.1 of Zanthoxylum bungeanum. Classification (NCBI taxonomy): domain Eukaryota; kingdom Viridiplantae; phylum Streptophyta; class Magnoliopsida; order Sapindales; family Rutaceae; genus Zanthoxylum; species Zanthoxylum bungeanum. Next base: position 108,809 of record SKCR01024031.1, on the reverse strand, counting down.
CATATTCCATGTGTTTTTAGATGCCTCTGTGTTCTAGAGTTTCAGGTTCAGGTCGAGTCCGTACTCGTAGGATAGCAGTTGTTGGCCAACCTTCTAGGGAACCTCCAGTTGATGAGGAGGTTAATTCTTACGTCGGGGAACCCTTTGAAGGGAACCTTATTCCTCTTTAGTTAGAAGATTCGCTTGTCTCAGGTATGTGAATTTCGAGGACGAAATTTTTTTTAAGGGGGAGAGAGTTGTAACACCCCGAATTTATTTTATCCGTATTTTTATTTAATAATTATTGGTGTTATAAATTTAAGGGCTAAATTATTAGGATTACAAAAGTTTGAATTAAAATTTATCAAAGGGAAAAATTGAGGGATGACAAATGATATTTGCCATGTAAGTATATAAAATAAACCCTAGCCACATAAAAATAATTAAAGAACTCATTCAGGCTAAAGTAAGAAAACAATTATGCATGCCAATGGAGATAGACGAACAGTCACTGCGATTATTACTATGTACGTGACGACTCGTTCGCTGCTTTCAAGACTCAGCGATACATGGTTGCTAATGACTCTTTCTGGTTTTTGCGTGAGTGGCGTCTGTTTGCGCAGTAGCAGCATTCGGCATGGTGTGGGCAATTGATTTTGTGAAATCAATAAATTAAATAAATCAATCGGCCACCACATGTTGGTGATTTCATTATATTGGATCAGTACACAAATTGCATGGCCTGGTTTAAGAGATGAAGAGTCACGGCTTGCAAAATAACCCAATTTGATTTTTTGAATTGCGCATATGAGAGGTAAATACGGAGCAGTCCGGGTCTGAATTTTTTTGGCCGAAAAAATTTAGGATTAAGATGAGGAGAGCATAAAATTTTTCAAGATTGATCTCGGATGCCTTAGCCGTTTCCGTTATGCGGGGATAAGCGTTCCCTATAGGAACATGTTAACGAACTAAGAACACACTGCGTGAAATTCTCGTAGAAGTGATCATGATACCGTAAGCGGGGACGGTCCAGTTGCATACCGTAAGCGAATTGGGACTTTTGTTTATTTGCTCAAAACTCAAAATTAATGAAGAAAGAAGAGTTAGAAGATTACTTTGTGTGCTTAGGAGCTTGAACCTCATTATCCTTTCCTCCAAACTTGCATGAGAATGAAGAACTTCTCTTGAGGGCTTCCATGCCCTAATTGGCGTTTTTGGTTTCCAAAGGCATGAGTGAATAGTGCTGAATTTATAGACAAAAATGGGCTGATTTTTATTGGACATGAATGGCTAAGATAGTGCCACCTCAGCAACTTCTAAGTTATTCTCGAAATTACTATAGCAGCCGCAAAATTTATGGTTTTGTCTGATTTCTGATTCAAATTCGGAAAAATATCCAACGCAAAAGTTGTAGGTCTCGATCTCAGCTTTCCGAAGATATAAAGTTCATAAAAATAAGAGATCGTATGAAAAAGTTATGGCCCAAATAACATGGGCCATCCGGAGTGAAATATCGTACAATCCCGTATCAGAATTTCGAATAATTTACCGATTGTCCCCAAAGTCATTTCATGATTGTATATTTGTCCAAATATAATTTATATTATGTGACACTCGTTTTACAATGTAACAATAATTAAGATTTCTGATCATTGTAAGAGCCCAATAGTTAGGTTTAAGTCAAGTCCCGCCATGAAGCCTTACATGTATACATGTATGGTATATTATTAAGTTATGTAAATTTTTTACAAGTTATTCCACACATGTTCAAGATCATGATTATGAGCATGCAAGTATAACACGTTATGATTTGCATATTTATGTAATGCATGTTCACGTATATGTATCGGTAGTTGCAGATCATGGATTCAGGGTGATGGCTAGATCGTTTCTTGCCGATCGCATGCTCAGAAAAATCCGGGGTGTAACCCTTTCCCTCTCTCAAGATCTCATATGCCTTCGTAATCCCCACATAAAATCCCCGGAAAATGCAATCGCCCCTTCTCTGAAACCCTAATTTACCTCACTCTCCCAATCATGAACACAACTAAACATCCCCCAAAACTCTTAACGAGATTGACCTAATTTATTACCAACATGCCATCAAACCGACAATCAACAATCAACGCGGAGCTTGACGCGATCGACCTCGACGCCTCCTACTTCCACTCATCAGTACCAATATAGAAAGTCCCCAACAGCGACGTTTTTGAGGCGTCACGTGCCGGTGATCGGTGGGACTCTGTCGCGCTTTACTACGCCTGCCTCGCTGGACAGCTCGATGCCGGTAGTATGTTGTTGGAGAATGGCGCGATTTGTTCCGAGCACACTTTCAACGGCGACAGATGTCACTAAGCCGCGGTTAATTTGAAGGTCAGGAAGCTTTTGAAAGCGTTTGAAGCCAGGCCGCTGTTAGGACCGTTGCAAGCGGCATTGAGAGATACGTGTTCTTAGGTTGTGGCACTATCCGGCAGTTTCTTGAGCAGCTGAGGTCATTTTGGGGATTTCAGGTATATGTTAAAAATGTTGATATGGATTATATATTTCTATAAACCCTATGAATTTGAAGTGACAAGCAGACCAAATTCATAATGGATTTGTTTGTCACTTATGTGTTAGCCGGAAGTTTATTGATGTAAAAAAATCTGTGTTAAATTTGATATTACATTTTAATGAACCCAAAATTTAGAGACGGTGAAGGAGGTGGAGGCTGGTGTGAAGGATAATGGAGCAGCTCCTTCAACGATTGCTATTTTAGATGGCATACCATGCATAGGTGTTTACAATACATTTATTCAACTTAGGGAAAATTTTAGTTGGTCTTCTCTTTATATGGTATTCTCTTTGATTAGTTTACCCAAAAGTTAAAGTGATTTTACCTATATTACTTGTACTATTTTGTTAAAATTATTATTATGTATGTCATATTTGCCAAACACCATTAGCTTTCATTACTTTGTCAAAAAAGTAAGGGTAAGACTGCGTACATTGAATACTCCCCAAAGCCTACAGTATGTGAAGTCTCATGCACTAGGTCATCCTTTATTAGCTTCCAATTCACAACACCATTATACCAAAGGGAGCATAAATTGATATGTAAGTATGTCAATTGGCATCCAGCAAAGAATTTTGGGACAAGCGAAGCGGGGATGGCTGTAAGGCTTGCTTTACATTGGAAGTAAATCTTTCAAGTTTACTTACGATTCAAGAAGATAGCTGGATTAAGCATTATTACAAGTTTCCATTGATTTGTTGTATTCCTGCATGTATTTTATTCTCTTCTGTTGGTGTTTTCTTTGATATGTTATATCTCAGCGCTTTTGCTGATTCTCTTCTCTATTCAGTAGAATTCTGATCACTAGAACTCTGATTCATTTGATAGTGGTTGTTTCTCATTTTAAATTGTCTTTTGTTGGTGTTAGGAAACATAATCCTTAATATATTTACATTTTTGTCCTCTTAGGATCTAACCATACATGTATTACTAGTCCTAAATTTATTTACATGCTAATTGAAATAAATCTATATTAACCACAACACAATTGCATACCTTTAAACTTGTAGAGACCTCTTAATCAAACTTAATTGATTGCTTAACTCAATAAGCAAATGGTCTTATTTATAGGAGGGAAACCAAGTCACTATTAGCTCACATGCATGGATTACTATTAATCCTTGATTATTATTTAATCACATGCATTGATTACTATGTAATCACATGTATTTGGATGCATAATGACTTTCTCTAACCCTTCCAAAAATGTTATCATCATGGGTGTACCATTTGTTCCCCACTTAACATTTTACTAATTTTTGTTACTTAACAACTCTTGTTGTTACTTAATTATTTGATTAACAACTCTTGTTGTTACTTAATGATTTCCAACATGAAATCCTTACTAATTGTTGTTATTTAACAACACCAAATAATTAACTTAATAATTTCCAACATGAAATTATTACTAATTGTTGTTATTTAACAACACCAAATAATTAACAACAATTAATTTCCAACATCTCCCACTCACACATGATGAGATCAACAATTTTTATTATCTCTACATGAATAATTCATACTTTGCAATTGTATCGTGCGACCAGCATACTTCGAGAGCTCAATTGCTATACATCTGTTAGGAATATATAGCTGCTCGAAAAATGGATAGAACCATAGTGGATTATGTATGCAGTATCCTCGATCATTTATCACATTAAATCTCTCTCGATCTATTTTCTTATGTAATATTTATTTTGTATTCACAATCATTTTTGATCACATAGAACAACATAATTGGTCGACCAGTGAATACAAGCTAATGTGATATTACTTATATAATGATCTTTCTCCATTCTCGAATCTCTCAACCTTGATTCAATTCGCTTTTCCAGAGATGCCCTTTCGGATCGAATCTCTCATGATCCTTCAGTAACACTCCAAGATAGCGATCATCAAATCTAAGTTTTAAGAAGCAGACACGAGTCTAAAGGGTACAATGTGAGATTGAAATAATCTCAAGGGTCTCACACAATATCAAGACTGAGATATTTACTTGTATTACTCTCAATAGTCGCAAATGTACACATGATATGAAAACATGTGCTACGGTATTCTCCCATTTCCCATGGAGCGCGTGTCTCATAAAATACCGTACAGATTATAGTTCAGACAAACACAATGTCTAACTCATAACTGACATTAAGACAAGTAAGGTGAAACGAACTTATTCACCTTAGGTCATATCACTGAGAAAGTGACCTCATAACGACATTACTTAATTTTCAAGCTTGAGCTCTCTAAATTATCACTCAGATAATTAGTTTAAAAATTTGTGTCATCTCTCATTAACACAAAGTAATGGAGACGATTGCCCGTGTGAGAGGGCCAATCATTCAATTGTCCTACATACTTCTCATACTAACGAATTGTATATTTGTTTAAAATATGTATCAACATATTAACATGTAAGCATTGAATATAAACATCAATGAGTATTAACGTTAGTAAACATTATTTGGGAAAAATACATATCATAATATGTAAGCACATTAACATCTACGCAATCCTTGAGTTTTTACATGTCTAACAAAGAAATCTCTAGGAACAGGCTTGGTCAATGGATCTGCTACCATCTCTTGCGTAGAAATGTACTTCATGTTTACCTCTTCTCGTGCAACTATGTCTTTCACAAAGTTATATTTGGTATCTATATGTTTCGTTTTACAATGAAATTTTGGGTCTTTTGTGTAGGCTATCGCTGCTTCACTATCACAGTTAACTAATACTGGACCAGAAGCTTCATTTGACATACCCAAATGATCCAAGAACCTTTTCAACCACACAGCCTCTTGTACTGCTGATGAAAAGGCCACAAATTCAGCCTCCATTGTGGATAAGGCTATACAAGACTGTTTTTTACTGCTCCATGAAATGACACCATTGTTTAGCAAGAAAACAAAACCAGAGGTAGATTTTCTTTCATCTAAATCTCGTCCCCAGTCAGCATCAGTATAGCCTCTCAATTGCAGATCATTTCCTTGATAACACAATGAGTAATCAACTGTCCCTCTCAGATACCTAAATATTCTTTTAACGGCTTTCCAATGTGCTAGTCCTGGATTGGATTGGTATCTACTTACCATTCCAACAACGAAACAGATATCAAGTCTTGTACACAACATTGCGTACATTAAACTTCCAACTGCATTTGCATAAGGAACTTTCTTCATTTGTTCCTTTTCCTGTGGAGTTTCAGGACACAATCTACGACTCAAAGCTTCAGTTTTCGTGATAGGAGTATCAATGGGTTTACAAGCCTGCATTTGGAAGCGTTCAAGAATTTTCTTTATATATGACTCATGTGAAAGAGATAATAAATTCTTTGAACGATTTCTTGAGATCTTAACCCCAAGAATATATACAGCTTCACCCATATCCTTCATCTCGAAATTAGATGATAACCATTCTTTGATGTGTTTTACAAACTCCTTATCATTTCCGGCTATAAGTATATCATCCACGTACAAAGATAAGATAATGAACTTATCTTTATCTCTATTGGTGTACACACAATGATCCTCATCTATCATTATGAAATCATTTGAAATGATTGTATTGTTAATTCTAGATCCATACTTGCTACTATAGCCAGAATCAAGCGAATTGAGGTAAACCTTACAACCGGTGAAAAAGTCTCTTCGTAGTCAATTCCTTCATGTTGTGTATACCCTTTAGCTACAAGCCGTGCTTTATACCTTTCGATATTGCCATCGACATTACGATTTATTTTAAGAACTCATTTGTTCTTAACAGTTTTGCGTCATTTGGGTAGATCAACCAATTCCTAAACTTGGTTGAAGAGCCTCTCTTATGTTTCTAGGTTCTTCATCATCTTGAGGTAGAATCATAAAGGTTTCTCCTTCGATATCGAAACGACTTCGAGGAATGCCTATACGATTACTACGTCGCAATTAGGATTCTAGTGGTGGAACTGATTCCTCATTTTCCATATTATTCCCATTTGGATCATGCACATTTCTCCCACTTGGATTATGTAAATAACTCCCACTCGGATCACGTAAATGAGACTCGTGTGAAACTAATTCATCATTTTGAGATTCATGTGAAACAGATTCATCATGTTTTCTCAAATTTCTCTCATCACTCCAACTTGAATTAGGTAAACCCGAGTGTTCACCAATCATGTGATCCATGTGATCTTGAGTTTCATATAGAGATAAATCTTGACCTATCTCTCCATGCTTAGGAAAATTATTTTCTAAAAATGTGATATCTCGTGATTCAAATTCTGTTACGCCTCCACTTTCATGTTCACCTATGCAAACATATCTTTTTGATTGTTCAGAATATCTTATGAAGATACTCTTTTTTCCTCTCGGGCCTAACTTTCCATGTTCGTGAGAACGCACATGAACATAGGCCGCACAACCCCAAGGTTTTAGAAGGTGAATATCTGGTTTGCGACCTATCCATAACTCATATGGTGTGGTGGACACAGATTTTGATGGTACTCGGTTAAGTACACATGTGGCAGTTAATAATGCATCACCCCAATAGGTTATAGGCAAATTTGCTTGTGCCATCATAGACCTAACCATCTCAATAAGAGTTCTATTTCTTCTTTCTGCAACACCATTTTGTTGAGGAGTAGCAGGAGTAGTCAACCGACGACTAATTCCTTTTTCATCACATAATTCTCTGAACTGATCAGATAAGTACTCACGACCACGGTCAGTGCGTAGTGCTTTAATTTTCTTGTCTAATTGATTTTCTGTTAAATTCATAAATTTCTTGAAACATTCTAATGCTTTGGATTTATGAGCAATCAAATAGACATAACCAAAATGTGTAAAATCATCTATGAATGTGATGAAATAAGATGCTCCATGTCTTGCCCTGACATTCATTGGACCACAGATATCTGAATGAATTAATTGTAATGGAAATTCTGCTCTAGTCCCTTTTTCCGAATGGTTTTCTCGCAGTTTTTCAAGCCAAGCAATATTCACAGGTTGACAATTCTACCTTCTCAATATTTCCCAGAAAGCCTTCTTTGGCTAATCTATTCATTCTTTGCTAGCCAATGTGGCCAAGTATAGCATGCCACACAATTACATCACCATTATTATTGACAGTTGAAGTAACAAACGAAAAACTGGAATTGCGATTTAAACACTCAACATTCAATACAATAAAACCATCAAGAAAATAACCAGAACCATAGTGTATTGTACCTAAGTACAAATCAACACCAAATTTATGGAAGTTCAAATTGAAACCTAAATTAACCAAAACCAACACAGAAACTAAATTTCGACGAATTTGTGGAGCAAACAATACATCATGTAGTAGTAAAGTTTTTCCACCATGCATGACTAACTTGCATGTTCCTATGCCTTTGACTTCAACCCGTGAGTTATTGCCAACATATATCCGCTTCACCCCAGGTGAAATTCGTCGAAATTCCATGAAGGCATCTCTATCCTTCGCTACATGGTCTGTGGCTCCTGAGTCTACAGTCTATAAAGGATTAGATTCAGTTAGAAAGATTGAACTTGAAACATATATTTCGTTTAAATATGCACGAAAGGTATTTACCTTTTTAGGCTCAGTGCAGTCACGAGCAAAATGACCTTTCTTACCACAGTTAAAACATTTAACCTTTGCCATGTTTTTCTTTTTGGTAGGACATTTTCCTTTCCCATGTTGATTGGTTTTCTGTTTCTATATGGCTTGGAAGAATTTTTTTCTTTTCCGAACTGGAACCCACCACCATGAAATTTTCTTTTCTTCTTGAAACCCTCAGGTTTGCTAGTTTCTGTCATATACACTTCAGTATTTGACTTAGCAGCCGCAAGTCGGTCGCCTTCTAATTCAAGATGACGTTTAGCATCATCAAAGGTTTTGATGCTCTCATTGTGGGTCAAATGCATCTTCATATGCTCCCAGCTATTTGGAAGAGAACGAATGACCGCTTGGACTTTCTGTTCATCTGTAAGAAGATGTCCAGCATCTGCTAGTTCAGCTAGTGTGGACCACATGTCCTTAGCCATGTCATATTTCCTGAACTCTTTCATTATGTCATTATCCATACTGTTTAGCAACGTAATGCGGGCAATGGAATTCTTTTTCTTCCAGGCCTCATAAGCCTCTCGGTCTCGCCTGTGTTGGGCCGTAGTGCCCTGTTTAGGTTCATCCATGCTCATTTTTAGAGTTTCAAGAACCTCTTGTTCTTCTAGCACATATTGGATTTTCATGCTCCAAATTTCATAATTATCGCCATTCAGTTTCTCACCCTTGTTGAGTTCAGCAATAATGTTCTTTGTTGCGGAAGCCATATTAAAAAACACAAAGTTTCTACAGACATTCATGCACAATTGTTAATACTTTTGTCGTATTTTATCATGAAATAAATTATATTTAATAAGATTTTTCAATGGGGTTAGAGTCAAAAGGCCACTATGTGTCAAATCATCATCCAATTACCCAATGTAAAAATATTATCAACATAATCAATCATGTAAAATCATTTTCTAAAAATTACATAAATTCTTAGAACATCTTAATCATGCGACTATTGTACATGACAATTATTGATTTAATTACATAAATTAAATTCAACATGAAACATTCATACATATAAATACAATATTTACATGCCGTGAAGTAACAAACAATTACACACATAAACATTAACATAGTTTTATCATAGAAAAAAATAATATCTAACACTTAAAATTTTTCCGGTTCTAGTGTTCCAACGAATAAATGTCTTAGGATAAGAATCCTTAAATTCTTGTGGTAACTCGTAATTGATATTGGACAACCATGGGAAACCTGTAGCAAAATTCGGATCCTTGCAACATTTTCGGAACATCAAAGGAAAAATGGTATGATTTGCCTTATATTGGAGATACTCAATCGCTAACCTCTCAATGGCTATGTTATACTGAACACGTAGTTCTTTTGTATGAGTTACTAATTTCCAAATATCAGTAAGCCGTTTTTGCCATATTTCTGGGAGAGTATTTCGTAGCAATCTGAGTCTGTTCGGTTGTCCTATCCAATTACCTTCCCATATAGATTCTTGTAACATGTTATTAAAGGTGATTATATGCGAAATCATATCATCATCTTCTTTCATCCGATACTTATCCAGATCCAGCAACATGTCTTTCAATTTTCCACTGTGGGCGGATGTCATAACCCTTTTTGCAGTTCTTTGTCTGATCCGCATGATTTTTCTGTAATAAATACAAAGAAAAATCAATATAATGAAACACAAAGTTACATTAACTAAAATAAACATCACAAAGATATTCATTTACATAAACACAAAGTTTATATGATAAAACAAATTTATCATGGCCGATTAATACAATATGCAAAAAGGACTAGACATTTAATCATGACGGATCGGAATAACCGAAACAAACCGATACAGACATGACCAACACGGGCCAACACGGATGTCCACGCGCCATTCACGCGCCATATGAGTGGCTCACGCGCCTTCACGCGCCGCCACGCGCCGGCCACGGGCTCCCACTCGCCCTCACGCACCCTCACGCGCCGGTCAGGTTCGGTTTACTTTCACGCACGGACGACATGTCGTCCGCTTGTTCGGTGGCCGTATGACATGTTGTTTTAATCTAATACTTCCAGTCGACTTGTCGGTTGACATGATTAGGATGACATGTCATCCGTCTCGGTGTTATACGTACGACTTGTCGTACATAAATCGAATGACATGTCGTCTGCAAACCAGGAACACGAACGACATGTCGTACAGATTTCGGACGACTTGTCGTCCTCTCCTCTAAATAACGGATGACATGTAGTACAACTCTTGTGGGAATGTTTTTCTGGGTAAAAACAGATTCATCTAGCCAACTTCTAGGGTCCATATCTTTCTCAAATTTAATCCAAATTAAGCAAATGATATACCAAATTGAAGATCTCATGACCTAGTTTTCAAAATAGATTTGAACATGCGATTATCAAATTTCTACAGAGAGTTATTACACCCCAAAGTTGGAAGAAAATCTTTTTTGTAAAAACAAAAACTAGAAGCATTTTCAACATTTTTCATGCATGTTCATGCAATTTTTGTGTAATCCAACTAGAATACATGCATTTAAGCTCTGATACCAATGTTAGGAAACATAATCCCTAATATATTTACATGTTTGTCCTCTTAGGATCTAACCATACATGTATTACTAGTCCTAGATTTATTTACATGCTAATTGAAATAAATCTATATTAACCACAACACAATTGCATACCTTTAAACTTGTAGAGACCTCTTAATCAAACTTAATTGATTGCTTAACTCAATAAGAAAATGATCTTATTTATAGAAGGGAAACCAAGTCACTATTAGCTCACATGCATGGATTACTATTAATCCTTGATTACTATTTAATCACATGCATTGATTACTATTTAATCACATGTATTTGGATGCATAATGACTTTCTCTAACCCTTCCAAAAATGTTACCATCATGGGTGTACCATTTGTTCCCCACTTAATATTTTACTAATTGTTGTTACTTAACAACTCTTGTTGTTACTTAATTATTTGATTAACAACTATTGTTGTTACTTAATTATTTTTAACAACTCTTGCTGTTACTTAATGATTTCCAACATGAAATCATTACTAATTGTTGTTATTTAACAACACTAAAAAATTAACTTAATAATTTACAACATGAAATTATTACTAATTGTTGTTATTTAACAACACCAAATAATTAACAACAATTAATTTCCAACAGTTGGGTTATCTCGGTCAAGCAGCTTACTTTATGGATAACCATGCTGGAGCTGAGCAAGCTTTCTTTTCATCAATTCCAAGTAAGCTGTACTAGTTGTTATTTCCACGGATCAGGAAAATCCATTCGATGCTTTCAAAATGGACTATTTTTGCATTTTGTAGGATTTTTTCTAATGTGTTTCATGGAATCTTGAATATTATATGTGATGCAGGGATATTTTAATCTTCCTTGTCATTTTGATATAAAATATTTTATTTGCATATTATGTCATTGAAGTTGCTGATTTACAAGTTTGCTATGAGATTTTGTGAATTTGATGGTTTCAATGATGTTTTTTCTGTTTTGGACATCACAAACTTTATTACTTCTTTTTTAAACCTCTCCTTGTTGATGTTAGATTTAGCAGCAGTCTACCTTTGTCTGATTGTTACCTTGTTTATGCGAGGTGCTCCATTTGTATAATTAGTGCATTCCTAGAAGCACTTGATGATAGGTTAGCAACTTCAGCAAGACTCTTGCAAGCTGATTTTAAAAGATTTGGTCATATACTAAGTAACTCATTTGGAAAATAAAATTGTTATAAACTCTAATACTATCAAATGATTCCCTTTTTAGTTTCCTTTTTCATGTTTTCTTGAACCAATTAGTCTATGGGAATGGAGATAAGGTGAGTTGCTAGTTTTCTCTTCTTCAAATGCATCCGATGTTTAAATTGTTGTTGTGGAAACCCAGTTCTTTGGTATATTTGATAGGGATGTAGATTAAAGTTGAAATTTTTATTTTTTTATAAATAAAATATTTTTGGAAGATAATATTTTGTTAATGACTACATTAATAGTAATTGATATTATACAGGTTTTTTTTTTTTTCAATTTTCTTTTGCAATATTTTTTTGCATGTCAACACCACATGAAAAAAATTCAAATTAAATTTATGCAATTATTTAAAAATTTTTCAAAATATATTTAATTTTCCCTCCCAAAATCGTTAAAATGAAAAATTAAAAATTTTGTATGTCTAGAATTTTTGATAGATTTTTATGACAGATATTTTATGTCGAGAATCGAGGTGTAAAGAATTCTTGATAAATTTTTTCTGTCAAGAATTCTTGATGGAGAAATAATTTTTCATAAAAATCTGTCAAGAAATTTTGAAAGAAAAAAATATGTCAAGAATTTTTTATACCCCAATTCTTGACAGTTAATTTTTCTGTAAAAAAATCATTTTCTTGACAGATATAGTCGGTCAAGATCGCTTGTTTTTCTAGTATCATCAAAGATTAACCCATATACAAATTTAAAGCATAAATTCTTATAATACACAATCCAAAACATGGATAGGCATTAGGTTAACCTATCTTATGAAAATCTTGTCATTCCACATTCTAAGCTTCAAAATTTCGAATTGGGGAAAAAAATTAAGGCTAGGGATTTTGATATTTAGGAATGAGAAAGCTAGAAACTTACTTGTCTTGAAAATTACTGTAAGATTTTAAGGTTAGGGCGGAAGCATCCATGTGACTGAAATTTAAATTATTCTTCCAAAATCACTTTAAAGATTGTGGTTATTCTGTTGTTGATGTACACAAATATACTATTAAATTAATCTCTATTAATTTTAATATGCATGCAATAAAATTTATTTATCAATATAAATATTATTTACTAATAATAAAACATACCTTGATATGCATATTTTTTTTTGAGCCTTTTGAATATCCTCCTTGATTTTTCTCTTGCCAACGTGTACCAATCGTTGCCCTCTAGTTGGCACACTATCACTCCTCTACGAACAAATCGTTCCCACTTTTGAGAACCATTTTTCTTTTCACTTAATTTTATGAATATATATATATATATATATATATATATATATATATTATATATATATACACACACACAGCAACATCAAAATAAATCAGGATACTTAATCAAATTAGAAATCCTAATTAAATAAAGGCTTCTCTATTTATCTTAATTAGAACTCTAATTAATTTGGGTGCTAACCCACTAAATTAAAGTCCAATAGATTAAATACTATTTTGGCCCAATAATTAATTAACTATTAATTAATTAATTTACCTTACTTAATTTTAATTAACAATTAATTAAAATTATATTTAATTAAATTAAATTTATTTAATATAAATATCATTTATTTATTTAAACAATTTAAACTAAGTTTATATTTTTAATTTATTAATCAAATTAATATTTACGAAATATCCTGATTATCCTAATCCAATTAGGAAATACCAAAATAATCATTTATTAAGTTTTAATAAACATCCTTGAATTTGTAACATAGATGAGAACTATATTTGTGCGGCCATCCTAAATTCATTATCGAGTAGCAGTGAAATATATTAACTCTCGATCTTTAATATTTCATCTCTATTATATTCTACATACCATTGGTAATCGCCTAGCACCAAGCCATGACCCCTAGTCAGTGAATGAGGTAGGAAAATATATGAATCTGTTAGAATACACTTCAAGCATGTCGTCTCATTCCTTCCGATATTTATGTTTCTTATCGAGTCTGGGATCATGGTAAGGTCAAATCCTTATACTCGACATATCTTTAAACTTTATATTGTGAATTTGAAATCTCTAAGATATCGACTATTTTGGTCAAATATAAATATCCACAACTTTCAGTTTTCTTGAAACATCTCTAACTTTTATTATCAAAGTTATCAGATCTCATCTTGAAGCATACATGACTTTATACGTTAATCGCTCAAGGGCCATCTAGCATTATTCAAAGGTCATGGATAGTCGAATGGGGATATACTAGTGAACCAAGAGTACTATATCGCACAAGTGATCATATGATCTCAAGTCAGAGGATATTACGACATTAATGTATTATTACGAAGATCAATGACCTTAGATAATATTACCATGTGATCTTACGTTTCTGTGGTCGTATTTGATATTTCATTCCACCAATGTAACATCTATTGTTTGTGTCTTTATGATACGAGACTCATCATCCATTCTATTAACATCATATGTCAATCTAGACGACACACAACAATATTGAACAAGTGATATATCATTGCATGTATATCAATCATATTTCACCAAGAACTTAATTTAATGTTAGTTAGTCCTAGACATGCCAAGGATCTCTAAGTCATGATATTGCGTGAATAATCTTAAATAAGTTGCGGAATATTACTTACAATGAGTGGATGAAGTTCAAAACTTTCTTTGTATTTGAGGAAACTCCAAGCTTTGTTGAATCTTTAAGTCCAATGGTGAGTTTCCCTATCACCTTCTTTAACTCTTTAAGTGCTAGCTCAAGAAAAATTTTGCAACAAAACTTTCCCTTGGAGAAGAAAAAGTCACGGCCAAGAGGGAGAGAATAGAGCTTTTTGTGTTTTTGTTTTGATATTTTTGATTTCTAAAATCAATTACCAAAGTCAACTTCAAAAGTTGGTATATGCTTTACCAAAAGTAAAAGTAAAAGTGTTGGAGGGAAAAATGGCATTAAATGCCCTCAACCACTTCCATTACTCAAGTAGACACTTGATGTTAGTTGGTGGGCCCCACTTCAAATTCAAAATTCAAGTGGACTTGCTCAACACACTTCGGGCTCGGGTTTGTTTAATCCGATTAAACGAATTTTCCGTCGAGACATAATTAAATCAAACTTAATTAAATAATAATGCCTAGCAAAATTATTACGAAAGTCGCTCGTGAATTAATTTTAAATTAATTCGTTCGCCCGAATTAAAATTCAATTTTAATTTCGCTTTGAAATTAAATTTCAATTAATATATCTAATATATTATTTAATCGATTAATTCAAAATTAATCGCGTTCTCTCTTCTATTTGAATTTTATCCCAGATAAATTCTTGCCGCAATTAATCCTATATTAATTTTCTCTCTAATAATTAATCCCAGATTAATTATGTTCAAGTCAAATGTCATCGGTGAATCATTGGGAAGCGACCCAAGAGATCCCTGGATATATTGGCAGTAAATCCGGTCATCGGACTATCCGAACACGTGCGTACCCCATACCACGTTCTTACCGATTTACAAGACATGGTTGGCTTCTAGCAAAACACTGTGCCTACCCAATTCTCCAGAAATATTCAACGAATAATATATAATCTATATTAGGCATAGTATACTATGTATTGCGTATTACAATCCAGTATCGGATGTCACATGTTAGGCTTGGGGCTGAAATTGTGTCTGCCCCGTACGAAGCATATATCGGATCACTAGCAACTAGTCTCTTTAATCGGATAATTATGACCTAGTCATACTATCCCGATAGCTGCAACATATGAGAGTACTAGTTATGTATCCCTGCGTGATCATCATCTCCATATGACTGAAGTGATACTTCCATCTTGACATCACACCCAATACACTACGATTCTCAGTAAACCTAGAAGAGGCGTACATAGAACCTGGTAAAGTCCTGGACGACCAAAACCAAAGCGTACTGATTGTCGCAAGTATTAGCGATGCAAGTCTCAGGTTAAGACCACATGCACCTACCCTGATGCAGATTCTCATAGACACATAGTCATACTACCAATGGGATTCCGAGGGGTCTATCCAGAGCGAAGCTGTTCCCGGTCCAACGGCAAACAGAACCTCCTATCACACTTGCATAAGTATCTTATACTTAAATATATGAGAACTATGCCGTTAAACTTCCATAACGCGCATAAGTGTAATATTAGTCTATTCCGCATTATTGATGTCCAGTCTCGATAATACTACGACTAGGGATATTTAATGATTAAACCGCTCGTGGATTAATAATGTCTCATATCTTATTAATCCGGAACTAATCATAAGGACTTTTATCATTTATATATCAAAGTAATCTAATTACAAAATGATAAAATAGCAATTTCCTTTGTCACATAGTTAATTTGTACAAAAACGACAATGTCTTTTACAAATAGTGATGCAATGGGTCATAATTGTCCAACAATCTCCCACTTGGCTCATAGCCAGTCACTCAAGTATCTAACACATGATGTTGTCATCTGAAGCGATCTTTTCGATATTCACATCGCCACGATGTATGATCTCACGTATCAGATGGAAACGTCGAAGTACATGTTTGGATCGTTGATGAGACCGCGGTTCCTTAGCCTGTGCTATGGCCCCGTTATTGTCAAAATACAAAGTTACGGGCTCAGTTGCTAACGGAACTACTCCTAATCCAATTAGGAATTTATGGATCCAAACTGCTTTTTTTGATGCCTCAGCTGCAGCGATATATTCCGCTTCTGTTGATGAATCAGCAACAGTCTCTTGCTTGAAAGATTTCCAGCTCACTGCTCCGTTGTTCAAACAAAATATGTACCCAGATTGCGACTTACAATCTTCTTTATCGGTTTGGAAACTTGTGCCGGTAAACCCAATTATTTCAAGTTCTCCATCTCCATAAATTAAGAACGCATCCCTAGTTCGTCTAAGATACTTAAGGATGTTCTTAACAGCAATCTAGAGACCATCACCTGGATCGGCCTGATAGCTACTACAAATGCTCAAAGCATATGAGACATCAGGTCGTGTACATATCATGGCATACATGATCGATCTGAGTGCTTAAGCAAATGTGATCCGACTCATGTTATCTCACTCACCTTGAGTTTTAGGACACATGTCCTTAGATATAGAGATGCCATGTGACACTGGAAGTAGTCCCCTTTTAGACTGATCCATGTTGAATCTCTTCAACACTTTGTCAATGTACGAGCTTTGGGAGAGTCCAAGCAGCTTTCTGGATCTATCCCGGTAGATCCTTATTCCCAGAATAAAGGTTGCTTCTCCTAGATCTTTCATGGAGAATTTTAATGAAAGCCAAGCTTTCACCGATTGTAGCATGGGAATTTTATTGCCCATAAGCAACACATCATCAACATAAAGGACAATGAATGTCAGTGCACTCCCAGTAACCTTCTTATATACACAAGAATCATCTTCGTTTTGAATGAAATCATATTCTTTTATGATCTCATCAAAACGTTGATTCCAAGAACGCGATGCTTGCTTCAATCCATATATGGATCGATTTAACTTGCAAACCTTGTTTGCATGTTTTGGTACGACAAACCCGTCAGGCTGTTGCATATAAACATCCTCCAAAAGGTTTCCGTTAAGGAAGGCAATTTTGACGTCCATTTGCCATATTTCATAATCAAAATATTCAGCAATAGCAAGCATTATCCTAATGGATTTAATCATGGCAATATGTGAAAAAGTTTCATCGTAATCGATACCATGTCGTTGACGATAACCTTTCGCTACAAGCCTAGCTTTGTACGTTTTTATGTTGCCATCCTTGTCCGTCTTCTTCTTGAATACCCATTTACAACCAATCGGCTTAACGCCTTCTGGTGCATCAACTAGTGCCCAGACTTGGTTGGTATTCATGGAATCCATTTCGGACTTCATGGCTTCTTGCCATAAAGCGAAGTCGATACCTTGTATCGCTTCCTTATACTTAGCCGGCTCATTATCCTCAATAAGATTAATATCTACGTGAGGTGAGATTAGAAGCCCATACCTCTCAGGTTATTTTCTGACTCTCTCCGACCTACGCGGTTCTTGTGTATTAGAAGATTATGGTGTAGTCTCATCCCTGATAAACTGTTCATGTTCCGTGTGGGAGTCTTTGCCAGGAACAGTATCACTACGATTTTCATCGAGTTCTACTTTCCGCCCACTTACCACTGTATTTAGGAATTCCTTTTCGAGGAAAACCGTATGTAGAGCAACAAATACCTTGTTCTCTTATGGGTTTAGAAGTAATATCCTTTGGTTTCCTAGGATAACCTACAAATAGGCACTTATCCGATTTGGGTTCTAGTTTGGTACCATCCAAACGTTTAACGTATGCCAAGCATCCCTAAATCTTCAGGAATGAGAAACCTGGTTTCTTTCATGTCCATATTTCATATGGAGTCTGTTCAAAAGACTTTGACGGAACCTTATTCAAAATAAGTATTGCACTGTTCAATGCATATCCCCAGAAGGAAATTGGTAGCTCAGTGCGACTCATCATAGACCTTAATGCATATCCCCAGAAGGAAATTGGTAGCTCAGTGCGACTCATCATAGACCTTACCATGTCTAACAAAGTTTGGTTTCTCCGTTCAGACACACCGTTTAATTGAGGTGTTCCGGGAGGAGTCCACTGTGAAAGAAAACCATAGTATTTCAAGTAATCGAGAAACTCATTGCTCAAGTATTCTCCACCACGGTCCGACCATAATGTTTTAATACTTTTGCTTGTCTGTTTTTGTACTTCGTGTCGAAACTTTTTGAATTTCTCAAAAGTTTCCGACTTGTGTCTTATAAGATTCGCAGACGTCATATGAATTAGGATCAAATCCGTCCAAGTATCCACTCTTCAAAAGTGTGGATATGTGAGTCTTGTTAATGTGTCCCAGACGATAATGCCACAGATAATTTTCATCTGTTTTACTCATTTTGAGCCTTTTGTTTGTCATATTATATGTTTGAGATTCATTTATATTCAAAATATAAAGACCATTATTTGCATTAGCAGTACAAATCTCTAAATCCTTTTTATAAACAAAACACCCAGTGTTTCGGAATACAAAAGTATACCCGCATTGGGTCAAACAAGATACATAGATAATGTTTCTAGTCAAACTAGGTACATAATAAACGTTTGATAATGAAAGTACATGCCCCGATGGAAGTTCCAAAATAAAAGTCCTTACAGCTAAAACAGCGACTCTGGTCCCATTTCCAACTCGTAAGTCAATCACGCCTAAGGCCAGTCTCCTGCTAATCCGCAGATCCTGCATATCAGTACATATATGAGTACCACATCCAGAATCAAAAATCCAATTTTTAAAACTAGAAGTAGACATATTTATTTCAATAACAAACATACCTAAAGCCGAAGCCTTGCCCGCCTTCACTTCCTTCATGTGCGCCTTGTACTCACGCTTCTAGTGACCCCGTTTTCCACATTGCAGGCAGACATCTTGGGATTTGTCATTTTCCTTCCCAGAAGACTTTGATGATTTGGCCTTGCCTTTCTTTTCATCTTCTTCTTCACACCTCCAGAAGCCTTCGACCAAGCCTTGGCCTTCTGAGATGTCGAAGTGAAGTGCGCCTCGCAATTCTTGCCTTTCAGAAGCTCTGGCTCAGCCTCTTTCAGCATTGCCATCAACTCTCCAAGAGTCATCTTTTGGTTCATCATATTGTAGTTCACGATGAACCCGCCCCAGCAGTCAGACAGAGTCTGTAAGATCAAATCTATGGAAGTCTCAGCCTCAAAGTTTATGCCTATAAGTGTTCCTAGAACAGGCCAAGGTCTCTAAGTTGTGATTTGTGTGTGAATAAAAAAGAGTAGTTGCGGAAAAACTCACATTTCTTGGTAGAGAAAGTTCAAAACTTTTTTTCTTTGTTGGATGTATTGAAGCTTCAGAGCTTGTGATCGAGTTCCAAACTCTCGGATTAGTCTCCCTATCACCTTCCTTTGACTCATTGAAGTGCTAGCTAAAAGGAATTTTGCAACCAAAACTCTATTAGAGAGAGCTTGGTTCACGCC
This sequence comes from Zanthoxylum bungeanum, assembly GCA_019454045.1. Classification (NCBI taxonomy): domain Eukaryota; kingdom Viridiplantae; phylum Streptophyta; class Magnoliopsida; order Sapindales; family Rutaceae; genus Zanthoxylum; species Zanthoxylum bungeanum. The sequence continues at coordinate 88,951 of SKCR01024031.1, read as the reverse complement.
CAAAGAGAGAAGAAGAGAGAATTTTAGGTAGACCCGGCCAAGGTTCCGGTTCGGAACCGGAACCGAACCGGAACCGAACCGGTTGGAACCGGAAGGTTCCGGTTCCAACCGGTTCCGGTTCCGGTTCCGGAACCGAACCGGAACCTGACCGGTTCGGTTAGGGTTCTTACCCTGACCGAACCGGTTGGAACCGCTGGAACCGAACGGTTCCAGCGGTTCCAACGGTTCCAACCGGAACCATACGGTTCCGGTTGGAACCGGAAGTAAAAAAAAAAAAAAAAAAAAGTTATTTTCTTGGAACCGTAAGGTTCCACAAGTAAATCTCAATTTTTTTAATTAATAATAATGACTTAATGAGGTTTAAAATTGCAATACTAAAACATGAATGTCCACATCCTTTTTATAACCAACTCTTGGTTATTGACTTCTTTATATAGCGATGTGGGACACAATAGCCAAGTAACAAATATCCCACATCGCTTATATAAAGAAAGCACTAGCCAAGAGTTGGCTATAAAAATGATTATATGTTAAAAGAATTTTATAAAAAAAAAGATTCTATAAAAATGATGTGATAGTATGAAAAAACATTACGATTATAGAATTTTTTTTATTTTTTAAAATTTATTATTAAAAAAAAAAAAAAAAAAAAAAAAAACGAAAGGGGAACCGTTAACCGAACCGGAACCGATCGGTTCGGTTCCGGTTCGGTTTACGGTTCCGGTTCCACTTAAGTGTGGAACCGGAACCGAACCGGAATTAACCGGTTCGGTTCCGGTTCCACACTTGTGGAACCGTGAACCGGCCGGTTCGGTTCGGTTCCGAACCGGAACCGAACCGGCGGCCAGGTCTAATTTTAGGTGCTGTGAATAGTAACCCATGACAACTTCCAAAGTTTGACTTGGTTTAAATAATAAGCTTGTGTGTTGAAATTGGCTTGAGTGTATCATAAGCAAAGTAAGCCTTACTTTTAATAAATCAAAGCCATAAAATAAGTCCAATCACTTCCATCAATGTCCAACAAATTGATGTAAGTGAAGTGGGTCCTACAACTTTTAAATTTTGAATTTAAGTCGGACAATCCAACACGCAACTTCGCTCGGGCCCGAATTCATTTAATTCCGAATTAAACGAATTTGCCGTTGTGACTTTATTAATTCCAATTTAATTAAATAATAATGCCTCGCAATATTATTACGGAAGTCGCTTGTGAATTAATTCTAAATTAATTCTTTCGCATGAATTAAAATCCAATTTTAATTCCGCATTGAAATCTAATTTCAATTAATATATCTAATATATTATTTTAGCCTAATTAAATAAATTAAATAGTAAAATCTAATTTCACTATTAAATTTACTTTACCGATTAATTCTAAATTAATCGTGTTCTCTCTTCTCGACGAATTTATTCCCAGATAAATTCTCGACGCAATTAATCCCAGATTAATTCTTTCTCTTTTAATTAATCTCAGATTAATTATTGCCGTAATTAATCCCAGATTAATTTTCTCTCTCATAATTAATTCCGAGATTAATTATCTGTTCGAGTCAAATGTCATCGGTGAATCTTTGGGAGGCGACCCAAGAGATCCCTGGATATGTTGGCAGTAAATACGGTAATCGGACTATCCGAATACGTGCGTACTCGGTACCACATTCTCACCGATTTACAAGACATGGTTGGCTTCTAGCAAAACACTGTGCCTACCCAATTCTCCAGAAATATATTCAACAAGGAATATACATAATCTATATCAGGCGTAGTATACGTAGTATCGCGTATTACAATCCAATATCGGATGTCACATGCTTGGCCTAGGGCTGAAATTATGTCTGTCCCGTACGAAGCATATATCAGATTAATAGCAACTAGTCACTTTAATCGGATAATCATGACCTTGTCATATTATCCCGATAGCTGCAGCATTTAAGAGAGTACGACTTTTGTATCCATGCGTGATCATCATCTCCATATTACTGAAGTGATACTTCATTCTTGACATCAAACCCAATACACTACGATTCTCAGTATACCCAGAAGAGGCATACACAGAACCTGTTAAAGCCCCGGACGACCAAAACTAAAGTATACTGATTTTCGCAAGTATTAGCGATGCAAGTCTCAGGTTAAGACCAAATACACCAACCCTGATTTGGACTCCCATAGACACATAGTAATACTACCAATGGGATTCAGAGGGGTCTATCTAGAGCGAAGCTGTTTCCGTACCATCGGTAAACAGAACCTCCTATTACACTTGCATGAGTATCCAATACCCAAAAATATGAGAACTATGCCGTTACGCTTCCATAACACGCACAAGTGTAATACTAGCTTATTCCGTATTATCGATGTCCAGTCTCGATAATACTACGACTAGGGATATTTAATGATTAAACCTTAGTGGATTAATATTGTCTCATATCTTATTAATCCGGTACTAATCATACGGACTTTTATTATTTATATATCCCGGTAATCCAATTAAAAATGATAAAAGAGCAATTTCTTTTGTCACATAGTTAATTTGTACAACAACACCATGTTCTGTACAAATAGTGATGCTATGGGTCATAATTTTCCAACAATTTCCCACTTGGCCAATAGCCAATCACTCAGGTGTTCTCCACCTGAACTATGTACGGGTCGCTCAAACTTCTGCTGAGAATTAGCTTTCGTCAGCGGATTTGTAATGTTATCATCTGATGTGATTTATTCGATCATCTCAACGCCACGATGTATGATTTTACGAATCATATGAAATGATTGAAGTACATACCTGGATCGTTGATGAGACCGCGGTTCCTTAGCCTGTGCTGTAGCCTAGCTCAGCTACTAACAGAACTACTCCTAACCTAATTAGGAATTTTATAGATCCAAAATTACTTCTTTTACTGCCTCAGCTGTAGCAATATTCAGCTTTTGTTGTTTATTCGGTAACAGTATCTTGCTTGGAAGATTTCCAGCTCACTGTTCCGTTATTCAAACTATATATCTATCCTTATTGCGACTTAAAGTCGTCTTTATCGGTTAGAAAACTTGCAATGGTGAACCCAGTCACTTCAAGTTCTCCTTCTCCATATTTTAAGAAAGCATCCTTAGTTAGTCTAAGATACTTAAGGATGTTCTTAACATCAATCTAGTGACCATCATCTGGATTGGCCTGATTGTGACTCCATATGCTCAAAGCCTATGAGACACCAGGTCACATACATCTTTTCAACGTACGAGTTCTCAGAGAATGCCAACAACTTTCAGATCTATCCTAGTAGATCCTTATTCCTAGAATAAGGGTTGCCTCTCCCAAGTATTATATGAAGAATTTTCATGAAAGCCAAGCTTTCATCGATTGTTAATATGGGAATGTCATTGCTGTGAAGCAATATATCATCATCTTATAAGACAATCATTGTTAGTGTGCTCCCACTAACCTCCTTATATACATAAGAATCATCTTCGTTTTGAATTAAATCATATACCATTATGATTACATCAAAACGCTGGTAGGACCACCATGAGGAGAAATGCTACCTTAAAGGGTAGGTGTGTTGAAAAAAAAAGAAAGAAAAAAGAAAAATAAAAGAAAAGAAAAAAGAAGTTCAAAATGAAAAGAAAAAAGTGAGAGAGAGACAAAAAAGAAAGAAAACCATACCACATTGAGCACAGAAAAGCAACTGCAGGCATAATTGAGACATCTAGATTGGTTTGAACCATCGATCCCAATTTTTTGATGAAATCATTGAGTTCGCTTACCTGGGGATGAATCTGCAAAGGAACCTTTGCACACACACACTTTGAGTCTGGCTTAGATCATTTATTGAAAGACTTGGATTTGAGTTACGTTGAATGTTTTGAAGGTTATCTGGTTTCAATACTGGGCATTCTTTGAGGGCAATAATATGTGTAACTATTGGGACTATTTCGTAGCATGTGATATAATATGATGATGTAGAATGCCATATCATATGGTCCACCTTGACCTAATGCAAGCAGCGGAGAGCATAAAGCTAAATCAAGACTGGGGGCGATCAGTCTACCACCTCGCAAATAAAGGACACAACGAGAACTTGAGCTAATGAGACTAAAGAGGACTGACCAATCACCAGAAAAGAACTGGTAGAAGGAAACAAAAAACAGGCCTAGGGGGCGACTAATGATTTTTGTAGGCGAGAGGCACTGAGGAGCACAAAGAAGGCCTAACCCATCTGAATAGGAAATACATCCATGCATACATGCATACACGTCACATGCACGTATTTTTTTGTTTTGTTTTTGTTCGCATGTTTTGAAGAAAAGGAAAAAAGCGGCAAAGTCAAGCAGTTTAGGGAATGAATCACATGGTCGAGGCCCATATTATCAGCAGTATAGAGAATGAATCCCAGGGTCGAGGCCCACATTATTAGCAGTTCCGGGAATGAATCCCAGGGTTTAGGCCCATACTATCAGCAGTTTCGGGAAGGAATCCCGGGGGAATGAATCCCAGGGCTGAGGCCCATATTATCAGCAGCATTGGGAATGAATTCCAGGGTGGAGGCCCATACTATCAGCAGTTTTGGGAAGGAATCCCGGGGGAATGAATCCTAGGGCTGAGGCTCATATTATCAGCAGCATCGGGAATGAATCCCAGGGTCGAGGCCCACATTATTAGCAGTTTCGGGAATGAATCCCAAGGTTGAGGCCTATACTATCAGCAGTTTCGGGAAAGAATCCCAGAGGAATGAATACAAGGGTCGAGGCCCACATTGTCAGCGGTTTCGGGAATGAATCGCAGGGTCGAGGCCCACATTGTCAGCAGTTTCGGGAATGAATCCTAGGGGCGAGGCCCACATTGTCAGCAGTATTGGGAGTGAATCCTAGGGTCGAGGCCCACATTATCAGCAGTATTCGGGAATGAATCCCAGGGTCGAGGCCCACACCATCAGCAGTATCAGGAATGAATCCAAGGGTCGAGGCCATATTATCACCAGTTTCGGGAATGAATCCCAGGGTCGAGGCCAACTTTTTCAGCAGTTTCAGGAATGAATCCCAGGGTCGAGGCCCACACTATCAGCAATTTCGGGAATGAATCCCAAGGTCGAGGCCCACGCCATCAGCAGTTTCGGGAATGAATCCCAACGTCGAGGCCCACATTATCAGCAGTTTTGGGAATGAATCCCAGGGTCGAGGCCCACATTATCAGCTGTTTCAGGAATGGATCCCAAGGCCGAGGCCCACCTTATCAAAAGTTTCAGGAATGAATCTCAGGGCCGAGGCCCACCTTATCAGCAGCTCGGGAATAACACCCTCATCTCAATTCGAGAACAAGACCCCCAATTCAGTAACGGTTCAGAAATGGACCACCATCACATAAGTGAAGCCTCATAAATGAGGTTTAGCATGTCAGAAATGACACTCCGGAAATTGAGCACGGTTCGGAAAGAGACCACAATCACATCAGCGACGCCTCAGAAATGAGGTTTAGCATGTCGGAAATGGAACTCCGGAAATGGAGCACGGCTCGGAAATGGACCACTATCACATCAGCGACGCCTCGAAAATGAGGTTTAGCATGCCAGAAATGGCACTCCGGAAACGGAGCACGGTTCGGAAATGGACCGCCATCACATCAGCGACGCCTTGGAAATGAGGTTCAACATGCTTGAAATGGCACTCCGGAAATGGAGCACGGTTCGGAAATGGACCACCACCACATCAGCGATGCCTCAGAAATGAGGTTTAGCATGCCGGAAATGGCACTCCGAAAATGGAGCACGGTTCGGAAATGAACCACCACCACATCAGTGGCGCCTCGGAAATAAGGTTTAGCATTCCAGAAATGGCACTCCGAAAATAGAGCACAGTTCAAAAATGGACCACCATCACATCAGTGACGCCTCAGAAATGAGGTTTAGCATGCCAAAAATGGCGCTCCGGAAATGGAGCACGGTTCGGAAATGAACCACAATCTCAACTCAGTAACGGTTCGAAAATGAACCATCTTTTATCAGCTCAAGTTCGGTAGTGATTCCTAAAGATCGCAGCATCTTGCAGGGATGAACCTTGGGGGTCGAAGCACCTCACCACTTCTTATCAGCTCAGTTCGGTAGTGATTCATAGATATCGCAGCATCTTGCAGGGATGAACCTTGGGGTCGAAGCACCTCACCACCTCTTATCAGCTCAGTCCAGTAGTGATTCCTAGAGATCGCAGCATCTTTCAGGGATGAACCTTAGGGTCGCAACACCTCACCACCAGATCAACTCAGTTCGAAACAACATACAAGTCAGGCAGCAGCTGGCGAGCCAGGTAAGTAAAAATGCATTGCATAACTTTGATAAGATTGTCACTGTCACACACTGCACAAGTCCCATCAAAGTGGGGGCGACTGTAGGCACTGTATTTTTGCATGAAGCCCGATGATGAACCTCGTATGGAGGCACTACCCGATAAGTCACAGAAGTCACGGGAAACGGATGTCGGAAGGGAAACTTCAAAAATCAATACCTTGCCAGATTTTATTCGTTTGCTTAATCTCGGGATCTGCTCGATTGTTCTCGGTTTTAACTGTTAGACTCGGCCCAAAAAACCCCCGCAACCCATACCAAGCCACACGCCCAAGCCCAAAGAACCAAGTCTCCAAGCCCAATCCAAAATAATTAAAACATTTAAAACACATGCCTAATTAAATAAATCAAATCAAATCACCTTCCTAAATCAAATAAATCCCTCTCCAAAACTAAATAAATCACATTCCTAAATTAAACAAATCATTTCATTATAACAAACTAATTAAATATTCCCCATTATTGCATGATTTCTTTTCTACCCGAATAAGGACAACCCTAAGCCAGTCTTATAAAAAGACACACAAACTAAACCCCGAAGGGGCTCACTCCCCATAAATCTCCCTCTCTCTCTAGCCTCTCTCTTCTCTCTTCCTTCTCTCTCTAAACATATTCTCTCTCTCGGCCAAAACAAGCAAATAAACCCTAACACAGTCTCGCTTCTCTCTTAACTCTTTTCTATTTGATTCTTCACATAAAACACATAAAAACAAAGACCTAGAGCTCACGATTCACGGCTTCTCTCCCCTCTCTACCACATTCTCTCTCGGCAGCCAATAACCTCTCCTCTCTCTCGTCCCTAGCAGCCCTTGCCGAATAAAAAACAAATACAAACCTTAAAATCCCCTACAAACCACACATCATTCTCTCTCAACAAAAAAGACAAACCCTAAAAACCTGCACTCAACCTGTCTCTCTCAACTCTCGGCAACCACCCAAAACAAACCCTAATGGAACACCACGATACCCTTCCAAGCCCTCGCTCACAAAGGCTCCCACATCGACCACAGACGCCCTTCTAACTACTCACTCACGCCCTTTCACCACTAGAAAACTCTCTCAACAATGAACCCTCACACGCACTCACAATAAAACAAAACCACACGTAGCCCTCTCACTTCAACTCATGCCATTCACGACCGACAAAAGAAGCAGCCTTTTAACAACTCTTCAACCCCTCTCTCTACAAAACAAAACCAACCCTCACACGCACTCACACAATGCACTAACACACACACACACACTACTCACACGTCATTCAGCACTAAACACACAAGAAAAAAAACAGCACCCATATAAAAGCCACATGAAGACACTCACACCAAACACCCACTCGGCTAACCTCACGGCACAAATTAGCAAGCCACACGTCCTTTCTTCAATCCAACAAAAATCAATTACCCTTAACCGAGAACCAACAACCCAAACCGAGACCAAAACTAAGCCTTTAACCGAGACCAAATCATCCCCGAAATAGCCCTCTCTATAACCGAATATAACCCCAAAATAGTCCCTAAAATAGCCCCCGAAACAGTCCCTAAAACAGTCCCAAAATAACCCAAAACAGCCCCTAAATAACCACCTGAAACAGCAGCAAAAATCATCCAAAACAATGAAGAAAATAGAGAAAACAGCAAGTGGAAACAGCGAACCAGCGAACCAGAAAAATAGCGAAAATGTTAACCCTTCCGGCGACGTCCTAACAAACTCCCGAGAAGCGATTTAAAAGGTAAGACCTGAGGGCATCCTTTATTTTATTTTATTTTATCGTCCTGGAAATGACATGCTTGGTTGGACGTGGAATACTTCCATCCGGGCATGCGAAGTCTTACATTGAAAATGGTCAAATTCCTTGGTCACATATTTATCATTCGATATTTATTTCGTGTTATTTGTCTTTTTACTATTTCGTATTTAATTTACATTTATGGTTGTTTTATTATTCCGCATTTATTTTGTGTTATTTATTTTCCTTGTTATTTTGCATATTTGTCTCTTTGGTTATTTATTGTTATACGCATCATCATATTTCATGTATGTCAACATTGGGTTAATGATTGTGCTGTGTTAATGCTTGAATGTTGCCTCTCGTGGTATATCGGATGGAAACCCAGACATAAATTTCGTAGCCGAATCCGAATGGATGTTAGTGCGGTCTGTACTTGGGATACAACTCCACGTTCCACTTGGGAAATATTCTTGCATGTGTTGCATGAGACTTGGTTATATTATCGCATAAATCCTTTCATTACAATTGGCATAAGTAAGGGACCATTCCGAACCCAACGGTTTGAGGTCTTCCCTTGCGAGGGGTGGGTGCGGCCTTAAATCATTTCCCAGTTCACACTGGGTGGCGACTCCATTTTATTTCTCCGATTAAGTCCCTCGCGGGCTACTCCGTACTCCCGATCAGGCCGCGAGCCCGGAACCGCGTCCCCGATTTCTGTGTGCTACAACTACCACAAATCTTCAAATATACTAAATGAGGATGTTTCTCATACCATATGTCATATGGGGTTTTGGTAGAGGATTTGGTCGGAACTCTATTTAGAATATGCAAGGCTGTTTGGAGAGCATATCCCCAAAAGGACATTGGTATATCAACAAAACTCATCATGGAACGTACCATATCCAATACGGTATGATTTCTCCTTTGAGAGACACATTTATGCTAAGGTGTGTATGGAGGTGTTACCTGTGACACTATTCAATGTTCCTTGAGATAATTTTGAAATTCGATACTTAAGTATTCTTCTCCATGATCAGATCGTATATTTTTAATACTTTTTTCCAATTGGTATTCTACTTCATTCTTATACTCTTTGAACTTTTCAAAAGTTTCTGACTTATATTTCATTAGGTACAAATACCTAAATCTTGAACAAGCATCAGTTAAAGTAACGAAGTATTGAAAATCACATTTGGCCATTATAGTAAGTGAGCCGCATACATCCATATGTACGAGTTCCAAGGTTTTTTTGGCTCTTTCGTTTTGTCCTACAAAATGTGATTTGGTCATTTTTCATTTGAGACATGATTCGCAAGTTAGATAAGGTTCTAAACTTAATGAATGATGTAAGCTTTCCTTCTCCAATTGTGAAATTTGTTTCTCTCTAATATGACCTAATCTTAAGCGCCAAATGAATCTTTATTTGAGATTATCTTTTAGTATTTTTTTGTTATTGTATTTAATTCTTTGTTATAGTTCTCATTCATTTAAAAGACATACAATCCATTTACGTCTAGTGCAACACCAACAAATTTATTCAGATAATAAATATTGAAATTTATAATTATATTTTGTTAATACTGGATTGGAAATAATGTTTCTTATTGCACTAAGAAAATATAAAACCTTATCTAATAAAATTAAATGTTTTCATGGCACAAGAAGTTGACATGTCCCTACGGTGGTTGAGGAGACAAGTTCTTCATTCTCAACTTTAAGGATCATTTCTCCTTCCTTAAGTAACCTCTTACTCTTTAGAATCTGCGGAGACATACAAATATGTGAGGTAGCAGTAAAATCTAAAATCCATGAATGAGATATGGAACTTATTCGAAGATCTATTTCAATAACAAAGAACGAGGACGCACCTTCTTTTTTCTTCTTTAAGCTCGCAAGGTACTGAGGATAATCCCTCTTCCAGTGTCCTTTCTTTTTGCAATAGAATCACTCATCTTGGGCCTTCTTTTCCTTCATTTTCTTCGATATGCCTCTAGTGAGCTTAGATTTCTTGGAGGCTTGTCTCTTGCCCTTTTTTTTTATTGGGATTTATGTCCTAGAGCTTCATGTATTGTAAACGGAATTTATTATTGTAATAATAATAAATGCATTATTCATTTTATCAAAGTTGTTTGATTTATATCGTATATTGTCCAATTGTCTTGTTTACCTTGATTACTCTTGTACCTTTAGACTTAGTATATGTTTGATGCACGAGAGGATTTAAGTATGGAGTTAGTAATCCAAATAGTCCATAGAGAGCAAACAAAGATGGTACTTTGTTTGTGGTTTATCTATACCTGTGGTCCATTCTATACTTGTATGACGACCTTGATCCGGGATCGTTCATGTAGTGACATGGGAATTAAGGCACCTTGTATGATGAGATCATATAGGACTAGACTCAGATAAATATGAATTTCTTTTAATATCCGTTAACTGAAGAAATTCATTTTATCTAATAGATGGTCATATATGGATTCGATCTTAATCCTGAGTGTATTACGAACTCCTGCATGACAGGCTATGTCCTTTGATTTACTATGGTGAGGTTGGTGTTGTATTCCCGGCCAATAACTACATATTTTGGGGATATGGGTTGGTATAAAGCTGGGAATATTTTACATAGATATAGAATTCACTCCTTCTTATGATATGCAGATGAATATCTCTTTTAAGAGTTGATTCGAGACTTGAACAATTTGAGCGCTTAACTTTTCTATTGCAAATATAAAGTTTTATATTCATAATTGTTATGAATTAATTGTTCATTAAAGAATCAATGGTGCTTAAGAGATAAAATATTTAGAGGGGTTTAACGGACTTATGACCCGGCTCTATTTATGAGATATTCGTGAAGGGCTATATCCATATGTAATGACTATATCGATGGACACCGAAATAGTTCAGTTTATTTAATCCATCTACGGTAACGAGAGTTCAACTTCTAATTTTTAGTGGAATAACGCGGAGTTAATAATTCATAATATTTGATTAGAGAGTTTAATTAATACTTCGAAATTATTGGAGCTCGGAACCGTAGGTCCATTTGGTCCTCGTTCTAGCTCGATTAACTGTAGTAAACCTAATATAATTAGATTATCTAATTATATGCTCACTATTTATTTATGTATTATTAATGAGATTAATAATATTATTGTCACAAATGAAAACTATGTTAAATTAGTTTAACTTCATGTTTTCTAGAATTCTTTGATTATGAGATAATCAAGTCTTGATTATGAGATAATCAAGTTAGTAATAATTATGAGATAATTACTACAACATAATTTATGGTAAATAAATCATTATTAATATATTTATTTTTATTTACTAATAGAGACAAAGCCATATGTCTTACCATGTCATCCAACCAATTATGTCTATTAGGTGGCTTGGATACACCTAATAGTTTTGTCATTAGCTAATGCATTTTATGGTATGATATGGCCTCCACATTTATGTCTTTTCCATTGAAATAAAGCATTGAATGCTTAATGAAAAAGTCTTTTGACTTTAACTTATCATTTCTTATGCTTTGGTATGACATTCACATCTTTTTGTTGGCCATTACAAGAAAGCATTAGACGTTTAATGACAAGGTTAGTTGGCTTATGTAAGAGAATATAATCTCTACCATTTCTCTCACTTCCTAAGGTTAACACTTTGCATTCATTCACACAATTGTTGTGAGAAAGATTTGAGAGAAAAGAGAGATAGTTCAAGCATTCACAAGTATTGTGAAATTCCTAAAGCTAAACACCATTGTGACATCTTATTTCTCAAAATAATTTAGAGATTTGATCTTAGTGAGTGAAGCCCACACTTCGATTTGTTGGTTTCGAGTCATAGTTCGGAAGATCGAGTGGTTGATCCAAGTGTTGGACACCAAAGGATTGATCTTGGCTACTACAACAAAGGGAGAAGACAAAGAAAATTTTGAAGATCCATACCGGACTCGGTGCCACCACAAGCAACTTCCGCCGCGCAAAAGGAAATGGTTTCCTACAATTGGCATCGAGAGCTTAAGATTGAAAAGTTTTCTAAACCCTTCTCATTTTAGTTTTAGTAATTTATATGTGATATAGATTATTAAAAATGCATGTTGTGATGAGTAGGCACAATTTGATTCATGAGATTAATGGTTTTAATGTTCAAGTAACTCAATTTTTAACTTGGAGGAGCCAATGCCGCGAATGACTCATTACGAACCTATTCCGCGAAGAACTCAACAACATACCATGGAGTAAGATTTGAAGACCAATGGATGCCTTGGATTTATTGTACTAATTATATTAGTATAGAAAAATAAAAGCCTGGTTAATACAATTTATGGATGCATGTAAAACTACATTCCGATATGAGTCCGTAGAAAAAAACAGGGACCAAAACGGAGTCTGAAAGCTCCGGAACGGAGTAAATGAAGTTCTAGTGTTCAACAGGCGTTCGAACTCCCGTTAAACGCCACACAAACGTTACTCGGACTGCCTGAAAATGTTCGAACGCCCGTTAAACACCACACAAACGTTTTCACCCCAGACCTAGGTTAATATGAATGTTTAAATTATTTATTAACATGTCATATAGCCTAGGGTGCCTACTCTTGCATTTTCATATGCCAAAACATGTAGACATGCATTATATTCAAGTCATAAAATATGATTTTATGTAAATTTAAAAGTTAAATAAGAATATAAGATGCATGTAAACGGATTAATAAGATTAATTTGTTTAAAGGTTTAAAAATTGTGAATTCAAGTTTTAGAAACAAATGGACCTTATGAGTACATTATTTTCCTTGGTATATCGGATGGAAACCCAGACGTAAATTCCATAGCCGGTTCCGAATGGACGGTAATATGATCTGCACTCGGGATACAATACCATGTACCTTTGGAATAAATAATATGCTTTTATTGATTAAATTGTTTAATGATATTTGGTCCATTCGTTGAATTCTAAATTTTAAAACCTTTAAGTGGACTAGTAATTTAAGAGTTAAATTGATTAGATCACTGTAACAACTTGATTAAATTAGTTTAATTAAGTTAGTTGGTTAGTATAGACTAATCGGAATTAGTGAATAAAATTTTAAGAGTTAAAATATTAGTGAATAAAATTTTAAGAGTTAAAATTGGTTATATCACTAAGTTATCAACTAGTATTAATTAAAGTTATGGCTTTAGCCGAGCATAATCTAAGATTCATAAAATACTAGTGAGATAGAAACCTTACACTTTTTAATAGTGAGTGGAAGAGGGGTATACCACAATATATCCCGCGATCTCCATTGTTATCCAGAAACGTGAGATTCAAAAGGCGCCTCGTGACGGATTTGCTTTCGTCCCCTACGGATGGTGTCCTTTTGGGTCAATATCAGGTTTGGATTCCGAAAGGATATGGACTCTAGATGTATTTGGTGATTTGACCTACCCTACGACGACATTTCACTAGTTAAGTCCAAGGGTTCCGAAATAATGGGTCACACTCACAAATGAATGATTAAGTTGTTAATCAAAGCTTCCTTGATCAAAATAACGGTAGTTGATTAATATAGGAATAAGAGTTATTTCAGATAAATTAATCAATTGAGAATGTCACAGTCTATCATGCGAATATTTGACCTACCCTATGGCGACATTTATTTGTGGGATGATACATAACTGTGGCATAGTAATTCTTTTAGGTTTCTAATTCATTATACATTGATCATGCATCATGTTTAATTTTATGCCTAAATGTTTGACAATTTTAATATGCGACGAATGAATATTGAATACGCGTTTATTATTTTTCAGCCATGGCATCTGCAATAATCTCCATTATCAAACAATAAGAAAAATTAACCGGGGATAATTATGTTAAATGGAAAAGTGACATGAATGCTATCTTGGTCTGCGAATACCTTAAATTTGTCCTAATGGAGGAATGTCCTCTTGAGCCAGCACCAAATGCTGTCAGAGCTACATGTAATGCCTATAATATTTGGATTAAAGCTGATGAAAAAGCCCATAGCTATTTGATAGCATCCATGTCTGAGGTTCTTGCTGCACAGCATGAGCCTATGGCAACAACATCAATTATTATGCAGTCATTACAGAACATGTTTGGGCAACCTTCAGACCGGCAACAACATGAGGCAATTAACTCTGTATTGACTGCTAGAATGAAGGAAGACACATCAGTCCAAAACCATATGTTAAGGATGATGGCTCATCTTAATATGGCTGAAACTCATGGTGCACGTATCAATGTGCAAAGCCAGGTGACAATGATCATGGAAACCCTTCCGAAGAGTTTCCTGCAGTTTAAGAGCAACTGTTCTATGAACAAGTTGACTTTTACGTTGACTGAACTGTTGAATGAGCTCACCAATTACGAGTCTGTTATGAATGGTCCTCGTAGGTCCAATGCCGAGGAAAATATTGCCGAATCTTCTAAATCTGCAAACAAGAAGAAGAAAGGCAATTGGAAGGCAAAGGCAAAACCAATGAAAAAGAAGAACAATAAAGCTCAAAATGAACCAATGCCAAAGGAAAATGTTTCCATTGTGAACAACAAGGGCATTGGAAAATTAATTGTCCCAAATACCTTGAAGAGCTTAAAGAGAAGAAGAATACATGTAAATACGATTTACTTGTCATTGAGTCTCATTTGGTGGAGGATGATAAATCCATATGGATTGTTGATTCTGGTGCCACTAACCATGTTTGTTGTTCTTTGCAGCTGTTTGACTCATGGAGGGACCTTGCTGAAGGTAGCTTTACCATGAGAGTTGGGATAGAGGATGTTGTTTCAGCTAAAGCAGTGGGAGATTCCAAATTAAACTTTAATAAAGTTATTTGTGTTTGAATGGTGTGCTATATATTCCTTGTTTTTACAGGAATTTGATTTCTGTAACAAAACATATGGAATGTGGTTTTTCTATTTTTTTTTAATAATAAGTGAGTTATTATTAGTAGAAATGGATTAAATATATGCACGGGAAACTCCGAAAATAATGTATATTGTATTAAGGCCATTAATGCATGAATCACTGCTTAATACTAAAATGTTTAAGATTGAAAGATCTAAAACTAAACGGAAAAAGATTTCTCATGATGATACCTATTTATGGCACCTTAGACTTGGTCACATTAACCTTGACTGGATAGATAGACTAATTAAGAACATATTTTTAAATCAGTTAAAACTCGGTACTTTACCTGTCTGCGAATCTTGTCTAGAAGGAAAAATGACTAAAAGACCTTTTACTAGAAAATGGATAAGAGCCAAAGAAACTCTTGAGCTAATACATTCGGACGTTTTCAGACTGATGAATGTAAAAGCCCGATGTGGTTTTGAATACTTCATCATTTTTATTGACAATTATTCCAGATATGGGTATGCTTACCTAATGCAGCACAAGTCAGATATATTTGAAAAGTTCAAAGAGTATCGTGCTGAGTTTGAGAACCAGTTAGGTAAAAGCATCAAAATTCTACGATCAGATCGTGAAGGAGAATACATTGATAGCGATTTCGAGAAATTCTTAGTTGATCATGGAATTGTTTCACAGCTCATAGCACCTGGAACACCACAATAAAATGGTGTTGCAGAAAGGAGAAATCGGACCCTACTAGACATGATGAGATCAATGTTTAGTTATAGCACTCTACCTAGTTCATTCTGGGGGTATGCATTGCAAACTGCAATGTATATCCTGAATGTAGTTCATTCTAAGTCTGTTTCTAAGACTCCCTTAGAGTTGTGGAGTGGTCTTCAAGCTAGTTTGTGACATTTCCGCATATGGGGGTGTCCGGTACATGTGCTAAAGAACAAGACTACTAAGTTGGAACCACGTTCACAGGTGTGCCTATTTGTAGGCTATCCTAAGGAAACTAGGGGTGGATTTTTTTTTAGTCCAAAAGATAATAAAATATTTGTGTCGAAAAATGCTACATTTCTTGAGAAGGACTATATGAGTGAGTTCAAACCTTGAAGTAAAGTGTTACTGGAGGAGTTACTTACTGGTACGACCAGTACACCATTGTCAAATGTTGGCAAAGACATAATACATTGTATATCTAAAATTCAGATGCAAGTTTATCAGGATACTATACCACCTAGACGTAGTGAGAGGGTTGTAAGACAACCTGAACGCTATCTAGGAAATGGTGAGGTGCAAGTTGTTGCATCTTGCGATGGTATAGATGATCCATTGACCTATCATAGTGCAATGGAAGATACTAATAAAGAGGAATGGCTCTAAGCCATGAACCTCGAGATGGATTCTATGTACTCTAACTTAGTCTAGGAACTTGTAGACCAACCTGGTGGAGTAAAACCCATAGGTTGCAAGTGGATCTACAAGAGAAAAAAAGGAATATATAGAAAAGTACATAATTTCAAGGCTAGGCTAGTGGCAAAGGGTTATACCAAAAAATATGGAGTTGACTATGAAGAAACTTTCTCGCCACTAGCCATGCTTAAATCCATCAGGATTCTTCTTTCCATTGCAGCATATTATGTCTATGAGATTTGGCAAATGGATGTCAAGACTGCATTCTTGAATGACAATCTTGATTAGAGTATCTATATAGTACAACCACAAGCGTTCATTACCCAAAGTCAAGAGCAAAAATTTTGCAAGTTGCAAGGTCCATTTATGGACTTAAGCAAGCATCTAGATCTTGGAACATAAGGTTTGATACTACGATCAAGTCTTATAACTTTGAGCAGAACATCGATGAGCCTTGTGTCTATAAGCGCATCATTGATGGGAATGTGGTTTTCCTTGTGTTATACATTGATGATATTTTACTTATTGGGAATGATGTAAAGATATTATTGTTAAGGATATGCCCTATACCCAACTTGTGGATGGGCTATATGTACATGTATTTGTAATATTTTCATTAATTAATAAAATGACAATCTTTATTATACGTGTCTTACATAACTTATATGAATCATCAACACTGTAATAAAGCCCTTGGAGTAATAAGACGATGACTTCCACGCCTTATGAGAATCATTACTCTTAAATGTTCATAGTCATAGTTTTGTGAATAATCTGGGCGTTCACAAAGCGGAGAGACTAGCATGATGATATGATCAACCCTTAAGTGGGGTAGCCGATCTCATAGGCTACTAGTGGAGATCCATCCGCTTGGTGTATCACATGGATGCATGAGTTGCTCTTGTCCATCGAACTGACCGCCAAAAGTTTTCATATGGAGTGTTTATCCCTTGTGTCTGTGATAACTTTCATGTATCGATTATATGACAAGTCCTTAGACTTGAGGTCTTTACAATCTTATGTGTGGATCAAATAACTTTGACATTCTCCTTCCCCAGTTCAAAAGATCCGGTCATAAGGGTATGATTGGGTCATTTGTTGAAAAACATGAAGTTTATAAAGATACAACAGAGAATCGCCACTCTCTCGGATAATATTTTCTTATAAGAGTAGTATTCCAGTTCGCGGGTTGATATGTGTGATCAGTGCTTGAGATTGTGGCCACAGCGGAAGAATCATGTGAGATTCTTGGGTTAGCATGATTCATGACACTATCAACATCATACATTTGACCATATGGGTAGACACTTTCCGTACCCTAGGTCAATAGGTGGGGGTACAGTGAGGCGAAGGACCGTATCATATGTAAATCGCATACAGAATGGGTATATATATCTTTCCTTCTCATTTGAGGGCCTTGACATATTGCTAGATGTCAACCTTGGTCATTGAAATCGAACGACCATTTGATCGGAGGATAATTTATGTTCGATTAAATTATCACGATTCATTTGATGTCCAACTTGAGGGTAACCCAAAAGGTCACACGCAATAAAGTCGAAATCAATGGTTAATAGTGCATAGTACAAATATAATAGCATATATGATTGATGTAGGAATTGTTCATAAATGGTTCAATATGTTTAGTTATTGAACAGATCCTTTATGAGGTTCCATAGTGGCTTATGGATTGGTGAATGAAGATAGAGGCACTTTGGGAATTAGAATAAAAAAAAATATTATTAATGTGAATAGTAAATTTTTTTGTTATTTGTTTTGAATTCCAATTCGGCCCAAACTCTTATTAGGGTTTTATAATCTCATTAAACCACTAAATTAAGATCCAATGGCTAAGATTAAATTAGTTTTTATCCCACATCATATTCTTAATTAATTTTCTTGTCTTTAGAGCACTATATAAACCCAAAGAATTCTTCACAAATTTGCTACACCAAAACCTATCATATCTTGGGTTTATATAAGTGATCAACTCTAAAGTTTAAGAGTAAGCCACTGATTTTGAGGATCCTTAAGTCTAATTGACTAGAGGAACCTCGAGTTAAAATTTTTGAGGTATTTTCCTAGGCTAGCACCAACGGCAAAATACATGTGCACTCAAGGCGTAGTCTTGCCGTTGAGTTTTGGATTTTGTGTGTGCATCTTTGTGTTGGTTCTCTAAGAACAATTCCAAGATCAAATAAGCATAAAACATGTGAATACTCGAAGTAAGATAGCGGAAAAATACTTACAACAATCGGTTATATGGATGTAGAGACAACAAAAATTCCAAGCTTTTGTGTAGAGATTCAAGTCCTCATTTGATTGTATGTTGAGCTCCAAGCTTGATGAATGAATTCCAAACTCAATGGGAAAGTTTCCCTAACACCTTTATTTGCTCCTTGGAAGTGCTAGCTTGAAGACAAAAAATGCAACAAAATTTTTCTTCTAATGGAGGAATGTCACGGCAATATGAGATGAGAGGAGATAGTTTTGGTTTTTGGTATTTTTGATTTCTAAAATCAATTACAACTTTTCCAAAAGTCAAACTCAATTTTGGTATATCATTTACCAAAAGGTTAAGCAAAGTTTTGGAGGGAAAAAAGCTTATAATGCCTCCAACCACTTCCATCACCAAATTGACACTTGATGGACAAGTGATGAAAGTTGGTGGGACCCAATTTAATTCAAAATTCAAGTGGCTTGCTCAACACACTTCAGGCTTGGGTTCACTTATTCCGATTAAACGAATTTTCCATCGCGACGTAATTAAATCCAATTTAATTAAATAATAATGTCTTGCAAAATTATTACGAACGTCGCTCGCAAATTAATTCTAAATTAATTCGTTCGCCCGAATTAAAATCCAATTTTAATTTCGCTTCGAAATCTAATTTCATTTAATATATCGAATATATTATTAAATCGATTAATTCCAAATTAATCATTCTCTCTCCTCTTATCGAATTTTATCCCAGACAAATTCTTGCCGTAATTAATCCCAGATTAATTTTCTCTCTCTTATAATTAATCCCAGATTTATTATGTTCGAGTCAAATGTCATCGGTGTATCTTCGGGAAGCGACCCATGAGATCTCTGGATATGTTGGCAGTATATCTGATCGTCGGACTATCCGAACACGTGCGTACCCGGTACCATATTTTTACCGATTTATAAGATATGGTTGGCTTCTAGCAAAACACCGTGCCTACCCAATTCTCCAGAAATATCCTTTTAAGGAATATATAATCTTTGTCAGGCGTAGTATACATATTATTGCACATTGCGATCGAGTATCTGATGTCACATGTAAGGTCTGGGGCTGGAATAGTGTCTTCCCTATTCGAAGCATATATCGGATCACAAGCAACTAGTCTCTATAATCAGATAATCATGACCTTGTCATATTATCCCGATAGTTGCAACATAATAGAGAACCAGTTTTGTATCCCTGCGTGATCATCATCTCCATATGACTGAAGTGATACTTCCGTCTTGACATCACACCCAATACACTACGATTCTCAATAAACCCAGAAGAGGCGTACACAGAACCTGTTAAAGCCCCGGATGACCAAAACCAAAGCGTATTGATTGTCGCAAGTATTAGCAATGTAAGTCTCAGGTTAAGACCAAATACACCTACCCTGAATCGGATTACCATAAACACATAGTCATACTACCAATGGGATTCCGAAGGGTCTATCCAGAGCGAAGCTGTTCCCGTACCATCGGTAAACACAATCTCCTATCACACTTGCATAAGTATCCAATACTTAAATATATGAGAACTATGATGTTATTCTCCTACAATTCGCACATGTGCAATACTAGTCTATTCCGCATTATCGATGTCCAATCTCGATAATATTACGACTAGAGATATTTAATGATTAAACCTTAGTGGATTGATACTGTCTCATATCTTATAATCCGGAACTAATCATAAGGATTTTTATCATTTATATATTCAAGTAATCTAATTACAAAATGGTAAAATAGCAATTTCCATTGTCACATACTTAATTTGTAGAAAAAACACAATATCTTTTACAAATAGTGACGCTATGGGTCATAATTGTCCAACAATCTCCCACTTGGCCTATAACCAGTCACTCAAGTATCTTACACCTGAACTATGTACATGTCGCTCAAACTTTTGCTGAGGAATAACTTTCGTCAGTGGATCTGCAATGTTGTCATCTGATGCGACCTTCTTGATCTTCACATCGCCACGATGTATGATCTCACGAATCAAATGAAAACGTAGAAGAACATGTTTGGATCATTGATGAGACCGAGGTTCCTTAGCCTGCGCTATAGCCCCGTTATTGTCACAATACAATGGAACGGGCTCAGCTGCTAACAAAAGTATTCCTAATCCAATTAATAATTTACGGATCCAAACTACCTTTTTTACTGCCTCAGCTGCAGCGATGTATTCCGCTTCTGTTGTTGAATCGGAAATAGTCTCTTGCTTGGAAGATTTCCAGCTTACTGTTTCGTTGTTCAAACAAAATATACACCCAGATTGTGACTTACAGTTGTCTTTATCGGTTTGGAAACTTGCGTCGGTAAACCAAGTTTTTTCAAGTTCTCCATCTCCATAGATTGAGAACGCATCCCTAGTTCGTCAAAGATACTTAAGGATGTTCTTAACCGCAACCAGTGACCATCACCTGGATCGCCCTGATAGTGACTATACATGCTCAAAGCATATGAGACATCATGTCGTGTACATATCATGGCATACATGATCGATCCGACTGCAAAAGCGAACGAGATCCGACTTATGTTGTCTCTCTCATCTTGAGTTTTAGGACACATGTCCTTAGATAGAGTGACGCCATGTGACACTGGCAACAGTCCCCTATTAGACTGTTCCATGTTGAATCTCTTCAACAGTTTTTCAATGTACGTGCTATGGGAGAGTCGAAGCAGCTTTCTAGATCTATCCCAGTAGATCTTTATTCACAGAATAAAGGCTGCTTCTCCCAGATCTTTCATGGAGAATTTTAATGAAAGCCAAGATTTCACCGATTGTAGCATGGGAATGTCAATGCCAATAAGTAATACATTATCAACGTAAAGGATAATGAATGTTAGTGTGCTCCCACTAACCTTCTTATATACACAATGATCATCCTCATTTTGAACGAAATCATATTCTTTTATGATCTCATCAAAACATTAGTTCCAGGAACGCGATGATTGCTTCAATCCATAAATGGATCGATTTAACTTGCAAACCTTGTCTGTATGTTTTGGTAAGACAAAACCGTCAAGCTGTTGTATATAAACATCCTCCAAAAGGTTTCCGTTAAGGAAATCGTTTTGACGTCCTTCTGGTATATTTCGTAATCGAAATATGCAGCAATAGCAAACATTATCCGAATTGATTTAATCATGGCAACTGGTGAAAAAGTTTCGTCGTAATCGACACCATGTCGTTGACGATACCCTTTTGCTACAAGCCTAACTTTGTACGTTTGTATGTTGCCATCCATGTCGGTCTTCCTCTTGAAGACCCATTTGCAACCAGTAGGCTTTACGCCTTCTGGTGCATCAACCAGCGTCCAAACTTGGTTGGTGTACTTGGAATCCATTTCAGATTTCATGGCATCTTGCCATAAATCTGAGTCGATACCTTGTATCGATTCCTCATACGTAGCTGGTTCGTCTTCCTCAATAAGATTAATATCCACATGAGGTGAGATCAGAAACCCATACCTCTCAGGTTTTTTTCTTACTCTCTCCGACCTACGCGGTTCTTGTGTATTCAAAGATTGTGGTACAGTTTCATCCCTGATGAATTGTTCATGTTCCATTAATGAATCGATACCAGAAATAGTATCACTCTGATTTTCATCGAGTTGTACTTTCCTCCCACTAATCACTGCATTTAGGAATTCCTTCTCAAGGAAAACCGCATGTAGAGCAATAAATACTTTGTTATTTTGTGGGTTGTAGAAGTAATATCATTTGGTTTCCCTAGGATAACCTACAAATAGACACTTATCCGATTTGGGTTCAAGTTTGGTACCATTCAAACGTTTAACGTATGCCCAGCATCCCCAAATCTTCAGGAATGAGAAACCCGGTTTCTTTCCTGTCCATATCTCATACGGAGTCTGTTGAACAGACTTTGACGGAACCTTATTGAAAATAAGTATTGCACTGTTCAATGCATATCCCCAGAAGGAAATAGGTAGCTCTGTGTGACTCATCATCGACCTTACCATGTCCAACAAAGTTCGGTTTCTCCGTTCGGACCCACCGTTTAATTGAGGTGTTCCGGGAGGAGTCCACTGTGAAAGAATACCATACTCTTTCAAGTAATCGAGAAACTCATTGCTCAAGTATTCTCCACCATGGTCCGACCGTAATGTTTTAATACTTTTGTTTGTCTGTTTTTCTCCTTCGTGTCGAAACTCTTTCAATTTCTCAAAAGTTTTCGATTTGTGTCTCATAAGATACACATAACCATAACGCGATGCATAATCCGTAAAGGTTACGAAGTATTCATATCCACCTCTAGCATGGCTAGACATGGGCCCACATACGTCACTATGAACGAGGGCTAACAGTTCGGTGGCACGTGCACCTTTACCGCTAAAAGGTGTTTTAGGCATTTTGCCTAATAAACAAGATTCGTAGACGTGATATGAATTTGGATCAAATCTATCCAAGTACCCACTCTTCGAAAGTGTGGGTATGCGAGTCTTGTTAATGTGTCCCATAAGATAATGCCACATATACGTTTCAACTTTTTTACTTAATTTAAGCCTTTTGTTTGTTACATTATATGTTTGAGATTGATTTATATTCAAAATATAAAGACCATTATTCATATCAGCACTGCATATCTCAACATCATTTTTATACATAAAACACTCAGTGTTTCTAAATACAAAAGTATACCCACATTGGGCTAATAAAGATACAAATATAATATTTCTAGCCAAACTAGGTAGATAATAACAGTCTGATAAGTTTAGTACATGCCCCGAGGGCAGTTCCAAAATATAAGTCCCAACGGCCAAAACGACTACTCTAGTCCAATTTCCAACTCGGAGGTCAATCTCTTCTGAGGCCAGTCTCCTGCTAATATGCAGATCCTACACATCAGTACATATATGAGTACCACAACCAGAATCAAAAATAAAATTTTTAAAACTAGAAGTAGACATGTTTATTTCTATAACAATCATACCTGAAGCCGGTGTCTCGCCCGCTTTGATTTCCTTCATGTGCGCCTTGTACTCACGGTAGTCACGCTTCCAATGACCCCAATTGCCACGCTGCAGGCATACATCTTGGGATTTGTCCTTTGCCTTCCCAGAAGGCTTTGACGATTTGGCCATGCACTTCTTCTTCTTTTTATTCTTTACACCTCCAGTAGCCTTCGACCAAGCCTTGGGAGACTGAGATGTTGAAGCGAAGTGCGTCTCGTGCTTTTTGCCCTTCAAAAGCTATTTTTCTGCTTCACGCAGCATTGCCATTAACTCTCCAAGAGTATGGTCTTGGTTCATCATATTGTAGTTCATGATGAAACCACTCCAGCTGTCAGGAAGAGACTGCAAGATCAAATCTATAGAAATCTCAGCCTCAAAGGTTATGCCTAGCTGATCCAGTTGTTCGATGTCAGCAATCATCTATGACACAAGGTGCTCGACAGATGTACCCTCTGACATTCGAGAGTGAAATAGCTTCTTCTGCAATTCATACCTTTGCGATCTAAGGTTAGATCGATGAAGGTCCTTCAATATTTCCATCATAGTATAAGGATCCAGTCCCTTGTTCTGGGGACGAAATTAAGGGGTCATTGCAGCGAGCATGACGGATTGAGCAGTTGAGTTGTCATCGTTATGAGTCTTCCGAAGCTCAAGCTCAAGCGGCTGCTCATTTCTGAGCTTCGGCCCCAGAGGTCTCTCTATCGTATAGAGTATTAAAGAAATTTTCGCCAATGATAATGTCTCTAACCCCGATCTTTCCAGCCATCTTAATTGCAATAGTCTAACTATTCAATTAACGATTTTTGGGTAAAGTCCAACTGTTACAAGAAAATAATAAAATATTAGTCCAACTAATAAATACATAAAATGACGAAATAATTTGAAATCCCGTATTGGCAAGTAGTTGAACGAAATTACAAATTCAATTCTGGCCTCCCACATTTTTCGGCGAGCCTCTAACCCTCTGTTGAGTACTCGGGAAACCTAGTTTACTAGTGGGCTAGGATCCCGTTAAATAACACACAACCTTGACTTTGGCCAACAAGCTGTATGATATTTAACTAGGTAGATCTCTAAGATCAATTGGATCTCATCCAATTCCTAGATCCAGTAGGTGGACCTCCAAGTCCGAAACATATATACAATTTATATGCCAATATATCCAATATATTTTCCTAACCTTTTCCTCTCAATCAACTAAGCCTTGGCTTTGGCTCAACAAGCTTAATGATTCCATGTCGATGGAAGGAAATCCATGTCGATGAACAAGAAGTGACCTTGACTTTGGCTAACAAATCACAACTTGCCCAAGATATGCGATATGGAACAAAGCTTTCATGGTTCAAACACATCCGTGATGGACATTGATCTTGACTTTGGCCAACTAACCAATGCAAATCTTGGATCTTGAGAAAGAACCTTTCAATGGAAGGAAATCATTTAATATTTGATTGAGGGTTTTTCACGTAAATTGGCAACCAATTTATTATCTTTGATTAGGTCTCATCATACACCCTTAAGCATGCATTCTAAAAGTATAATAAGGCACAATAAATAAAATAATAATGATATGCGAATGGTATCTCACAAATTATTCCTAGAACAAATCACTCGCTTTCCTCTCCCCAAGCTAGCACTATTCTAACTTCTACCCAATTACATAATACAATAAATAAACCTCATTACATTGAGGGGAATTGGTGAGAAGAGAATTACAAAGAGTCAAGAGATAAAGGTGTTGGGCTTCTAAGGTCAAACCAAGATCATTTCAAGCATAAAATATTGTGAATACGAAAAGAAGTATAGCAGAATTATACTTACAAAGATCGGTTGTACGATGTGTTGTAAACAAAAAAATTTTACTCTATTTGAAAGTGTTCCAAGCTCCTCCAAGTTATGTATCAAGCTCCAAGCTTTGATCTTTGCTTCCAAGCTCAATGGGAAAAGTTTCCCTAACACCTTTGTATGATTCCTTGGTGTGCTAGCAATGGAGATTTTGCAATAAAATCCCCTTGTTTTCTTCTTGTAACTCTCGGCCAATGAGAGTGTGAGAGAGGGAGAGAATGGCGTGAATGGGAGAGAAGAGAGGAGAGTGAAATATTGACTTGTTAATTGATTTCCAAAATCAAAAAATGATATACCAAATATTTGGTAATATGTCATTCACTTTTCAAGTTTGAATGTTTAGTAAGTCATCACCAACTCACCAAATTTCATCACCAAAAAGGCAAGTAAAGTGACAAGTGATGTGACATGTGTGGGCCCCACTTGAATTCAAAATCCGAGTGGGCCCGCAAACATATTCCGGGCTCGGGTTCGTTAGTTCTGAATTAACGAATTTTCCGTTGCGACGTAATTAAATCAAATTTAATTAAATAATTATGCCAATCAAAATTACTATTAAAGTCGCTCGCGAATTAATTCTAAATTAATTTGTTCGCCCGAATTAAAATCCAATTTTAATTCCGTTGTGAAATCTAATTTCATTTAATATATCGAATATATTATTTTATCGATTAATTCCAAATTAATCGTTCTCTCTCTTTTATTTGAATTTTATCCCAGATAAATTCTCGCCGTAATTAATCTTAGATTAATTTTCTCTCTCTTATAATTAATCCTATATTAATTATGTTCGAGTCATACGTCATCGGTGAATCTTCGGGAAGTGACCCATGAGATCCCTGGATATGTTGGTAGTAAATCCGGTCGTCGGACTATCCGAACACGTGCGTACCTCATACCATGTTTTTACCGATTTACGAGACATGGTTGGCTTATAGCAAAGCGCCGTGCCTACCCAATTCTCCAGAAATATTCTTAAAGGAATATATAATCTATAATAGGCGTAATATACGTAGTATTGCGTATTGCGATCCAGTATCTGATGTCACATCCAAGGCCTGGGGCTGGAATAGTGTCTGCCCCGTACGAAGCATATATCGGATCACAAGCAACTAGTCTCTATAATCGGATAATCATGACCTTGTCATATTATCCTGATAGTTGCAACATAATAGAGAACCGGTTCTGTATCTCTGCGTGATCATCATCTCCATATGACTGAAGTGATACTTCCCTCTTGACATCACACCCAATACACTACGATTTTTAATAAACCCAGAATAGGCGTACACAGAACCCGTTAAAGTCCCGGACGACCAAAACCCAAGCGTATTGATTGTCGCAAGTACTAGCGATGCAAGTCTCAGGTTAAGACCAAAAATACCTACCCTTAAGCGGATTCCCATAGACACATAGTCATACTACCAATGGGATTCCACGGGGTCTATCCAGAGCGAAGCTGTTTCCGTACCATCGGTAAACACAACCTCCTATCACACTTGCATAAGTATCCAATACTTAAATATATGAGAACTATGCTGTTACGCATCCATAACACGCACAAGTGCAATACTAGTATATTCTGCATTATCGATGTCCAGTCTCGATAATACTACGACTAGGGATATTTAATGATTAAACCTTTTTGGATTGATATTGTCTCATATCTTATAATCCGGAACTAATTATAAAGACTTTTATCATTTATATATATAAGTAATCTAATTACAAAAATGATAAAATGCAATTTCCATTGTCACATAGTTAATTTGTACAAAAACCACAATGTCTTTTACAAATAGTGACGCTATGGGTCATAATTGTCCAAAAAAAGGCTGGACACGCAGGTCCAATTTAATAAATTCTAAATTTATTACAACAATTTCCAAAATTTCACTCACCCATCTAATATCCATCTGATATACATTATTCATATAATACATCCATGTATTCACACAAAGCATGTTATTCAATCAATCTAATCCAATTAATTAATCTTTGAATTAAGTGATCATCCAATGTTCAAACAACGATTTGATTTGCGTGAGTCCAACTCATTTTAAGAATAAGTACTCAAAGTGCGTATTCTTGAATTATATCGAACTACAATTTTAAATCCAATTTAATTTATATTCAATACTAATTCTTATTTAATTCCAAATTAAATAATTACACTTTATTAATGTGCCTTTACGACTTAGATTCTAAATCTAATCTTAATGGGTCTCAAAGGCCCAATTAACATCCAATGTTAATTAATTAAAGTCCAATGGGCTTTCAATTAATTTCTTAAGGCATGGACTTTGGCAACCAAAGCCCAATAAGGAATCACCATTTGCCATAAAATTAATTTTGGCCCATTAGGCCCAATTAATTATTTAAAGGCCCATTTATTATATTTGGACTTAATGATATGGTTTTAGGCCCAATTTGGATGCAATCCAATTGTCCTAAACCAACTTGGCTTAACCAAGCCCATTAGGCCCAAATACAACAATTTTAGCCCAATTCCAAATTTAAGCCTAATTAATTAAATTCCAATATTCCAAATATCACAATTTATTTAATTAAAGTGTATAGCCATAATTAATTAGTTAAATTAACATTTCCAAAATACCAATTTACATAATTAATCATGCTTTATCATTTTCAATTCATGTCCAACATAATTGAAGCAAAATCAATCTCATTCCATGCTCTACAAGTCACGGTAATATTGGGCATTTTATATCTGATTTTGATTTCAATCCAATTAAATCACAAATCAATATACTCATGCATTTTAAACACATCCAATGGTCTAAGAATCAAAAAATCACAATGACAAAAAGGTCCATAAGATTCGGCCAAGCCAAAATTTGGGGAAAAAATTATCTAATCAATTTTTTCATAAAATTAATCATGCATAACTCTAAGTTACCATAATCTAAGCATACTCAAACAATCAATTTGATAAAATCATGCTCCAAGCAAAAATACCCAATTTCAAGATTATGAACCCTAATCAATTTCATGCTTAATTTGGCTGATGATACCATTGTTGGTTCTCTAAGAACAATTCCAAGATCAAATAAGCATAAAACATGTGAATACTCGAAGTAAGATAGCGGAAAAATACTTACAACGATCGGTTATATGGATGCGGAGATAACAAAAATTCCAAGCTTTTGTGTAGAGATTCAAGTCATCATTTGATTGTATATTGAGCTCCAATCTTAATGAATGAATTCCAAACTCAATGGGAAAGTTTCCCTAACACCTTTGTTTGCTCCCTGGAAGTGCTAGCTTGAAGAAAAAAAATGCAACAAAATTTTTCTTCTAATGGAGGAAGGTCACGGCAATATGAGAGGAGAGGAGAAAGTTTTGGTTTTTGGTATTTTTGATTTCTAAAATCAATTACAACTTTTCCAAAAGTCAAACTCAATTTTGGTATATCCTTTACCAAAAGGTTAATCAAAGTTTTGGAGGGAAAAAAGCTTTTAATGCTTCCAACCACTTCCATCACCAAATTGACACTTGATGGACAAGTGATGTAAGTTGGTGGGACACACTTTAATTCAAAATTCAAGTGGCTTGCTCAACACACTTCGGGCTCGGGTTCGCTTAATCCGATTAAACGAATTTTCGGTCGCGACGTAATTAAATCCAATTTAATTAAATAATAATGTCTTGCAAAATTATTACGAACGTCGCTCGCGAATTAATTCTAAGTCAATTCGTTCTCCCGAATTAAAATCAAATTTTAATTTCGCGTTGAAATCTAATTTCATTTAATATATCGAATATATTATTAAATCGATTAATTCCAAATTAATCGTTCTCTCTCTCTCTTCTTATCGAATTTTATCCCAGACAAATTCTTGCCGTAATTAATCCAGATTAATTTTCTCTCTCTTCTAATTAATCCCATATTAATTATGTTTGAGTCAAACGTCATCGGTGTATATTCGGGAAGTGACGCATGAGATCCCTGGATATGTTTGTAGAAAATCCGATCGTCAGACTATCCGAACACGTGCGTACCCGGTACCATGTTTTTACCGCTTTACAAGACATGGTTGGCTTCTAGCAAAGAACTGTGCCTACCCAATTCTCCAAAAATAACCTTTTAAGGAATATATAATCTTTTTCTGGCGTAGTATACGTAGTATTGCGTATTGCAATACAGTATCTGATGTCACATGTAAGGCCTGGGGCTAGAATAATGTATGCCCCGTACGAAGCATATATCGGATCAGAAGCAACTAGTCTCAATAATCGGAGAATCATGACCTTGTCATATTATCCTGATAGTTACAACATAATAGAGAACCAGTTATGTATTCCTGCGTGATCATCATCTCCATATGACTGAAGTGATACTTCCGTCTTGACATCACACCCAATACACTATGATTCTCAATAAACCCAGAAGAGGCGTACATAGAACCTATTAAAGTCCCGGATGACCAAAACCAAAGCGTATTGATTGTCGCAAGTATTAGCGATGGAAGTCTCAGGTTAAGACCAAATACACATACCCTAAATCAGATTCCCATAGACACATAGTCATACTACCAATGGGATTCCGAAGGGTCTATCCATAGCATAGCTGTTCCCGTACCATCGGTAAACAAAACCCCTATCACACTTGCATAAGTATCCAATACTTAAATATATGAGAACTATGCCGTTATGCTCCCACAACACGCACAAGTGCAATACTAGTCTATTCCGCATTATCGATGTCCAATCTCGATAATACTACGACTAGGGATATTTAATGATTAAACCCTAGTGGATTGATACTATCTTATATCTTATAATCCGGAACTAATCATAAGGACTTTTATCATTTATATATTCAAGTAATCCAATTACAAAATGATAAAATTGCAATTTCCATTGTCACATAGTTAATTTGTACAAAAAACACAATGTCTTGAGGCCACACACTTGGGTGGCTCTTTGGAACGTGGAAGAGCTTGCTGAGTTCGAGAAAAGCTTGTAGATTAGAGGTAGGACTGGAGGAGTCCTCGGTTCAAGTAAGTCTTTTTCTTTCTTTATTTTAATTAGAGTTCTTATGATAGTTAGCATGTTTAGGTTTATGTTCTTTGCATGTTTTATGAGTTTTATGATTAGAATATATAGTAACATGCCTAGGCTTGTAGAATAATAAAAACAAATGGGTATTGGGCAAAGGGAAAGTGGCATAATAATTTTGATTTTCCGCTGCGCACTAGCGGCCGCTTCCCAACAATGGTATCAACACGCCATTTTTGTTTTGACTAGTTCTCACTCTTTTGAACTCGAAATTGGGTGTTTAAAAGCTGGTTGGAAAGCTAACACCCTGACCTTAACTTTTAAAAGCTGGTTGGAAAGCTAACACCCTGACCTTAACTTTAGGCATAGGTTTTGCATGATTTGGTTAAGATTTGAATTGTGAAATTGCATTTAAAGTTCATGCGTCGGCAGAAAAACGTGAATAGTAAATTTATTTGAATAAAATAAAATGCAATATCATAATTAAATATTAATCAAAGTTATTTAATGCCTAAAATAATTCCAACATATTAAAACTCATATGCTTGATGATTCTATATATGATTAGAATTGGCATGATTATTTTAGGGTGCAAGCATCTAGAGACTTTCTAAGAAATAGAGAGTGTATTGCTTAGAGAATTGGCATGATTGTTTTGACTAGTTCTCACTCTTTTGCTCCACCCTCCCTCTGGGGAATTGTCAATGGAGGAATCCATTTGACAGTTATTCACTTAAACTTGCTAAAATCCTCAATAATAATTTAAGTCTAAAATTTGCCTCCCATTGTAAAATATAGACCCAAATGGCTTAAACCGTATTGGCAGGACTAAGCTTTACCAGACTGACCAATACCAATTTGTCCCTAAATCGTACTATTGACAATGGTTTGAATTTTCTGAGTCATAAGACGCAGCGACCCTTAGGCGTGGTCTTATAACTTAGTGGCAAAGATTGAGTGTCCACAAGGACTAACATAAGCTATGGCATGTTTGATTGCCCAACCCAATGATCAAGGTATTGTTATTTATATCATAAATTGGTTGGGAACCTACCTAATTATCGTATTTTATAATGACCGACCCTAGTCAGAGTTATGAAATGATGATAATGAGATCCTTGCCCACAAGAAATCCATCATATTTGGGTTGATGCGATTTGCTTAAAATTTTAAAACAATTGAGTGGGAGCAACTAAATAATATTAAAAGCCCATGTTATTATGAAACATTAATAAAAACATATTCATAATTTTAACATTTTCTCTTAACAGGTGGGTTAAAATATTTCACAAACATTCAAATGGAAAACAGAGTATCACTTCGTTCCATCCTTGATGAGCATAAGCTCAAATGGGACAACTACAATGAGTGGTTTAGAAACCTTAAAATTATCTTACGACAAGAAAAGATTTTCTATGTTCTTGAAAGACCATTTCCCCTGAACTCGCAGAAGATGCTGATCAAGATACATTTGATGCTTGGAAGAAACACGTCGATGATGATGAGCAAGCAGTTTGCATAATGCTTGGCTCTATGTCAGACGAACTTCAAAAAGCTCACGAAGATATGGATGCTCAAACCATCATCTTTCACTTGAAGGAGTTGTATGCAACTTTCGTTTATACCGTGAGATTCCAAGTGTATTGTGCCTTATTCCAAACAAGGTATAAGGAAGGATCTGTTAGTGGACATGTGCTTAAGATGATTGGCCACATTGAAAAATTGGCCAACCTCGGGTTCATCATGGATCATGAGATAGGTCACTATCTAATTCTTCAGTCCTTACTAAAAGAATTCTCTAACTTTATTATGCAGCTTCATCTGTATGATAAAGAAGCTACTTTAGCAGAATTGCACAATCTGATAAAGCAAGCAGAGAATGACTTGAAACCAGAGCTTAAAACCTCCGCCATGCTTACGGGTACGGACCTGAAGCCACGAGGCCCAAAGAAAAATAAGGCCAAGACCAAGGCTCCAGATCACCTAAAGTCCAATGGTAAGGTGGAGAAGAA
Organism: Zanthoxylum bungeanum; assembly: GCA_019454045.1. Classification (NCBI taxonomy): domain Eukaryota; kingdom Viridiplantae; phylum Streptophyta; class Magnoliopsida; order Sapindales; family Rutaceae; genus Zanthoxylum; species Zanthoxylum bungeanum. The sequence continues at coordinate 56,506 of SKCR01024031.1, read as the reverse complement.
AAAGGAAATGGGAAATGTTTCTTTTGTGGAAAGAATGGTCATTGGAAGAAAGACTGCAGATCCTTGAAAGCCAAGGAAGCTAGGGAAGCCCAAGAGGCTAATAAGCCCAATGCTTCGGGTATGTTGTATATGATTGAACTATATTCTCAATACTCTGAACCTTCTACTTGGGTGCTTGACACCGGTTGTGGGACTCACTTTTGTAACAATGTTCAGGGCCTGAGAAACAGTAGGAGACTCCGTCATGGGGTGGTTGACTTACGCATGGATAATGGAGCAAAGCTGGCTGCATTGTGCGTGGGGACTTATTCATTAATTTTGCTGAATGGTTTAGTTTTAGACTTAGAAGATTGTGTTTATGTACCTTCGCTAGTAAAGAACATCATTTCAATTTATTCTTTATGTAATAAAGGCTTTTCATGCCTAATAAGTTGTAATGAATGTTCTATTTATTTCAATGAAATAAAATATGGAGATGGTATTTTGAATAATGGTATCTATGTCTTACAAACTAACAAAGAATGTTCAACCTCTAATATATACAACGTTAACTCGAATAATCTCAATGAATCACTTCTATGGCACAGTCGCTTAGGTCATATCAATGAAACAAGATAAACTAAGCTACATAAGGATGGGTATTTCAAACCCTTCAAATATAAACCTTATGGAACTTATGAATCTTGTTTACTTGGTAAAATGACCAAATTACCCTTCAAAGGTAAATGACAACGTGCAACGGAGACATTAGAACTCATACACTCTGATGTATGCGGACCAATTTCAGTCACCGATAGAGGTTGATTCTCCTACTTCATTACCTTTATCGATGATCATTCGCGATATGGGTATGTGTACCTTATGTGGTACAAATATGAACCCTTTGAGAAATTCAAAGACTTCAAGGCTGAAGTAGAAAACCAGCTTAATAAAAGTATTAAGTCACTAAAGTCAGACCGAGGTGGTGAATACTTAAGCAACGAATTTCAAGATAACTTGAGAGAAAATGGCATTGTTTCCCAGTGTACTCCTCCAGGAACTCCACAGCATAATGGGGTCTCCGAAAGGAGAAATCGGATATTATTAGATATGGTCCGATCAATGATGCCAGACACAGATCTACCTCTTTCATTTTGGGGTCTTGCTTTAGAAACTGCAACACTACTGCTAAACCAAGTTCCTTCCAAGATTGTTAGTCAAACACCATATGAGTTATGGTCTGGGAAACGTCATAGTCTTAGTTATCTAAGAGTTTGGGGATGTGACACATATGTCAAGCTCACAAAAACTAACAAATTGGATGATATGGCAGTTAAATGTAAGTTTGTAGGATATGCCTTGAACTCAAGAGCATACGTGTTCTACGTCCCAAATGAACAAAAAACATTTGTCTCACGAAATGCTAAATTTTTAGAGAATGAATTCCTTCTCAAGAAATATAGTGGGAGTAGACTTGACCTCGATGAGGTACGAGAAGAAAAAACTAACATAGAACTAAACCCTGGGCCCCTCAAAAGGGCAGCGACGGAACAACCACAAGGTTATGAACTCAGAAGGTCTGGTAGGGAAAGACATGAGCCTGAAAGATATGGTTTCCATATTGATGAGGAACATGATCATGTCTTTGATAATGACGATCCCACCAGTTATGACGAAGCAATGCGTGACATTGATTCAGTCAAGTAGCTTGAGGCCAAGAAATTCAAAATAGACTCTATGTATCAGAATCAAGTCTGGGACTTAGTAGTTGCACCTGAAGGGATAAAACCATAGGCTGCAAGTAGATTTACAAGCGTAAAACTGATGGAGAAGGCAACATCCAAACCTATAAGGCTAGGTTGGTGGCGAAAGGTTATAGACAAATCCAAGCAATTGACTATGACGAAACCTTCTCACATGTTGCAATGATAAAGTCTATTCGAATTTTACTGGCACTAGCTGCACACTTTGATTATGAGATTTGGCAGATGGATGTCAAAACAGCTTTCCTTAATAGGAACCTCGTAGAGGAAGTCTATATGACATAACCTGAGGGGTTTGCATTTAAGGATGATCATAATAAAGTATGCAAGCTTAAACGATCCATTTATTGACTCAAGCAAGCCTCCAGAAGTTGGAATATACGATTTGATGAGACAATCAAAGAATTTGACTTCATCAAAAATGTAGACGAGCCTTGTGTTTACAGGAAAGGTAGTGGTAGTGCTGTTGTATTTCTTGTATTATATGTCGATGATATATTAATCATCGGAAATGATATTCCCATTATGCAAGCCACAAAGCAATGGTTATCTCATAATTTCTCCATGAAAGATTTGGGAGAAGCAGCCTACATCCTCAGCATTAAGATCTACCGTAATAGATCTAAGAGGTTGTTAGGACTTTCTCAATCTACGTACATAGATAAAGTTTTGAAAATATTCAAAATGGAAGATTCCAAAAGAGGTAATTTACCTACTTGTCATGGAATCAAATTATCTAAGGAGCAATGTCCACATACTCATTTTAGATAGAGAGCGTATGAGTAGGATCCCTTATGCTTCAGCAATAGGGTCAATCATATACGCCATGCTATGTACAAGACCTTATGTCTCTTATGCTTTTAGCATAACGAGCAGGTATCAGGCAAATCATGATGAGCAACACTGGGCAGCTATCAAGCCTAAGGATATGTTTTTGACATACGGAGATTGTTCTGAGTTGAAAGTCATTGGTTACTATAATGCGAGCTTTCAGACCGATAGGGATGACAGCAGATCACAAACATGATATCTGTTTACTTTGAATGGCGGTGCTGTCAGTTGGAAAAGCTCAAAGCCGTCAACTACAGCGGACTCAACCATTGAAGCCGAGTATATTGCAGCATCTGAGGCTGCTAAAGAAGCAGTCTGGATAAAGTATTTCATCATGGAGCTGGAAGTGCTTCCCGTGATAAAGAATGGCGTCACGATGTACTGTGACAACACATGCGCCATTGCTCAATCAAAGGAACAAAGGTCCCACCAGAAATCCAAGCATGTACTCAGGCGATTTCTTCTCATCAAGGAGATTGTTGAGAGAAAAGAAGTTATTATAGAGAAAATACCCACAGAAGATAATCTTGCAGATTCTCTGACTAAAGGGTTGACTCAACAAAAGAATGATAGGCATACCCGAGAGTATGGTGTCCAGATTCATACTAGTTGGCTATAGTGCAAGTGGGAGATTGTTAGGGATATGCCCTATACCCAACTTGTGGATGGGCTATATGTACATGTATTTGTAATATTTTCATTAATTAATAAAATGACAATCTTTATTAGACATGTCTTACATAACTTACATGAATCATAAACACTGTAATAAAGCCATTGGAGTAATAAGACGATGGCTTCCACGCCTTAGGAGAATCATTACTCTTAAATGTTCCTAGTCATAGTTTTGTGAATAATCTGGGCGTTCACAAAGCGGAGAGACTAGCATGATGATATGATCTGCCCTTAAGTGGGGTAGCTGATCTCATAGGCTATTAGCGGAGATCCGTCCGCTTGGTGTAACACATGGATGCATGAGTTGCTCATATCCATCGAACTGACCGCCGAAAATTTTCATATGGAGTGTTTATCCCATGTGGCTGTGAGAACTTTCATGTATCGATTATATGACTAGTCCTTAGACTTAAGGTCTTTACAATCTTATGTGTGGATCATATAACTTTGACATTCTCCTTCCCCGGTTCAAAAGATCCGGTCATAAGCGTATGATTGGGTCATTTGGTTAAACACATGAAGTTTGTAGAGATACAACGGAGAATCGCCACTCTCTCGGATAATATTTTCTTATAAGAGTAGTATTCCAGTTCGTGGGTTGATATGTTTGATAAGTGCTTGAGACTGTGGCCACAACGGAATAGTAATGGGAGATTCTTGGGTTAACTCGATTCATAACACTATCAACATCATACCTTTGACCGTATGAGTAGACACTTTCCGTACCCTAGGTCATTAGGTGGGGATACAGTGAGGCGAGAAACCGTATCATATGTAAATCGCATACAAAATGGGTATATATATCTCTCCGTCTCATTTGGGGGCCTTGGAATTTTGCTAGATGTCAACATTGGTCATTGAAATCGAACGACAATCTCATCAGAGGATAATTTATGTTCGATTAAATTATCATGATTCATTTCATGTCCAACTTGAGGGGAACCCAAAAGGTCACACACAACAATGTCGAAATCAATGGTTAACAGTGCACGGTACAAATATAACAGCATATATGATTGCTGTAGGAATTATTCATAAATGGTTCAATGTGTTTAATTATTGAACAGATCATTTATGAGGTTCCATAGTGGCTTAGGGATTGGTGAATGAAGATAGGGGCACTTTGGGAATTGGAATAAAAAAAAATTACTATTCACGTGAATAGTAACGTGAATAGAAATTTTTTTTTTGTTATTTGTTTTGAATTCCGATTCGGCCCAAACTCTTATTAGGGTTTTATAATCTAATTAAACCTCTAAATTAAGATCCAATGACTAACATTAAATTAGCTTTTATCCCACATCAGATTCTTAATTAATTTTGTTGTCTTTGGAGCACTATATAAACCCAAAGAATTCTTCACAAATTTGCACCAAAAACCTTTCATATCTTGGGTTTATATAAGTGAGCAACTCTAAAGTTTAAGAGTAAGCCACTGATTTTGAGGATCCTTAAGTCTAATTGACTAGAGAAACCTCGAGTTAAAAGTTTTGAGGTATTTTCCTAGGCTAGCACCAAGGGCAAAATACATGTGCACTCAAGGCGTAGTCTTTCCGTTGAGTTTTGGCTTTGGTGTGTGCATATTTGGATGCCACATACTTGGGTGGCTCTTTGGAACGTGGAAGAGCTTGCTGAGTTCGAGAAAAACTTTTAGATTAGAGGGAGGACTGGAGGAGTCTTCGGTTCAAGTAAGTATTTTTCTTTCTTTATTTTAATTAGAGTTCATATGATAGTTAGCATGTTTAGGTTTATGTTCTTTGCATGTTTTAAGAGTTTTATGCTTAGAATATATAGTAACATGCCTAGGCTTGTAGAATAATCAAAACGAATGGGTCTTGGGTAAAGGGAAAATGGCATAATAATTTTGATTTTCCACTGCGCACTCGCGGCTGCTTCCCAATAATTATCGGACGTGAAAATTGGGCTAGCTAACCAATTCCAAATGAAAGATTTGAGAGAGGCAAGTTATGTACTTGGGATCCAGATCATTCGGGATCACAAGAAATGACTATTAGCAATGTCTCAAGCAACCTATATCGACAAGATTCTAATGATTTGGTATGCAGAATTCCAAGAAAGGTAATTTACGTTTCAGGTATGGAATTCATTTGTCTAAGGAACAGTCTCCTAAGACACCATAAGGAGTTGATGAGATGAGCCATATACCATATGCTTCAGTAGTTGGAAGTCTTATGTATGTTATCTTATGCACGAGATCAGACATCTATTTTGCAATGGGAGTAGTCAGTAGGTTTCAATCCAACCCAAGATTAGATCATTGGGTAGCGGTGAAACATATTCTCAAGTATCTTCGGAGAATGAGATATTATATGCTTGTATATACAAGTCAGGATATGATTTTGAAAGGATATACTGACTCTGATTTTCAAACGGATGTCAATTATAGGAAATCAATATCTGGATCAGTGTTCACCCTAGGTGGTGGGGCTATAGTATGGAGGAGCATTAAGTAATCTTGTATTGCTGACTACACCATGGAGGCTGAATATGTAGCAGCTTGTGAAGCAGCTAAGGAAGTAGTCTGGCTCCTTAAGTTCTTGGCAGATCTGGAAGTTGTTCCAGATATGGATAAACCACTTACACTTTATTGCGATAATAGTGGTGTAGTGGCGAACTCCAAAGAACCAAGAAGCCACAAGAGGGGTAAGCATATTGAGTGGAAATATCACCTCATCAGGGAGAGAGAGTGCAGAGAGGAGATATCGTTGTCACGCGGATTCCATCCGCAGACAACCTAGCTGATCCGTTTACAAAGACTTTATCCGCTAAAGTGTTTGAAGGTCACCTAAAGAGTTTAGGATTACATGACATGTCCTATTTGCTCTAGTCCAAGTGGGAGATTGTTGGGATTTATGTCATAGAGCTTCATGTATTGTAAACGGAGTTGATTATTATAATAATAATAAATGCATTATTCATTTTATCAAAGTTGTTTGATTTATATTGCATATTGTCCAATTGTCTTGTTTACTTTGATTACTCTTGTACCTTTAGACTTAGTGTATGTTTGATGCACAAGATGATTTAAGTCTCGATTTAGTAATCCAAATAGTCCATAGAGAGCAAATAAAGATGGTACTTTGTTTGTGGTTTATCTATAGTTGCGGTCCATTCTATAATTGTATGACGACCTTGATCCCGGATCGTTCATGTAGTGACATGGGAATGGAGGCACCTTGTATGATGAGATCATATAGGTCTAGACTCAGATAAATATGAATTTCTTTTAATATCCGTTAACCGAAGAAATTTATTTTATCTAATAGATTGTCTTATATGGATTCGATCTTAATCCTGAGTTTATTACGAACTCCTGCACGACAGGCTATGTCCTTTGATTTACTGTGGTGAGGTTGGTGTTGCATTCCCGGCCAATAACTATATATTTTGGGGATATGGTTTGGTATGTAGCTGGGAACGTTTTACATAGATATGAAATTCACTCATTCTTATGAGAAGTAGATGAATATCTCTTTTAAGAGTTGATTCGAGACTTGAACAATTTGAGCGCTCAATGTTTCTATTGTGAATTGAAAGTTTTGTATTCATAATTGTTATGAATTAATTGTTCATTATAGAATCAATGGTGCTTAAAAGAAAAAATATTTAGAGGGGTTTAACGGACTTATCATCCGGCTCTATTTATGAGATATTCGTGAAGGGCTATATCCATATGTAATAACTATATCGATGGACACCGAAGTAGTTCGGTTTATTTAATCCATCTACGGTAGCAGGAGTTCAACATCGAATTTTTAGTGGAATAATACGGAGTTAATAATTCGTAATATTTGATTAAAGAGTTTAATTAATATTTCGAAATTATTAGAGCTTGGAACCGTAGGTCCATTTGGTCCCCGTGCTAGCTCGATTAATTGTAGCAAACCTAATATAATTAGATTGTCTAATTATATGCTCACTATTTATTTATATATTATTAATGAGATTAATAATATTTATTGTCACAAATGAAAACTATGTTAAATTAGTTTAACTAAATATTTTCTAGAATTCTTTGATTATGAGATAATCAAGTTTGAAATAATTATGAGATAATTACTACAACATAATTGAAGGTAAATAAATCATTATTAATATATTGATTTTTATTTACCATTGGAGACAAAGCCATATGGCTGACCATGTCATCCAAGCAATTATGTCTATTAGGTGGCTTGGATACACCTAATATTTTTGTCATTAGCTAATGCATTTTATGCTTTGGTATGGCCTCCACATTTATGTGTTTTCCATTGAAAGAAATCATTGAATGCTTAATGAAAAAAGTCCTTTGTCTTTAACTTATCATTTCTTATGCTTTGGTATGACATTCACATTTTTGTATTGGCCATTGCAAGAAAGCATTAGATGCTTAATGACAAGGTTAGTTGGCTTGTGTAAGATAATATAATCTCTACCATTTCTCTCACTTCTTATGGTTAACACTTTCCATTCATTCACACAATTGTTGTGAGAAAGATTTGAGAGAAAAGAGAGATAGTTCAAGAATTCACAAGTATTGTGAAATTCCTAAAGCCAAACACCATTGTGACATCTTATTTCTCTAAATATTTTAGAGATTTGATCTTAGTGAGTGAAGCCCACACTTCGGTTTGTTGGTTTTGAGTCATAGTTCGAAAGATCAAGTGGTTGATCCAAGTGTTGGACACCAAAGGATTGATCTTGGATACTACAACAAATGGAGAAGGCAAAGAAAATTTTAAAGATCCATACCAGACCCGGTGCTACCACAAGCAACTTTTATCGTGCAAAAGGAAACGGTTTCCTATATATTTTTCCTTGTGAAGACCAGAGACAACAAGAACAACCCCTTTATCGTTTCCCTCAACCTTCAAGATGTTTTCAATTTTTTCATAGGTATTTAATGAGCCATGAAGCTCACTGAGTGACCTAGTTGATCTAATCAACTTATTCATATTGAAGTTGTAAATGAAGACCTTGAAGGCGGGAGTCACGGACTGTAGGATCAAATCCACCTTAATCTTGAATGTTAGTCCTAGATCAAATGTATCTATTTGATCAATCAAATTGATCATTTGAATCACATGATCGGAGACTGGAGTCTCATCCTTCATCTTTATCCTGAATAACTTGCTAGTTACATCATATCTAGCAGTTTCACTACTTTCACTGTACAACTCTTGTAGGTGTTCCATGATTTCCACTGAAGAGTCCACCCTCTCATATTGCTCTTGTAGAGTTGAGCACATAGAGGCTTTGATGTAGCTTTTTATCTTAAGCTCATCATTTTTCCACTTATATTAAGTGGCGGCCTCTTCAGTAGGGGTATCATCATCAATAAGATCAGGACCTATCGTATCGAGAACATAATAGAGACGATCGTAATCCAAGACAATCTTCAGCTTACGATGCAAATCTAGGAAATTTAGGCCAATGAGTTTATCTTTGTCAAGTATTGATACTAGTGGATTCATTTTGTATCACGTACTCTGTTGAAAATACAAATTTATTAATGATTTTGTAATAAGTATTTAACCAAAATTTAAGGTCTTTTAAATAATGTTGCTCCCATTAATTTTATTCGAATTCCACACTCCCCTATACGGAAGACAAAAATATTATTAGATATATTTGTAATGGGACGTCGAGTTCTCATTGTTAATGTCATGCCTTATTTGATGGGTTTTGACACTTCATTTCCAATGAGTCAAAACTCTTTTTTCTTGTATCTCTATACAAGGTTCGACCTTATCACCTCTAGCGAACATGTCTCACCTAATGAGTTTTGACGTCTTCACTAGTTAAGCTAGGCCTAGCACCTTTAATCGCGTAACACAAGTGATTAATCCTCACCTAATGGGTTTTGGGTTTGCAATCATTAGGCTACATATACGAACAAGTCAAATAGTACTTAAATATATAAGGGTCTCTCACCTAATGGGTTTTGGGATTACCAAAATATATTTAGTGGGCTATTTGAATGTGTTGGAAAGTTAATGCTTAATATTCAATATTAGGGATTATTTAATTATTCATATCTTATATGATTTAGGAATTTTCTTTTAATGTGTCTTAATGTTTTTGTATCTTATACTTTCATCGTGCACAAACACATTTACGACATAACGTTTTTGTTTGGCTCTAGACGAGGGGGATCCTAATATTTTATTAATACTTTAATAAGACTGTTCCATTTGGTTTAAGACAGTCCTTCATAATTTGGTAAATAGAGAAAAACTCTCAGAAGATGAGGGAGAGGGTCCGGTGTGAACACTTAAGTCCCTACTTTCTTAGGCTTTTATCGCCTTGGTGACAGAGTTTTCTTTAGTACCTCTTTGTTTGAGAAGGTCTTAGGCTTTCTTGGTTTAAATAATCCTATTACTAATCTTGAACCTTTTAAAAGATTACACTGTGAATATCAATTAATGTATTAATCATATTAAATAATTAAGAGATATAATTAAAGTTGTATTAGGATTCTTGTGGTAATTTAATTTTAATTCAATTAAAATTTTATTTGGGTTTAACTTCTTAAGATGTTATTTAGTTTGAAACTTGCAACAACTCAATTTCTATTAGAATTCTTTCCAAAAAAAAAATTTAATGGAAAATGAAAATATAAGCTTACTGAAATTTTAATTTTGGAAATTTTTTAAAATATTTATAACTTCATAAATTACAATTTTTACCTTTGATCGTTTTAGGTATTATAATAAATCCCTACAACTTTCAGAAATAACAATTTTATCAATATAAAATAATAGCCTAGCTGAACAGTGTTGGACAGTTATGACCAATAACGTCACTATTTGTACAGATCATGGTGTTGTTGTACAAATTAACTATGTGACAAAGGAAAATGCTCTTTCATAATTTATAATTAGATTACCAAGATGTATAAATGATGAAAGGTCCATATGATTAGTTCCGGATTGAGATGATATGAGACATTATCAATCCATAAAGGTTTAATCATTAAATATCCCTAGTCGTAATATTATCGAGACTGGACATCGATATTACTGAATAGACTAGTATTACACTTGTGCGCGTTGTGGGAGCATAACGGCATAGTTCTCATATATTTTGGTATATGATACTCATGCAAGTGTAGTAGGAGGTTTTGTTTTACCGATGGTACGGAAAACAGCTTCGCTCTGGATAGACCCCTCAGAATTCCATTGGTAGTATGACTATGTGTCTATGGAAGTCCGAATCAGGGTAGGTGTATTTGGTCTTAACCTGAGACTTGCACCGCTAATACTTGCGACAATCAATACGCTTTGGTTTAGGTCGTCCAGGTCTTTAACAGGTTATGTGTAAGCCTCTCTGGGTATATTGAGAATGGTAGTGTATTGGGTGTGATGTCGAGATGGAAGTATCACTCCAGTCATAGTGGAGATGATGATCACACAGGATACGGAACTGGTTCTCTTATGTAATATAGTCATCGGGATAATATGACTAGGTTATGATTATCCGATTATAGAGACTAGTTGCCAGAGATCCGATATGTGCTTCGTACGGGGCAGACACAATTCCAGCCCCAGGCATTGCACGTGACATCCGATACTGGATCGAAATACGTAATACTACGTATACTACGCCTGATATATATCACATATTCCTGTAAGGATATTTCTGGAGAATTGGGTAGGCATGGCGCTTTGCTAGAAGCCAACCTTGTCTTGTAAATCGGTAAAAACGTAGTACTAGGTACTTACGTGTTCGGATAGTCCGACGACGAGATTTACTGCCAACATATCCGGGGATCTCATGGGTCGCTTCCCGAAGATTCACCGATGACGTATGACTCACACTTTATTAATCTGGGATTAATTATAAGAGAGAGAAAATTAATCTTGGATTAATTACAGAGATATTTTATTAGAATAAAATGTTAATTAAAGAGAGAGAACGATTAATTTGGAATTAATCGATAAAATAATATATTCGATATTAGAATAGTAATTTTGCTAGGCAAAGTTATTTAATTAAATTAGATTTAATTTCGTCGCAACGGAAAATTCGTTAATTTGGAATTAGCGAACCCGAGCCCGGGAGTGTTTGCGGACAAACTCGCATTTCGAATTCAAGTGCGGCCACAAATCACATCAAGCGTCAAATCACTAGTCAATCAATTGATGTGATATCTAGTCACTTTGAGTGATTGACAACCAGTCACTATTCATTGATTGATGGGTGTAGTTGGATGGCTTTAATGCCTTGACTTTTTGAAAGCATATTTTGGTATTTGATTTTTGAAAATTCAAAAAGTGTATTAGATACACAAAACCAATTTTATCTCTCACTTTTTTCCTTTTCTCTTGCTCACGCCCAAGGGGCATTTTCTTACTTATTTTTTCACTGCAAAACCGTGAGATGAAGGAGAAGCAAATGAAATTTTGCGGCAAAATTTCCGAAGTGCTAGCACGCTTTAGGAGTCTTGCGAAGGTGATAGGGAACCGCACCCGTGAGCATGGAATCACAACAAAATCTTGGAGCTTGAAGACTTCCATGGCCGAATTTTTGGAGCTCAAAATCATGCCAATGCCGTGAGCCACCTTAGACTTGAAACTTGAAGATTTTGTTGTTCCTCGCATCGCCTCAACCGATCGTTGTATGTGTGATTCCGCCATAATTTTTTTGAGTATTCACATATGTTTCTATGCTTGATTTGATCCTTGAGACCTTAGAGAAACCAAACAATGGTATCTTAAGCCAATATTGAGCATGAAACTTTTTAGGGCTAAAATTGGGCAAAATTGATTTGAGCATGTTTGAGTGAAATTGATTGTTTGAGTATGCTTAAATTATGATAACATGGTGTTATGCATTGTCAATTTGATGAATTTTAAATTGGACAAATTTTCCCCAATTGGTTAGGTTTGGCCGAAACTTGTGCCCTAATATGTCATGGTGATTTTGTTTGTATTTTTTATCATTGGATGAGTTGGAAAACATTGGTTAATATTGATTATGGATTTAATTGGATTGAAACTGAATCGGACATGAAAAACCCCAAATTGCCGTGAGTATTAGCATGTAAAATGAGTTGATTTTTTATTAAAATGTGTTGGACATGTTTTGATGTTAATGAGCATAATTAATTGTGTAAATTGATGTTTTAGAAATGTTAATTTGGGTGATTAATTTTGGCATTACACTTTGAGTAATTAAATTGTGAAATTGGAATTTTGATAATTTAATTATTTGTGCCTATTTTGGAAATTGGGCTTGTAAAGTTGTAATTGGGCTTTAATGGGCTTGGTTGTACCTAGATGGGTTTAGGCTAAATTTGTTGGATCCAATTGTGCCCAAAACCATATCCATAAAGTCCAATTATGACTAATGGACCTTTAATATTTAATTGGCCCTAATGGGCCTAAATTGGTTTCTTGGCATATAAGGGTGATTCCTTAAATGGGCTTTGGTATTTGGGTTTGACCCATATTGACCAAATGTCCATGCCTTAAAAATAATTAAAAGCCCATTGGACTTTAAATTAAATTAACATTAGATGTTAATCGGGCTTTGAGAACCGTAACGATTAGATTTGGAATCTAAGTCGTAAAGGTTTATTAATAAAGTGTAATATTTAATTTGGAATTAAATACATGGATTAGTATTAAATACATATTAAATTGGATTTAATGTTGTAGTTTAATTTAATTCAAGAATTCGTACTTTGAGTACTTATTCGCAAAACGAGTTTGACTCGCGCAAACTCAAATCGTTGTTTGAACATTGGATGGTCATTAATTATCAGATTAATTGATTGGATTAGATTGATTGATAACATGCTTGTGTGAATACATGGTTGCAATGCATGAATAATATATATCGGATGGATATTAGATGGGTGGGGAAATTTTGGAAATTGTTGTAATAAATTTAGAATTTATTAATTGGACCTGCGTGTCCATCCTATTACCTCTTTGACTCTGTATATTTCTCTTCTCACCTATTCCCCTCAATGTAAATGAGGTTTCTTTAGAAGTGTTATGTAATGGGTAGAAGCAATACTTGTGCTAGCGGGAGAGAGGAAAGAGAGAGATTTGTTCTAGGAACAATGTGTTAAGTATCCATTCGCATATCATTATTATTTTATTTATATGCACCTTATTATGTGTTTAGAATGCATGTTTAAGGGTGTATGATGATGAGACCTTAACAAAGATAATAAATAGGTTGCCAATTTGCACGCGAAAAACCCTCACAAAATATTAAGTGTTTTTCCTTCTATTGAGTGATTCTTACTCAAGATCCAAGACTGGCATTGGTTTGTTGGCCAAAGTCAAGGCCTTTGTCCATCGAGGATGTGTTTGAATCATGAAAGCTTTGTTCCATATCAGTGTCTTGTCCAAGTTGTGATTTGTTGGCCAAAGTCAAGATCAATTCTTGTCCATCGACATTGATTACGAAGCTTTCCAAGGTCAATGGGTCACGCTTAACTGGGATCACTAAGTTTGTTGTGCCAAAGCCAAGGCTTAGTTGATTCAGGGGAAAAAGGTTAGGCAATATATTGGATATATTGGCATATATAAGATATATGTTTCGGTCTTCGATGTCCACCTACTGGATCTAGGAATTGGATGGGATCCAATTGATCTTAGAGATCTACCTAGTTAATTATCATACAATTTGTTGGCCAAAGTCAAGATTGTGTGTTATTTAACGGGATCCTAGCCCACTAGGAAACAAGGTTTCCCGAGTACTCGACAGAGGGTTAGAGGCTCGCCGAAAAATAGTGGGAGACAAGTATTAAATTTGCAATATTCGTTTAGTAACTTGCCATACGGGCTCATACAAATTTTTGGTCGATAAATAATATATTAGTTGGACTAATATTTAATGTTGTTTTAAAAAACAGTTGGACTGTATTCAAACTATTTCATTATAGTTGATTATATAATTGGATTATAGTAATCAATATATTTGAATAAACAATTTCAATTAATAGTTGATTTTATAATTGGATTATAATAATCAATATAATTGAATAAACTAATTAAATTATAGTTGATTATATAGTTGGACTATAGTAATCATTATAATGAATAGTACCTAAAAAATGTTGATTAAATAGTTGGACTATTAGAATCAAGATAAATTGAAAGATTAGTGTTTAAAACATAATCCTGGGTGAAAATGTATTTAAAAGACTTTAATTTTCAAATTGGGAATAAAATTTCAGGATGGTCCTGGAAACTAATAAGTTACTTTATTTGATAAAAATAACATATTCGGCCTAAGCCCAGAGTTAAGCAAACAATAGAGCATGATCTTTGGAAGATTCATGTGATGATAAATTTAGTGCTTAATCCATTATGCTTGCCGCATAGACTCCTTAATTTCTTAGTCAAAACTAAGGATTAGATCCTTATAGTATGATAATGAAATTGAAGGATCTTCATAGATCTATCCTTAGATCTTAGAAGAACCAATTGCAATAGTAAACTCTTGGAGAGTTAATGGCTATACTCAAGGAGTCAAAGCCAAAGTTTGCAATTAGGCAAGAAACGCAAGGCGCACCTTACTTCGACATTTCGGAAGGCCAAGGCTTGGCCAAAGGCTTCTGGGTATGGAAAAGGGGCAAATGTAAAGTCATTATAATCTTTTGGGAAGACAAAGGACATATCCCAAAATGTCTGCCTAAATTGTGGCAAACGAGTACACGAAAGCGTGACTGCCGTATAGACAAGGCAGACATAAAGGAATTGAAGACGGTGCAAGACTCCGACTTCAAATATGTTTGTCATAAACATGTTCACTACTAGTATTAAAATTGGATTTTAGATACTGGATGTGGTACATAAATATGTACTGTTATGCAAAATCTACTATAAGCAGGATACTGACATCAGTTGAGATTTATTTGCGAATTGAGAACGGGATGAAAGAATTGGACAATTATGATCCATATCGTCACTATTTGTACAGATCATGGTGTTGTTGTACAAATTAACTATGTGACAAAGGGGATTGCACTCTTATCATTTGTGATTAGATCACCAAGATATATAAATGATAGAAGGTCTCTGTGATTTGTTCCTGGATTGAGAATGATATGAGACAGTATCAATCCACGAAGGATAAATCATTAAATATCACTAGTTAGAGTATTATCGAGATTGGACATAGATAATGCGTAAAAGACTAGTATTACACTTGTGCGCGTTGTGAGGGCACAACGACATAGTTCTCATATATTTGGGTAGAGGATACTCATGGAAGTGTAATAGGAGGTTGTGTTTTACCGATGGTACAGGAAACAGCTACGCTCTGGATAGACCCCCTCGGAATTCCATTGGTAGTATGACTATGTGTCTATGGAAGTCCGAAATCAGGGTAGGTGTATTTGGTCTTAACCTGAGACTTGCACCGCTAATACTTACGACAATCAATATACTTTGGTTTTGGTCGTCCAGGGCTTTAACCGGTTTCTGTGTATGCCTTTTCTGGGTATATCGAGAATCGTAGTGTGTTGGGAGTGATGTCAAGACTGAAGTGTCACTCCAGTCATATGGAGTTGATGATCACGCAGGGATACAGAACTGGTTCTCTAAAAAGGTTGCAACCGTCGGGATAATATGACTTGGTCATGATTATCCGATAATAAAGAGACTAGTTGCTTGTAATCCGATATATGCTTCGTACGGGGCAGACACTGTACCAGCCCCAGGCCTTGCATGTGATCATCCGATACTGGATTGAAATATGCAATACTACGTATTCTACGCCTGATATAGATCCTTTATTCCTGTAAGGATATTTCTGGAGAATTTGGTCGGCATGGAGCTTTGCTAGAAGCCAACCTTGTCTTGTAAATCGGTATAAATGTAGTACTAGGTACTTACGTGTTCGGATAGTCCGATGACCGAATTTACTGCCAACATATCCGGGGATCTCATGGGTTGCTTCCCAAAGATTCACTGATGACGTATGACTCGCACTTTTATTAATCTGGGATTAATTAGAAGAGAGAGAAAATTAATCTGGGATTAATTGCGGAGATATTTTATCTGGGATAAAATATCATTTAAAGAGAGAGAACGATTAATTTGGAATTAATCGACAAATTAATATATTAGATATATTATACGAAATTTGATTTCGACGCGGAATTAAAATTAGATTTTAATTCGGGCGAACGAGTTAATTTAGTATTAATTCATTAGCGACGTGAATAGTGATTTTGCTAAGCGTAATCATTTAATTACGTCGCGACGGAAAATTCGTTAATTTGGAATTAGCGAACCCGAGCCCGAGATTATTTGCGATCGCATTCACATTTCAAATTCCAGTGTGGCACGCAAGTCAAATCAAGCGTCAAATCATTAGTCTCATCAAGCGTCAAATCATTTGTCACTTTGAGTGATGTGACAACTTGTCACTTGATTTGATTGATTGATGGATTGAGGGAAGTGGTTGGCATTTATGGCTTTAATGGTTTGACTTTTTTAAAACCAAAATTTGGTATATGATTTTGGAAAATTAATTACCAAAAACCATTACACATTTATCTCTCTCTCTCCTCCAATTTCTCTTCATCTCTCTCGCCCATTTGGGCACTTTTCTGGTTCTGTTTTTGCTGGGAAAAATCGAGCATGAGGGAAGCTAAAAGTCGCGATTTTGTGGCAAAATCGGGAGTGCTAGCACACTACGAAGTCATGCGAAGGTGATAGGGAAGTCCACCCATGAGCTTGCAATCATTTGACGAAGCTTGGAGCTTGGATTCTTGAAGATCCATGGCCGAAAACGGTGCAGTCCAGCAGCTCACTGCCGAGAGCATAAAGGAGGCATAAATAAATTTTGTTGTCTCCCGCTTCGCTCAACCGATCGATGTGAGTATTCTGCAACTCCCTCGTATGTATTCACATGTATTTCTTGCTTTATATTCGATCCTGGGGCCGTTGAGATCTCCAATAGAAAGTCGTTGTTTTAATCGTAGAAGTCTAAGTTTGGGAACTACCCTGCGGGTGTGTACTTAAATTAGGAAACTGTTAAAATGTAACTAGTTTGACTAGAAACATTATCTCTATATCAGGGTTTAACCCGTTGCGGGTATACCTTTATATTCTAGAACACTAAAGTGTTTCATTATATAAAGATGATATTGAGATAAACACATTAGATGTGAATAACAATATTTATATTTTGAATATAAATAAATCTCAAACATATGACATGACAAACAAATAGCTCAAACTGATTTGATCAGTTAAAACTTAAATATGGCATTGTTGTCTGGGACACAATTAAACAAGACTCGTATATCCACACTTACGAATGTGGCATCGCGTTATGGTTATGTGTTTCTTATGAAACACAAATCTGAAACTTTTATAGTTTCGACACGAAGTAGACAAACAGATCGGCTAAAGTATTAAACCATCATGGTTAGACCATGATGAAAATACTTAAGCAATAAGTTTCTCAATACTTGAAAGAGTACAATATTCTTTCAATGATGACTCATCCCGGAACACGTCAGTTTGACGGTGTGTCCGAATGGAGAAACCGAATTTTGTTGGACATGATAAGGTTAATCATGAGTCGCTCTGAGCTACCATTTCCTTCAACGGATACACATAAACAGTGCAGAACTTATTTAGAATAAGGTTCCATAAAAATCTGTTTGACATATTTCATATTATATATGAACAGGAAAGAAACCGTGTTTTCCCATTCCTTATGATTTGGGTATGCAAGACATATGTTTGGATGATACCAAACTAAAACCCAAATCGAATAAGTGCCTAATTATAGGTTATCCTAGGGAAACCAAAGTATAATACTTATACAACTCACATGAGAACAATGTAATTGTTGCTCACCATGCAGTTTTCCTAAGAGGAATACCGATATGCAGTGGTAAGTGGGAGGAAAGTAAAACTCGATGAAAATCGGAGTAATACTATTCCAGGCATTGATTCCTTAATGAAACACAAATAGTTCATCAAGGATGAAATCATACCAATAATCTTCGAATACACAAGAACCGCGTAAGTCGGAGAGAGTCAGAAACCAACCTGGGGTATGAGTTTCTGATCTCACCTCATAAAGATGTCAATCTTATTGAGGAACACGAACTGAATACGTATGAGGAAGTGATACAAGGTATCGACTCCCTAATATGGCAAAGTACCATGATATCCGAAATGGATTCCATGTATACCAACTATGTTTAGATACTAGTTGATGTACCGTAAGGCAATGTGCCTATTGGTACTATATAAGTCTTCAAGGAAGACATACATGGAAGGCAACATACCAATGTACTAAGCTAGGCTTGTAGCGGAAAGGTATCATCATCAACATTGTGTCAATTACGATGAAACCTTTTACTTGTTGCCATGGTAAATCCATTTGGATAATGCTTGATAATGCTGCATGTTTCATTTATGAAATATGGTAGCTAAATGCCAAAATCGCTTTCCTTAACGGAAACCTTTTGGAGGATGTTTTCAACATCCTGACGGTTTTGTCGTACCAAAACTAGTAAACAAGGTTTGCAGGTTATACGATCCATGGATGGATTGTAGCAAGCATAGAGTTCTTGGAATTATCGTTTTGATGTAATCATAATGATGTATGATTTGATTCAAAACGAAATGATTCTTGTGTATATAAGGAGGTTAGTGGGAGCGCACTGACAATGATTGTCCTATAAAATGATGACATATCATTTCTTGGAAATGATATTCCCATAAAATAATCGGTGAAAGCTTGGCTTTCAAGAAAATTCTCCGTAGAATTCTTAGGAGAAACAACCTTTATTCTAGGAATAAAGATCTACTGGAATAGATTTAAAGTTGTTAATAATCTCCAAGAAATTGTACATTGAAATAAATGTACGCGACCTGATGTCTCATACGCTTTGAGCATATCGAATCACAATCGGGCCAATCCAAGTGATAATCATTGGATTGAAGTTAAGAACATCCTTTAGTATCTTAGAGGAACTAAGGATGTTGTCTTCTACTATGGAGAAGGAGAACTTGAAATGACTGGGTTCACTGTTGCAAGTTTCCTAACCGATAATAACGACTGTAAGTCGCAAAACAGTACTACTAAGTTTGAATAACGGAACAGTGAGCTAGAAATCTTCCAAGCAAGATACTGTTACCGAATAAACAACAAGAGTGGATTATTGTTGCAGTTGAGGCAGCAATAGAAGCCATTTGGGTCGATAATAAATCTAATTAGATTAGATATAGTTCTGTTAGCAGCTGAGCTAGGCTACAACGCAGGCTAAAGAATTAATGGTCTCATCAACGATCCAGATACATACTTCGACTATTCATCTGATTCGTTCGGATAATTCATCGTGGCGATGTGATGATCGAATAAATCGCATAAGATGATAATCATGCAAATCCGCTGACGAAAGTCTTTTCTCAGTAATTTGAGCGAACCGTACATAGTTCGGGTGTAGGACACTTGAGTGACTGGCTATAGGCCAAGTGCGAGATTGTTGGACAGTTATGACCCATAGCGTCACTATTTGTACAGATCATGGTGTTGTTGTACAAATTAACTATGTGACAAAGGAAATTGCTCTTTCATCATTTGTAATTAGATTACCAAGATGTATAAATGATGAAAGGTCCATATGATTAGTTTAGGATTGAGATGATATGAGACAGTATCAATCCATAAAGGTTTAATCATTAATATCCCTAGTCATAGCATTATCGAGACTAGACATCGATAATGCGGAATAGACCAGTACTACACTTGTGTACATTGTAGGAGCATAACGGTATAGTTCTCATATATTTTGGTATATGATACTCATGCAAGTGTAGTAGGAGGTTGTGTTTTACCGATGGTACGGGAAACAGCGACGCTCTGGATAGACCTACCGGAATTCCATTGGTAGCATGACTATGTGTCTATGGAAGTCCGAATCAGGGTAGGTGTATTTGGTCTTAACCTAAGACTTGCACCACTAATACTTGCGACACTCAATACGCTTTGGTTTAGGTCGTCCAGGGCTTTAACAGGTTCTGTGTACGCCTCTTCTAGGTATATTGAGAATCATAGTGTATTGGGTGTGATGTCGAGATGGAAGTATCACTCCATTCGTAGTGGAGATGATGATCACGCAGGATACGGAACTGGTTCTCTTATGTACTGCAGTCATCGGGATAATATGACTAGGTCATGATTATCCGATTATAGAGACTAGTTGCCAGAGATCTGATATGTGCTTCGTACGGGGCAGACACAATTCCAGCCCTAGGCCTTGCACGTGACATTTGATACTGGATCGAAATACGCAATACTACGTGTACTACGCCTGATATAGATCACATATTCGTGTAAGGATATTTCTGGAGAATTAGGTAGGCATGGCGCTTTGCTAGAAGCCAACCTTGTCTTGTAAATTGGTAAAAACGTAGTACTAGGTACTTACGTGTTCGGATAGTCCGACGATCGGATTTACTGCCAACATATTCGGGGATCTCATGGGTCGCTTCCCTATGATTCACCGATAACGTATGACTCGCACTTTATTAATCTGGGATTAATTATAAGAGAGAGAAAATTAATTTGGGATTAATTACAGAGATATTTTATCTGGGATAAAATATTAATTAAAGAGAGAGAACGATTAATTTGGAATTAATCGATAAAATAATATATTCGATATATTATACGAAATTGGATTTCGACGCGGAATTAAAATTAGATTTTAATTCGGGCGAAAGAGTTAATTTAGAATTAATTCGTAAGGGACATGAATATTAATTTTGCTTGGCAAAGTTATTTAATTAAATTAGATTTAATTTCGTCGCAACGGAAAATTCGTTAATTTGGAATTAGCGAACCCGAGCCCGGGAGTGTTTACAGAAGCACTCGCATTTCGAATTCAAGTGCGGCCACAAATCACATCAAGCGTCAAATCACTAGTCAATCAATTGATGTGATGTCTAGTCACTTTGAGTGATTGACAACCAGTCACTATTCATTGATTGATGGGTGTAGTTGGTTGGCTTTAATGCCTTGACTTTTTGAAAGCATATTTTGGTATTTGATTTTTGAAAATTCAAAAAGTGTATTAGATACACAAAACCAATTTTATCTCTCTCACTTTTTTCCTCTTCTCTTGCTCACGCCCAAGGGGCATTTTCTTCCTTATTTTTTCACTGCAAAACCATGAGATGAAGGAGAAGCAAAGGAAATTTTGTGGCAAAATTTCCGGAGTGCTAGCATGCTTTAGGAGTCTTGCGAAGGTGATAGGGAACCACACCCGTGAGCATGGAATCACAACAAAATCTTGGAGCTTGAAGACTTCCATGGCCGAATTTTTGGAGCTCAAAATCATGCCAATGCCGTGAGCCACCTTGGACTTAAAGCTTGAAGATTTTGTTGTTCCTTGCATCGCCTCAACCGATCGTTGTAAGTATGATTCCGCCATATTTATTTTGAGTATTCACATATGTTTCTATGCTTGATTTGATCCTTGGGACCTTAGAGAAACCCAACAAACAGCTCTCAAAAGGATCCCATATACATGCTTTAATTTGTTTTCATCAAAACGGCATAACCTCAAAATTCTGATACCACTGTAAGTTTTTGAGGATAGGACAGAAGCATCCATGTGACTAGAATTTAAAATTTTCTTCCAAAATCACTTTAAGTATCGTGGTTATTCCTTTGTTGAAGTAAACAAATATACTTTTAAATTAATCTCTATTAATTTTACATGCATGCATTAAAATTTATTTATCAATATAAATAATTTTTACTAATAATAAAACATATATTGATATGCTTATTATTTTTCTTGTGCCTTTTGAATATCCTCCTTGATTTTTCTTTTGCAGTAGTGCACCAACCGTTGCACTTCTAGTTGGCACACTAGTACTCCTCTATGAACAAATCGTTCCCACTTTTGAGAATAAAGAAATCCATTTTTCTTTTCTAGAATGTTGGAGTCTTTAGGAATAAATTGGAACTATTCCAAGAGAGATCAAATCGCAAATTAAGCGCACACACGGTTTTCACTTAATATTTTGAATATATATAAATCAGGATACTTAATAAAATTAGAAATCATAATTCAATAAAGACTTACCTATTTAATCTTAATTATGACTCTAAATAATTTGGGTACATGTCCACTAAATTAAATCCCAATAGATTAAATATTATTTTGGCCCAATAATTAATTAATTAATTAATTGTTAATTAATTAATTTGTCTTACTTAATTTTAATTAATAATTAATTAAAATTACATTTAATTAAATTTAATTTATTTAATATCAATATCAAATATTTATTTAAACAATTAAAACTAATTTTATATTTCAAATTTATTAATCAAATTAATATTTACGAAATATCCTGATTATCCTAATCCAATTAGGAAATGCCAAAATAATCATTTATTAACTTTTAATAAACACCCTTGAATTTGTATCATAGACGGGAACTATATTTGTGCGATCATCTTAGGTTCTTTATCGAGTAGCAGTGGAATATATTAACTCTTTAATATTTAATCTCTATGATATTCCACATACCATAGGTAATCTCTTAGTAGCAAGTCATTGCCCCTAGTCGATGAATGAAGTGGGAAAACATATGAACCTGTTAGAATTCACGTCAAGCATATCATCTCATTCATTCCGATATTTATGTTTCTTATCGAGTCTGGGATCATGGTATGGTCAAATCCTTATACTCGATATATCTTTAAATTATATCATGTGGATTTGATATCTCTAAGATATCCACTACTTTGGCCAAAGACTTATATCCACAACTTTGAGTTTCCTTGAAACATCTCTAACTTTTATTATCAAAGTTATCAGATCCCATCTTAAAGCATATTTGACTTCATATGTTAATCGCTCAGGGCCATCTAGCATTTATATAAAT
The DNA here is from genome assembly GCA_019454045.1 of Zanthoxylum bungeanum. Lineage (NCBI taxonomy): Eukaryota > Viridiplantae > Streptophyta > Magnoliopsida > Sapindales > Rutaceae > Zanthoxylum > Zanthoxylum bungeanum. The sequence goes on along the minus strand of SKCR01024031.1, from coordinate 33,357 downwards.
GATGTGGATAGTCGAATGCGGATATACTAGTGAACCAAAAATACTATCGCACAAGTCATCATATGATCTCAAGCCATAGTATATGACGACATCAATGTATTATTACGAAGATCAATGACCTTAGATAATATTATCATGTGATCTTACGTTTCTGTTGTCATGTTCAATATTTCATTCTACCAATGAAACATCTATTATCTATGTCCTTATGATATGAGATCATCATTCATTCTATTAACATCATATGTCAATTTAGGCGACACACAACAATATTGATCATGTATAACAATCATATTTCACCAAGAACTTAATTTAAGATATATATAAATATCGTTGACTCTCATAATCACAAACGTCTTTTAGATTAATGATATTCATTTGACATAATATCTCGAGACATACACATAAAATATGGATGTAATAATGTGTAGTTAACAAATGAATTTTATTAACTAAATTATAAACTGTATTACAAACATTATACCTTAAACCAATACATCTATAACTTGTTTTAGGGCATACTCTAACACCCCGCCAGAGGCAGGATGCTACCGGCATGAGACATGATTGACCCATCTCCATAAGCGTATAAATTTATAGAAAATTTGGCATGATGTATCCTAAAATTGGACAACTTGGATCACATTCTAACATCAAAAGGAATCTATGAAAACATCAAACAAATAAAAGAACCCCAGGTCCATACAAAGCTCAACAAAATCATATCCTAAGGGCTCTGTGCCCACATCATTTATCAACACTCAATGGCTCTGTGCCCAAAACATCATAAGCAATCCAAAAAATTACTTTATATATATATACACAAACAATGTGCTCAACACGATAAATAAAATATTGATCATAAATCTTAGACCTCTAAAACTCTTCCCAGGACACTTGCAAGGGTGACTGCCGCTTGGGTGATCCGCATCTCAAGCAAGACTTCCAAAGCTGTCGTGGTTGACAAATCTGGAAGCCAACCTGCAAAATTAGCAATCTGGTTTGATGTGAGTTTTAAAAACTCAGTAAATAACCATTCTCATGCAACAAACACAACATAAAGTCAAGCATACTAGACACTTTTCAACATTACCAAGTTACAAATTTTGCTTTATCAATTTTTAACTAACCCTTTAACTATTACATATGAAAATCCTTATATCTATTTACATATATATGTGTCAATCTAAAAATCAAAACATTCAAATCACGAAAGGCAAGAATTCAAATATCACAAAGCGCATCATTTAGCATCAAATCCATTTTAATCACGTGAAATATACAGTCATGTATTTATACTTTTATCACGAATAAACATCCTTGAAACATCAAACAAACTTTCTTCTATACGATTACAAAATATCTTTTAATCCCGATAACTTTACAACAACTTACCATTTATGACTTATATGCATTCACCTATAACAGTGCGAAAATCATAAATTACTTCACTCAAATTCATGCCAATCCCATTTTTAGAGTTCTTACATGTATCAATACAAATTATCAATCATGCTTTATAACATCTGATATCCACATCGGTTTCCAAATCATTCATTCATTTCACATACGCATAGACTATCCATACATATACAAACAGACAGATATACATACAGTCATCATACAACCGATAACGGAACACATATAACAATCAATGCATCACATAACACATCATCAAACAACACAAACATATAACTGGCTTACACATGCAATGCTCGTAGGAGACTCATTAACTATTTTAGAATATGTATGAGATGAATCTGTTAGAACAGATCCCTAATCAGCTTGACTACTATACTACGAGAACATCGCCCAATTAAACATACACACATATCACATAATATAAACTCATTGTATAACTTCTCATATACAAACACACCCATGACAACACTCCAATCTATCATTCAAACACTCACATAAATACATATGTTCAAACATATGAATATACATATTATTATAAATGCGAATACTTTAACATTAACAATCCCTATATCTTTCATTTATCAATCAAACATGCTTAGTTTCCTATTTTCTATCTAGAAACCTTTGATACAAAACTTATTAATTACTTATATTCATTTAAAAAGTGTTTGGCTTATACTCATTCCTTATCATGTTTAACCTCTTCAATCTCTATACAAATAAATCGCATATATAAACAATAGCAACTTATTCATATATTGTATTCATACATAAACTAATATCAAATCATAGATCATGGTTTTCCCCATTTTCTGATTCCATATAACAAACCTATACATATCTTAACATCAAACGCATATACAAATATATTTTCATATATTTATATATTTACTTATTCATTTACTTACACAAAATCAAATTATTACAGGTTCATACCCTTACGTACATCTATAAAAACCCATAGATATTATGCTCATCAAAAATTTTACTTCACATCAAAGCATTAACAAAAATTCATAACTATAGCGGTCGATAAACTTAACTATACGTAATCTCGTTCCCCATACTCAAAATTGCCTCTTAACTGTTCTCTTTTATCATAACACGTTAGTGATCTATATTTATGTATATATGTGTGTGTGTGTGTGTGTAAGTGTTCCTAGAACATGCCAAGATCGTTTAAAAGTGATTTATGTGTGAATATTAAAGAGAGTTGCGGAAAAACTCACCTTGCTTGGTAGAGAAAATTCAAGACTTTCATGGATGTGTAAAAGACTTTCACGGATGTGTAGAAGCTCCAAGCCTTCAAATTGAATTCCAAACTCATGGATTAGTTTCCCTATCACCTCATTTGTCTCCTTAAAGTGCTAGTTCTGTAGAATTTTTCAACAAAATTCCATGGGAGAGGAAACAAGTTCACGCCCATTGAGAGAGAGGAAGAGGAATAGTATTTTCAAGTTCTAAACTTATAACACAAAATGTTGACTTCCTTTTTAAATACCAAAAAGTGTGTGTTGGAATTGGTTGGAGTGTAGAAAAAGCAATCCCAAGCTTTCACTCAACCAATTACCAAATTCCATCAAGTGTCAAACACATTGATGTAAGTTGGTGGGCCCCACTTTAAATTTAAAATTTAAGTCGGGCAATCCAACACGCAACTTCGCTTGGGCCCGAGTTCATTTAATTCCGAACTAAATGATTTTACCGTTACGACATAATTAAATCTAATTTAATTAAATAATTATGCCTTGCATAATTATTACGAAAGTCGCTTACGAATTAATTCCAAATTAATTCGTTTGCTTGAATTAAAATCCAATTTTAATTCCGCGTTGAAATCTAATTTCAATTAATATATCTAGTATATTATATTAGCCCAATTATTTAAATAGTAAAATCTAATTTCACTATTAAATTCATTTTGCCGATTAATTCCAAATTAATCACATTCTCTCTTCTGGTCGAATTAATCCCATATTAATTATTGACACAATTAATCATAGATTAATTTCCTCTTTAGTAATTAATCCCAGATTCATCGATGAATCTTTGGGAAGCAACCCAAGAGATCCCTGGATATGTTGGCAGTAAATACGGTCATCGGACTATCTGAATACATGCGTACCCGGTACCACGTTCATACCGATTTACAAGACATGGTTGGCTTCAAGCAAAGCATCGTGCCTACCCAATTCTCCATAAATATTTTTCTTCGGAATACAAGATCTATGTCAGGCAGAGTATACATAGTATAGCGTATTACGATCCAGTATCAGATGTCATATGCTAGGCCTGGGGCTGGAATTGTGTCTGCCCCGTACGAAGCATATATCGAATCATTGGCAACTAGTCTCTATAATCGGATAATCATGACCTAGTCATATTATCCCGATGATTGCAGTACTTAAGAGTACCAGTTCTGTATCCCTGCGTGATCATCATCTCCATATGACTGAAGTGATACTTCCATCTTGACATCAAACCCAATACACTACGATTCTCAGTATACCCAGAAGAGGCATACACAGAACCTGTTAAAGCCCCAGACGATGAAAACCAAAGTATACTGATTGTCGTAAGTATTAGCGATGCAAGTCTCAGGTTAAAACCAAATACACCTACCTTGATTCAGATTCCCATAGACACATAGTTAGACTACCAATGGGATTCTGAGGGGTCTATCCAGAGCGAAGCTGTTTCCGTACCATCGGTAAACATAACCTTCTATTACACTTGCATGAGTATCCAATACCCAAATATATGAGAACTATGTCGTTACACTTCCATAACACGCATAAGTGTAATACTAGCCTATTCCGCATTATCGATGTCCAGTCTCGATAATACTATGACTATGGATATTTAATGATTAAACGTTACGTGGATTAATATTGTCTCATATCTTATTAATCTGGTATTAATCATATCGACTTTTATCATTTATATATTCCGGTAATCCAATTACAAATGATAAAAGAGCAATTTCCTTTGTCACATAGTTAATTTGTACAACAACACCATGTTCTGCACAAATAGTGATGTTATGGGTCATAATTGTCCAACAATCTCCCACTTGGCCTATAGCCAATCACTCAAGTGTCCTACACCTGAACTATGTATGGGTCGCTCAAACTTCTACTGAGAAACAGCTTTCTTCAGCGGATTTGCAATGTTATCATCTGATGCATTTTATTCGATCATCACATCGCCTCGATGTATGATCTGACGAATCAAATGAAATAGTTGAAGTATATACTTGGATCGTTGATGAGACCGCGGTTCCTTATCCTGTGCTTAGCCCAGCTCAGCTGCTAACAGAACTACACCTAATCCATTTAGGATTATATAGATCCAAAATGCTTCTTTTGCTGCCTCAGCTGCAGCAATGTCCCGCTTTTTGTTATTTTTTCGGCAACAGTATCTTGCTTGGAAGATTTCTAGCTCGGAAGATTTCTAGCTCACTGTTCCGTTATTCAAACTAAAGTCGTCTTTGTCGGTTTGGAAACTTACAGCGGTGAATCTAGTCACCTCAAGTTCTCTTTTCCCCATATTCCCAGAAAGCATCATTAGTTCGTCCAAGATACTCAAGGATGTTGTTTACATCAATCCAGTGACCATCACCTGGATTGACCTTATAGCGTCTACATATGCTCAAAACATATGAGACATTAGGTCACATACATTTCAAAAATGTACGAGCTCTAGGAGGGTTGTCAGCAGCTTTCTAGATCTATCCCAGTAGATATTTATTCCTAGAATAAAGCCTGCTTCTCTTAGGTATTTCATGGAGAATTTTAATGAAAGCCAAGCTTTCACCGATTATATTATGGGAATGTTATTGCTAAGAAGCATTACAACATCAACTTATAGGACAATCATTGTCAGTGCGCTCCCACTAACCTTCTTATATACACAAGAATTATATTCGTTTTGAATGAAATCGTATACCATTATGATCTCATCAAAAAAGTTGGTTCCAAGAACGCTATGCTTGCTTCAATCCATAAATAGATCGATTTAACTTGCAAACCTTGTTTGCATGTTCCGGCATGACAAAACCGTCAGGATGTTGTAAACATCCTCCAAAAGGTTTTCGTTTAAGGAAATCAGTTTTTGACGTTCAGCTTCCATTTTTCATAAACGAAATATGCATCACTTGCAAGCATTATCTGAATTGGTTTAATCATGGCAACGGGTAAAAGGTAATTGAAACCATGTTGATGACGATACCCTTTCGCTACAAGCCTAGCTTTGTACGTTTGTATGTTGCCATCCATGTTTGTCTTCACCATGAAGACCCATTTGCTACCAATAGGCACAATGCCTTCCGGTATATCAACCAGTGTCCAAACATGGTTGGTATACATGGAATCCATTTCGGACTTCATGGCACTTTGCCATATAGCGGAGTCGATACCTCGTATAACTTCTTCATACTTAGTCGGTTCAGTATCCTCAATAAGACTAATATCTCCATGAGGTGAGATCAGAAACCCATAACTCTCAGGTTGTTTTCTGACTCTCTCCGACCTACGCGGTTCTTGTGTATTCGAAGATTATTGGTACAGTTTCATCCCTGATGAACTATTGGTGTTCCGTGAGTACTCGGTGCCTGTAACAATATTACTCCGATTTTCATTGAGTTTTACTTTCCTTCCACTTATCACTGCATATAGGAATTCCTCTTAGGAAAGCCGCATGGAGAGCAATAATTACATTGTTCTCTTGTGAGTTGTATAAGTACTATACTTTTTTTTCCCTAGGACAACCCACAAATAGGCACTTATCCGATTTGGGTTCTAGTTTGGTATCATCCAAGCATATGCCCAACATTCCCAAATCTTCAGGAATGAGAAACCCGGTTTCTTTCCTATTAATATCTAATATAAAGTCTGTCTAACAAATTTTCATGGAACTTTATTAAAAATAAGTATTACACTGTTTAATGCCTATCCCTAGAAGGAAATTGGTAGCTCAGAACGGCTCATCATTAACCTTACCATGTCCAACAAAGTTTGGTTTCACTGTTCAGACACACCTTCAAATTGAGGTGTCCCGGGAGGAGTCCACTGTGAAAGAATACCATACTCTTTCATGTAATCGAGAAACTTATTGCTCAAGTATTTTCACCACGGTCTAACCGTAATGTTTTAATACTTTAGCCGGTCTCTCTTTCTACTTCGTGTCGAAACTCATTGATTATATCAAAAGTTTCCGACTTGTGTTTCAGAAGATACACATAACCATAAAGCAATGCAAGATCCGCAAAGGTTACGAAGTATTTATATCCACCTCTAGCCTAGCTAGACAATGGTCCACTTACGTCACTGTGAATGAGGGCTCACAGCTCGGTGGCACGTACACATTTACCAATAAAAGGCGATTTTAGGCACTTTGCCTAATAAACAAGATTCGTAGACATCTTTTGAAATAGAATCAAATTCGTCCTAGTATCCACTCTTCAAAAGTGTGGATATACGAGTCTTGTTAATGTGTCCCAGACAACAATGCCATTAATAAGTCTCATCTGATTAATTCAGTTTGAGCCATTTGTTTGTCATGTTATATGTTTGAGATTCTTTTATATTCAAAATATAAATATTATTATTCACATCTAATGTGTTTATTTCAATATCATCTTTATAAATAAAACACTTAGTGTTCTAAAATATAAAGGTATACCCGCAACGGGTTATACTTGATATAGAGATAATGTTTCTAGTCAAACTAGGTACATTATAACAGTTTCCTAATTCAAGTACATGCCTAAAGGGCAGTTCCAATAGTCAGGTTTCTACGGTTAAAACAGCGACTCTCGTCCTGTTTCTGACTGGCAGGTCGATCTCAACTGAAGTCAGTCTCCTGCTAATCAGCAGATTCTGCACACCAGTACAAATTTATGTACCACTTCTAGTATCAAAATCCAATTTTGAAACCAGTAGTGGACAGGTTTATAAAAAACATACCTGAAGTCGGAGCCTAGCCCGTCTTCACTTCCTTCATGTATGCCTTGTCCATATGGCAGTCACGCTTCCAGTGACCCCATTTGCCACAGTTTGAGATTTGTTTACATTCAAAATATAAGTACTGTTATTCACATATAATGTGTATATCTCAATATCATCTTTATAAACAAAAAACCTAGTGTTCTAGAATATAAAGGTATACCCGCATCGGGTTAAACTAGATATAGAGATAATGTTTCCAGTGAAACTAGGTATATTTTAACAGTTTCCTAATTTAAGTACATGCCATATGGGCAGTTCTAAAACTTAGGTCTCTACGGTTAAAACAGCGACTCTCGTCCCATTTCTGACTTGCAGGTCGATCTCATCTGAAGCCAGTATCCTGCTAATCAGTAGATGTTGCACATCAGTACATATGTATGTTCCAAATCCAGTATCAAAATCCAATTTTAAAACTGGTAGTGGACATATTTATAACAAACTTACCTGAAGCCGGAGCCTTGACCGTCTTCATTTCCTTCATGTCTGCCTTGTCCATACGGTAGTCACGCTTCTAGTGACCCCATTTGCCATAGTTTAGGCAGACATCTTAGGATATGTCCTTTGTCTTCCCAGAAGGCCGTGACGATTTAGCCTTGCCTTTTTCTTCACACCCCCAGGAGCCTTCGGGCAAGCCTTGGCCTTCTGGGATGTCGAAGTAAGATGCGTCTTGCACTTCTTGACCTTTTAGAAGCTCTGGCTCTGCCTCCTTGAGCATAGCCATTAACTCTCCAAGAGTTCTCTCTTAGTTCATCATAAACCCGCCCCAGCTTTCGGGCAGAGACTGTAAGATCAAATCTATGGAAGTCTCGACCTCGTAGGTAATGCCCAGTTAACCTAGATGTTCGATGTCAGCAATCATCTGTGACACCTAGTGCTCGATAGATATACCATCTCAAATACGCGAGCGAAAGAGCTTCTTTTGTACTTTTAAGATCCAAGGTTAGATCTGTGAAGATCCTTCAATTTCAACATCATGGTATAAGGATCTAATCCTTAGTTCTGACGATGAAATTAAGGAGTCATTGCGGCGAGCATGATGGATTAAGCACAAAAATTTTCATCACGATGAGTCTACCAAAACTCATGCTCTATTATTTTCTCAACTCCGGGCTTAGGCCCGAGAGGTCGTTCTATCAAATAGAATAACTTCTCAACTCTCAGGACTATCCTGAGATTTATTTCCCAATATGAAAATTAAAGTTGTAAATGACATTTTTCACCTAGGATTTTGTCATTTGACGCTAATCTTTCATTTATAATGATTGCTATAGTCTAACTATCCAATCAATGATTTCGGGTACAATCAGATGTAATGATTACTATAGTCTAACTATACAACCAACTATAAATGATCGGTTAAATTCAAATGTATTGATCACTATAATCCAATTATATAACCAACTATAAATGAAGTAGTTTGAATACAGTCCAACTATTCAATTTAATATTAGTCCAACTAATATATTTATAAATAATTAATGACGAAAATGAAATGAGTGCGTATTGGCAAGTATTTAAACGAAATTGCAAATTTAATACTTGCCTCCCACTATTTTTCGGCGAGCCTCTAACCCTCTGTAGAGTAATCGGGAAACCTAGTTTCCTAGTGGGCTAGGATCCCGTTAAATAACACACAACCTTGACTTTGGCCAACAAGTTGTATGAAACTTAACTAGGTAGATCTCTAAGATCAATTGGATCCCATCTAATTTCTAGATCCAGTAGGTGGACTTCCAAGTCCGAAATATATATCCAATATATCCAATATATTGTCTAACCTTTTCCCCCTGAATCAACTAAGCCTTGGCTTTGGCTCAACAAGCTTAATGAAACCAATTAAGCGTGACCCATTGACAGTGGGAAAACTTCGTAATCGAGGTCGACGAACAAGAAGTGACCTTGACTTTGGCCAAAAAATCACAACTTGCCCAAGACGTACGATATGGAACAAAACTTTTGTGATTCAAACACATCCGCGATGGACAAAGGTCTTGACTTTTGCCAACAAATCAATGCCAATCTTGGATCTTGGGAGAGAATCACTCAATGGAAGGAAAAACGCTTAATATAAAATGAGGGTTTTTGTCGCGATTTGGCAACCAATTTATTATCTTTAATTATGTCTCATCATACACCCTTAAGCATGCATTCTAAAACTATAATAAGGCACGAATAAAATAATAATTATATTTGGATAATAATAAGATCGTCTAAGAGTGATTTGTGTGTGAATATTAAAGAGAGTTGCAGAAAAACTCACCTTGCTTGGTAGAGAAAATTCAAGACTTTCATGGATGTGTAGAAGCTCAAAGCCTTCAAAATTAATTCCAAACTCATGGATTAGTTTCCCTATCACCTCATTTGTCTCTTTAAAGTGCTAGCTATGTAGAATTTTGCAATAAAATTCCGTGGGAGAGGAAGCAAGTTCACGCCCATTGAGAGAGAGGAAGAGGAATAATGTTTTCAAGTTCTAAACTTATGACAAAAAATGTTGACTTCGTTTTTAAGTACCAAAAAGTGTGTGTTTGAATTCGTTGGAGTGTAGAAAAGCAATCCCAAGCTTTCACTCAACCAATTATCAAATTCCATCAAATGTCAAACACATTGATGTAAGTTGGTGGGCCCCACTTTAAATTCAAAATTTAAGTCGGGCAATCCAACACGCAACTTCGCTTGGGCCCGGGTTAGTTTAATTCTGAACTAAATGAATTTACCGTTGTGACATAATTAAATCTAATTTAATTAAATAATTATGCCTCGCATAATTATTACGAAAGTCGCTTACGAATTAATTCCAAATTAATTCGTTTGCTTGAATTAAAATCCAATTTTAATTCCGCGTTGAAATCTAATTTCAATTAATATATATAATAGTAAAATCTAATTTCACTATTAAATTCATTTTACCGATTAATTCCAAATTAATCACATTCTCTATTCTAGTCGAATTAATCCCAGATTAATTCTTGACACAATTAATCCTAGATTAATTTTCTCTTTAGTAATTAATCCCAGATTAATTTTCTATTCGAGTCAAATCTCATCAGTGAATCTTTGGGAAGCGACCTAAGAGATCCATGGATATGTTGGCAGTAAATACGGCTATCGAACTATCCGAATACGTTCGTACCCGGTACCACGTTCTTACCGATTTACAAGACATGGTTGGCTTCTATCAAAGCAGCATGCCTACCCAATTCTCCAAAAATATTCTTCTGCGGAATACAAGATCTATGTCAGGAGTAGTATACGTAGTATAGCATATTACGATCCAATATCAGATGTCACATGCTAGGCCTGAGGCTGAAATTGTGTCTGCCTCGTACGAAGCATATATCAGATCATTGGCAACTAGTCTCTATAATCGGATAATCATGACCTAGTCATATTATCCCGATGACTGCTGTACTTAAGAGTACCAATTATGTATCCATGCGTGATCATCATCTCCATATGACTGAAGTGATACTTCCATCTAGACATCACACCCAATACATTACGATTCTCAGTATACCTAGAAGAGGCGTACACAGAACCTGTTAAAGCCCCAGACGACCAAAACCAAAGTATACTGATTGTCGCAAGTATTAGCGATGCAAGTCTCAGGTTAAGACCAAATACACCTACCCTGATTCAGATTCCCATAGACACATAGTCATACTACAAATGGGATTCTGAAGGGTCTATTCAGAGCAAAGCTGTTTTCGTACCATCGGTAAACAGAACCTCATATTACACTTGCATGAGTTTCCAATACCCAAATATATGAGAACTATGCCGTTACGCTTCCATAACACGCATAAGTGTAATACTAGCATATTCTGCATTATCGATGTCCTGTCTAGATAATAATACGACTAGCGATATTTAATGATTAAACCTTACTTGGATTAATATTGTCTCATATCTTTTTAATCCGGTACTAATCATATGGACTTTTATCATTTATATATTCTAGTAATCCAATTACAAATGATAAAAGAGCAATTTCCTTTGTCACATAGTTAATTTGTACAACAATACCATGTTCTGTACAAATAGTGATGTTATTGGTCATGATTGTCCAACAGTGTGTGTGTGTCTATATATTTAAAACAAGAATTCACCAATTCAAGTTCTCGAGCATAGGTTACTTACATGGCTTCACGAGCACTCCATGTTCTAGTCACATCTATAAAAATAAATGGTGAAATACCGTTAGAATCACGACTTATAAAGTTCTCGACTAAAATACGATAAAATCCTAGATCTTTCCGGAACAACCAAATCAAGTTCGATTTTTATTTTTAGTTCCAGTAATCTTAAAACATCATTGTAAACTAACCCAAGTCATCGGTTAACATAGATTCTATGTTTACTCGTTTTTGGAAAATTTTTCGAAAAAGTTTCTCTAAACGCTACAGAATGGTCTTAAACCCTTCGAACCTTCCCGGATTTTACCTAAACATTATTACATCATCATATATAACTCATAACTGTTATTACGATAAAAAAAATATATCAATACACACAAATTCCATTTTTACAAAAAACTTACATAACCTATCAGATCGACCCAATTCGTTCCGTTTTCACCTCGATTCTACCGAATGCACATATTCAATATACTCATGATCAAATAATTCAATTTATATCATTACGCTACTCTACGAAACTACTGGATACATCCGAATATTTAGCGGAAAACTTGAGATTTACGGATTTTTACAGGGAGGTCTTACCGAGATTTCAAGGGCATATACGGACTCCAAATGATCCCACGAACGCACTGGAATCGAAAAAATTTCAATCAGAGCTACTCTTAACCATATGTCACTATTCATCTGAATCTTATTTCCTCATTTCACGTGCAACCATGCACAAAATGAAAAATATGTCATTGCCAACTTGTAGCACTCTTCTAGAGCTTCGATTAGACGGGTGGCTCGGGTCGTGAAATGAAGCAACAAGCTGGGATCGCCAAACCCATCACCGCGTGTTTCTCCTTTTGTTTTTGCTGTTGCCGATGTCCTAGGGGCTGCCGCCGGTCACCATATGACAGAGGGGTGGCCCTCTGGCCAGTGGCGCTGGCCAGCGGTGGCCAGCAGGTCGCCGACCCAACCAGCTGCCCATAGAACGTGTTTTGAATGAGAGTGTTCGAGTGGGAGAGTTGTAAAGCTTATGCATATTTTGCAATTACGTGAAACTATGGGGTATTTATTGAAATGTTTCTAAAAATTATATTCTGACCTCCAAAATTTACAATCAGGTCCATGTCATGGAACTTTCACGAAAATTTATATTTTGTAAGCTCTTCTGATACAAATTTAGAAAACTATTCAACACGAAAATTGTTCGTCTAAAAAACACAAGTCTGATGGTTCAAGAATCAACACAATTGGAGCTCGTTTGCAATTTTCATAGCCGAAATAGGAAACTTTCACGCTTATAACGATATAAATAGAAATCACGCAACCGGTTCTCGAAACCACGTGTTTTCCAACATTACGAAACTTCACTTAAAAATATTCCAACCTATTTCCTAACACATTAACTCTGATTTTCGATTACCATCCAACACTGTTCCTAAAAACAGGAGATATTACATTCTCCCCCTTATAAAAATTTCGTTCTCGAAATGTTTCCGTCCTTATGTCAAGTCATTCAAACTCGAATACATGTACATTATAATCTTATCCGTATTCGAAATTCACCTCACTTTACACCTTATCAGAAATTTCATATTTCATACATCAATGCAAACCTTACTATTTCAAGCAAAATAAGCCGTATCAAACATTTCATACCAATATCACATCAAACTTGTCATTTCAATTCATACTCATTCAACAAAAGAAAAGAAAGACGTCATTTCAATTCATACTCATTCAACAAAAGAAAAAGAAAGTCGAACACGGATTCTATACATCCAAATACATACATCATCCGAAATGAAGAACATAACACATGTTCTTTACATGCAATCCAATACAGTATCAAAACGAAAACTTAACATGAATTTCATACTATCTATTTCATCCATAATACAAAACGGAAATCATTCATTTCACATCATGTCATTCTATATCACATAAGTAAATGACATCAATATCAAAGTTTACATACATACATGTCCCATCGCACATACAACTTTGTATGGCTGACAAAATATCATACATAACCATCACAATACCCGAAAGATCTTTGACTAACCATAAACTAACATACATAATCTTGTAACAAACATAATCTTTCATATCAACAAATACATTCATGGTCATAGTCAGAAATGACGTATAATCATAATGCTCTTAGGATGTTGATAGTATGAAATATGCCAATCTCTGCCATCATTCAAAATAGAAAACGTAAAACTATCTCTTTCAAAACCATTTCGAAAATGCATTTAAAAAACTCTTTTACTGTAAACAAAATCAGTTTCAAAATCCATTATCATAAAACCATATCGAGCATACAACATAACTCAACTGGACGAAACATAAACAAGTGCCCAATGCCCAAATTGCGCACACAGATCGGACAATGAACGAAATGATCCATTATGGACAGAGGGTCGCGTTGGCCCATTGCAGTTGGATAAACCCCTATACAAGCATGACGCTGGAAACATATCATATCAAATTATAAAACTGTAAAAAAAATCATATACAATAGCCATAACAGAAACATTTCATATCGTATAATATCATAAACAATATCGAAATGCATCAAAATCAAAATGTAATTCTTTTGAAATTATTTCACCCCCCCAAACACAAATATATGTAAATCAAAAATAAATCTTTAATGCAAACTTTTCAAAATACATATCGATCGTCCACTGTTCAGTCGCGCACACAGACCAGACCGTGTACGGACCATGTCGACTGGGTAGTGGGCCAACCATTTTTCTATGGTCAGGACCCCATAACAAGCACCCCGACCAGGCCAGAACGAAACATATACAAGGGCCACAGAAAGTCAAAAACATAAAATCATGAAGCACCGTGACAAAAATAGATTTTCAAGCGTCTTGACGGAAATAAAGTTTTACAGTTTAAAAACATCAAAACCATTTTCGAGCGCCGAGACAAAAACATATTATCAAGCACCTCGATGGAAACACATAGATAAATCTCAAAACATAAAAACGTAAATCAAGCCATCGATGCAGAAATATTTTATTTATTCTTTATAATCAAAATCGAAATATCTGAAAACTTTCTTTCTTTATTTCATTTCCTTTTTCTTTTCAAAACGCTTTTATGTCAAAAATCAAATACCAAGTTTTCGAAACATGGAATATCAGTTCATAATTTAGGCTATCAACATCATAGAATTACTTGTACCTCAGAACATATTGAATTCACATTACTTACTTATACATATAACTATATAAACATCATACTTTAACTTAGGATTTCTATGAACATACATATATTCATAGTATATAAACATATACAGATAATCCAAATCACCTATATCAATAAAAATCATATCATATCATACCATATACCATAAATCAAATCAAATTTCAAACATGAGACCTATATAGTCTATAAATATCAGAAAACTTACTCAGACGATCGAATACCCTCTAGCTGCAGTCACCGATACATAAACCTTTGCTCTGATACCACAACTGTAACACCCCGCCAAAGGCAGGATGCTACCGGCAGGAGACATGATTGACCCATCTCCATAAGCCTTTAAATTTACAGAAAATTTGACATGATGTATCCTAAAACTGGACAATTTGGATCATAGTCCAGTATCAAACAAAATCTAAGAAAACATCAAACAAATAAAAGGGCTTCAAGTCCACACAAAGCTCATAAAAATCATATCTTATGGGATCCGTGCCTACATCATCTATCAACTTTCAAAGACTATGTGCCCACAACATCATAAGTAATCCAAACATTTACTTTATATATATATATATATATATATATATAAACAGCGTGCTCAACACGACAAATAAAATACCCTCTAGCTGCAGTCACCGATACCTAAACCTTTGCTCTGATACCACAACTGTAACACCTCGTCAGAGGCAGGATGCTACCGGCAGGAGACAGGATTGACCCATCTCTATACGCCTTTAAATTTACAGAAAATTCGGCATGATGTATCCTAAAACTTGACAATCTGGATCATAGTCCAGCATCAAACGGAATCTAAGAAAACATCAAACAAATAAAAGGGCTTCAAGTCCATAAAAAGCTTATAAAAATCATATTTTATGGGATCTGTGCCTACATCATCTATAAACTTTCAAAGGCTATGTGCCCACAACATCATAAGTAATCCAAACATTTACTTTATATATATATAAATAGCGTGCTCAACATGATAAATAAAATATAAATCAGAAATCCTGGACCTCTAAAACACTTCCAATGACACTTGCGAGGGTGGCTGCTGCTTGGGTGATATGTGTCTCGAGTATGACTTCCAAAGCTGTTGTGATTGACCAATCTGGAAGCCAACTTGCAAAAATAGCAAACTGGTTTGGTGTGAGTTTTAAAAACTCAGTAAGTAACCATGCTAATGCAACAAACAAAACATAAAGTCAAGCATACTAGACACTTTTCAATATTACCAAGTTAAAATTCAGCTTTATCAATTTTTAACTAACCCTTTAAATATTACATATGTAAATCCTCCCATCTATTTAACATATATATGTGCCAATCTAAAAGGGAAAATATTCAAAGCACGCAAGACAAGAATTCAAATATCACAAAGTGCATCGTTTAGCATCAAATTCATTTTAATCATGTGAAACATACAGTCATACTTTTATCATGAATAAACATCTGTGAAACATCAAATAAACTTTCTTATATACGATTACAAACTATATTTTAATCCTGATAACCTTACAACAACTTCCCATGTATGATTTATAAGCATTCACCCATAACAGTGCGAAATCATTACTTACCTCCTTTAAATTAATGCCAATCATATTTTCAGAATTCCTACAAATATACATACATATCAATACAACTTAGCAATCACGCTTTACAATATCTGATATATGCACCGGTTTCTAAATCATTCATTTATTTTACATAAGCATAGACTATCCATATATATTAAGGGTTCTATCATACATATAAAAACACACAGATATACATACAGTTACCGTATAAACGATAATGGAACACATATAAAAATCAATACTTCACACAACACATCGCCAAATAACACAAACATATAACTGGATTATACATACAATGCCCGTACGAGACTTATTACCTATTTTAGAATAGATATGAGATGAATTTCATCTGAACAGATCCCTAACCAGCTCGACGACTATACTACGAGAACATCAACCAATTAAACATACAACATACCACATAACACAAACTCATTGCACAACTTCTCATATATAAATACACCAATGAAAACACTCTAATCTGTCATTCAAACACTCACATACATACATATGTTAAAACATACAAATATATGTATTATTACGAATGCAAATTCCATAACTTTAACAATCCATATATCATTCATTTATCAATAAAACATACTTAATTTCCTATTTTCTATCCGAAAAACTTTGATACAAAACTTATTAATTACCTATATTCATTTAAAAAGTGTTTGGCTTATATTAATTCCTTATCATGTTTAACCTCTTCAATCTCTATATAAAAGTATCGCATAAATAAACAATAGCAACTTATTCATATATGGTATTCATATATAAACTAATATCTAATCATAAATCATGGTTTGCCCCATTTGCCGATTACATATAAAAAAACCTATAAATTGTTAAGGTTGGTGCTCAGAACGCCAATTCCATGTTGTATTTCCTTGTAAATACTTTTGTAAATGTTTTATTTTGAATGAAACAAACAATTTCTATAATATAAATTATATCTCTTTATATGATAAAGATGTAATTGACCCTAGAATGATTAGTCATGATACAATTGCAAAAGCGTCGCAACTGACATTGAGTTGTATCATGACGTTGTCATTCTTAGACAGTTCCTGGTCAATGATTACACTACTTGGTCAGTAAAGTAAACCCGTTGAGACTAGTACATGTCGTATACTGGAATATTGGATTCCAATGATTTCTCAATGAACCATGAGTCTTGAACACTCGTATAGTTGTGTAGATGTTTATAGCGGATAAACACTGAATGGCTTGTTGGAAAATTATGACTCATAGCGTCACTATTTGTACAGATCATGGTGTTGTTGTACAAATTAACTATGTGACAAAGGAGATTGCACTCTTATCATTTTTGATTAGATCACCTAGATATATAAATGATAGGAGGTCCATGTGATTTGTTTCTGGATTGAGAATGATATGAGACAATATCAGTCCACGAAGGATAAATCATTAAATATCCATAGTCAGAGCATTATCGAGATTGGACATAGATGAATGCGTAAAAGACTAGTATTACACTTGTGCATGTTGTGAGGGCACAACGACATAGTTCTCATATATTTGGGTATATGATACTCATGCAATTGTGATATGAGGTTGTGTTTTACCGATGGTACGGAAAACAGCTTCGCTCTGGATAAGACCCCATCAGAATTCCATTGGTAGTATGACTATGTGTCTATGGAAGTCCGAAATCATGGTAGGTGTATTTGGTCTTAACCTGAGACTTGCACCGCTAATACTTGCGACAATCAATATACTTTGGTTGCGGTCGTCCAGGGCTTTAACAGGTTCTGTATACGCCAATGCTGGGTATATTGAGAATCGTAGTGTGTTGGGTATGATGTCAAGACGGAAGTGTCACTCCAGTCATATGGAGTTGATGATCGCGCAGGGCTTTAACAGGTTCTGTGATTGATTTGATTGAGTGATGTGTGTGGTTGGCATTTGTGGGCATTGATTGCTTTGACTTTTGGAACAAAAAAAAATTGTGTATTTGATTTTAGAAATCAATTACCAATTTCACTTAACACATTTATCTCTCTCTCTCTTTTTCCCTCCTCTCATCTCACGACATCACTGCCGTTTTTCTTTATGGTTTTCTGGTTTGAAAAACTGAGCAGTGGAGGGGAAGCAAGTGCGATTTTGTGGCAAAATCAAGAGTACTAGCACACTCCGGGATCATGCGAAGGTGATAGGGAAGTCCACCCATGAGCCGAGAATCAAATCACGAAGCTTGGAGCTTGATGATGTTGATCCACAAAGCCGAAACCAGTGAGCTTGGACAGTGAACTGCCGTGATTGTGAGGAGCAGAAACTTGAAGTTTTGTTCGTCAAAGCGTCGCTCAACCGATCGATGTGAGTATTCTGCAACTCCTCGTATGTATTTACTTATGTTTCATGCTTTATTGTTGATCTTGGGATGCTTAGAATCTTCAACAATGGTACCAATAGCATGGTTAAAAGCATGAAAAACTTTAGGGTTAAAATTTGGGTAAATTGATTTTGAGCATGTTTAAATGAAATTGGATGATTTTGTATGCTTAATTGATATTGAATTGAAGATTGATTGGATCAATTTCAAGAAAATTGGATTGGATCATTTTTCCCCAAATTGTTGAGGCTTGGCCGAATACTATGCCCTAAATATGTCTTGGGATTTTTTGATCTTTGATCATTGGATGTGTTGGAAATAATTCAGGAATATGTTTTAATATCGATTGTGGAATTAATTGGATTGAACCAAATCAGATATAATTTCCCCACAATTGCCAAGACATTAGTAGCATGAATTGGGTTTGATTTTTGTTAAAATGTGTTGGACATGTTTTAATGTTAATGGCATGATTAATTAGGTTAATTGGTGTTTTAGAAATGTTAATTGGGTAATTAATTGTGTAATGCACTTTATGTAATTAAATCGTGAAATTAGGTTTTTATGATTTAATTATAATTGGGCATTAAAATTGGATTTGGGCTTGTTATGTTGTAAATGGGCTTATTGGGCTTTGTTGTACAAAGTTGGGTTAAGGCAAATTGGATTGGATCCAATTGGGCCCAAAACCGCATCCATAAAACCCAAATGTGACTTAATGGACCTTTAATGTTTAATTGGGCCTAATGGGCCAAGATTGATTTCTAGGCTTATGGGGTAACTCCCGGACTGGACTTTGGTTATCGGTTTGATCCGAGTTGACCAAAAGTCCACGCCTTAAGAAATTAATTAAAAGCCCATTGGACTTTAATTAAATTGACGTTGGACGTTAATCGGGCTTTGAGACCCGTTACGATTAAATTTGGAATTTAAATCGTAAAGGTTCGTAAATAAAGTGTGATATTTAATTTGGAATTAAATAGTGAATTAGAATTAAATACAAATTGAATTGGATTTAATTGTGTAGTTTAATTTAATTCGAGAATTTGTACTTTGAGTACTTATTCGCAAAACGAGTTTGACTCGAGCAAAATCAAATCGTTGTTTGAACATTGGATGATCACTAATTATCAGATTAATTAATTTGATTAGATTGATTGATAACATGCTTGTGTGAATACATGGTTGCGATGCATGAATAATGTATATCGGATGGATATTAGATGGGTGGGACAATTTTAGAAATTGTTGTAATAAATTTGATTTATTAATTGGACCTGGGTGTCCAGCCTTATCACCTCCTTAATCTTTGTATTCTCTTCTCACATATTCCCCTCAATGTAAATAAGGTTTCTTTAGAAGTGTAGTGTAACGGGTAGAAGTAAATACATGTGCTAGCGGGAGAGAGAAATGGAGAGATTTGATCTAGGATCAATGTGTAAAATATCCATCTGCATATCATTATTATTTTTCATATGCGCTTTATTATGTGTTTAGAATGCATGTTTAAGGGTATATGATGATGAGACCTTAACAAAGATAATAAATTGGTTGCCAA
Source organism: Zanthoxylum bungeanum (assembly GCA_019454045.1). Taxonomy (NCBI): domain Eukaryota; kingdom Viridiplantae; phylum Streptophyta; class Magnoliopsida; order Sapindales; family Rutaceae; genus Zanthoxylum; species Zanthoxylum bungeanum. The sequence continues at coordinate 13,084 of SKCR01024031.1, read as the reverse complement.
TTTGCACTCGAAAAACCCTCGCAAAATATTAAGCGTCTTTCCTTCCATTGAGTGATTCTCACTCAAGATCCGAGACTGGCATTGGCTTGTTGGCCAAAGTCAAGGCCTTTGTTCGTCGAGGATGTGTTTGAATCACGAGAGCTGGTTACATATTGGTGTCTTGTCCAAGTTTTGGTTTGTTGGCCAAAGTCAAGACCACTTATTGTCCATCGACATTGATTACGAAGCTTTCCATGGTCAATGGGTCGCGCTTGACTAGGATCACTAAGTTTGTTGTGCCAAAGCCAAGGCTTAGTTGATTCAGAGGAAAAAGGTTAGGTAATACATTGGATGTATTGGCATATATAAGATATATGTTTCGGACTTGGATGTCCCCCTACCGGATCTAGGAATTGGATTGGATCCAATCGATCTTAGAGATCTACCTAGTTAATTATCATACAATTTGTTGGCCAAAGTCAAGATTGTGTGATATTTAACGGGATCCTAGCCCACTAGGAAACACAGTTTCCCGAGTACTCGACAGAGGGTAGAGGCTCGCCGAAAAATAGTGGGAGGCAAGAATTGAATTTGCAATATTCGTTTAATTACTTGCCATACGCGCTAAAACAAATATCATTCGTCAAATAAATTAAATGTTAGTTGGAATAATTTTTAAAATGTTTTTTTAATAAATAGTTGGACTATATTCAAACTATTCATTTATAATTGATTTTATAATTGGATTATAGTAATCAATATAATTTATTTAATTATAGTTGATTAAATAGTTGGACTATTGTCATCATTATAATAAATAGTACCGAAATCGTTGATTAAATAGTTGGACTATTAAAATCAAGATAAAATTGAAAGATTGACATTTAAAACATAATCTAAGGGAAAATGTGTTTAAATGGTTTAATTTTCAAATGGGAATAATTTCAGGATGGTCCTGGAAACTAATAAGTTACTTTATTTGATAAAATAACATATTAGGCCTAAGCCCGGAGTTAAGCAAATAGTAGAGCATAATCTTTGGAAGATTTATGAGATGATAACTTAAGTGCTTAATCCATTAAGCTTGTCGCAGTAGACTCCTTAATTTCTTAATCAGAACTAAGGATTAGATCCTTAAAGTATGATAATGAAATTGAAGGATCTTCATAAATCTATATTTAGATTTTAGAAGTACTAAAATTGCAATAAATAATTCTTGGAGAATTAATTACTATTCTTAAGGAGATAAAGTCAAACTTTGCAATTAGGCAAGTAGCGCAAGGCGCACCTTACTTTGATATTCTAGAAACCCGAGGCTTGGCCAAGGCTAATGGAATGTGAAAAATGGCAAAGGCAAAATCATTATAGTCTTCTGGGAAGATAAAGGACATATCCCAAAATGTCTACTTAAATGTGGCAAACGGGATCGCGGAAGCGTGACTGCCGTTTGGACAAAGCAGACATGAAGGAATAGAAGACGGGCAAGGCTCTGACTTCAAATATGTTTGTCAAGATTATGTTCACTACTAGTATTAAAATTGGATTTTAGATACTTAGTGTGATATATATATGTATTGATGTTCAGAATCTGTTTTAAATAGGATACTGACTTCAATAGAGATTTATCTGTGAATTGGAAACGGGTCGAAAGTCGCTGTTTCGACCGTAGATACCTAATTTAGGAACTACCATCGGGTGTGTACTTAAATTAGGAATCTGTTATAATGTAACTAGTTTGACTAGAAACATTATCTCTATATCAGTGTTTAACCCGCTGCGGGTGAACCTTTATATTCTAGAACACTAAAGTGTTTCATTATATACATATGATATTGAGATAAACACATTAGATGTGAATAACAGAATTTATATTTTGAATATAAATAAATTTCAAACATGACAAACAAATAGCTCAAACTGATTTGATCAGAAGAAACATATTGTGGCATTGTTGTCTGGGACACAATAAAACATGAATCGTATATCCACACTTTTGAAGAGTGGATACTAGGACTGATTTGATTCCAATCAAATAAAGTCTACGAATCTAGTTTATTAGGCAATGTACCTAAAAATACTATTTACTTGGTAAAAGTGTAAATGCAACTGATCTGTTAGCCCTAGTTCATAGTGAAGCAAGTGAGCCCATGTCTAGCTATGCTAGAGGTGGATATGAATATTTCGTGACCTTTACGGATGTGGCATCGCGTTATGGTTATGTGTTCCTTTTGAAGAACACAAATCGAAAACTTTTAAAGTTTCGACACGAAATAGACAAACAGATCGGCTATAGTATTAAACTGTCACAGTAAAATCGTAATGGAAAATACTTAAGCAATAAATTTCTTATATACTTGAAAGAGTATAGTATTCTTTCAAATAGGACTCCTCCCGGAACACGTCAGTTTGACGGTGTGTCCGAACCGGACAAACCGAATTTTGTTGGACATGATAAGGTTAATCATGAGTCGCTCTGAGCTACCATTTCCTTAAACGGATAAGCATTAATAGTGCATAACTTATTTTGAATAAGGTTTCATAAAATCTGTTTGACAAATATCATATTAGATATGAAAGGAAAGAAACTAGGTTTCTCATTCCTGAAAATTTGGGAATGCTAGGCATATGTTTGGATGATACCAAACTAAAACCCAAATGGATAAATGCCAATTGTAGGTTATCCTAGGGATACCATAAGTATAGTACTTATACAACTCACAAGAGAATAATTAGATTATTGCTCGCCATGTGGTTTTCCTAAGAGGAATACAGATATGCAGTGGTAAGTGGGAGGATAGTAAAACTCGATGAAAATCGGAGTAATACTATTCCAGGCATCGATTCCTTAATGGAACACAAATAGTTCATCAAGGATGAAACTATACCATAATCTTCGAATACACAAGAACCACGTAGTTCGGAGAGAGTCAGAAAGCAAGCTGGGGTATGTGTTTCTGATCTCATCTCATAAAAATGTTAATCTTATTGAGGTATAGCAACTGACTACGTATGAGGAAGTGATACAAGGTATCGACTCCCTATTATGACAAAGTGTCATGCATCCGAAATGGATTCCATGTAAATCAACAAGTTTGGATACTAGTTGATGTACCACAAGGCATTGTGCCTGTTGGTACTATATAAGTCTTCAAGGAAGACATACATGGAAGGCAACATACCAACGTACTAAGCTAGGCTTGTAGCGGAAAGGTATCGTTATCCACATTGTGTTGATTTCGATTCAACCTTTTACCTGTTGCCACGGTAAATCCATTTGGATAATGCTTGCTAAAGCTGCATGTTTCATTTATGAAATATGTCAGCTTAACGAGAAAATTGCTTTCCTGTAAAGGAAACCTTTTGGAGGATGTTTACAACATCCTGACGGTTTTGTTTTACCAAAACTAGCAAACAAGATTTGCAGGTTATTCGATCCATGTTTGGATTGAAGCAAGCATTAGGTTCTAGAAATTATCGTTTTGATGTAATCATAATGGTGTATGATTTAATTCAAAATGAAATGATTCTAGTGTATAAGAGGGTTAGTGGGAGCGCACTGACAGTGGTTGTCCTATAAATAATGATAATATATGTCATTTCTTGGAAATGATATTCCCATAATAAAATCGGTGAAAGCTTGGCTTTCGAGAATACTCTCCGAGAAATCGTACATTGAAAAATGTACGTGACCTGGTGTCTCATATGCTTTGAGCATATGGATTCAAAACAGGCCAATCCAAGTGATAGTCACTGGATTGATGTTAAGAACATCCGTTAGTATCTTAGAGATCTAAGGATGTTTTAACTATGGAGAAAGAGAACTTGAAGTGACTGGGATCACTATTGCAAGTTTCCTAAACCGATAAAGACGACTAGAAGTCGAAAATGGTACTATACAGTATAAATAACGGAACAGTGAGCTGGAAATCTTCCAAGCAAGATACTGTTACCGTATAAACAACAAATGCGGGTTATTGCTGCAGCTGAGGCGGAAATGGAAGCCTTCTGGGTCGATAATAAATCTAATTAGATTTGATATAGTTCTGTTAGCAGCTGGTCTCATCAATGATCCAGATACATACTTTGATATTCATCTGATTCGTTCGGATCATACATCATGGCGATGTGATGATCGAATAAATCGCATCAGACGATAGTCATGCCAATCCGCTGACGAAAGCTTTTCTCAGTAAATTTGAGCCAACCGTACAAAGTTCGGGGGTAAGACACTCGAGTGACTGGCTATAGGCCAAGTGGGAGATTGTTGGACAATTATGACCCATAGCGTCACTATTTGTACAGATCATGGTGTTGTTGTACAAATTAACTATGTGATAAAGAGATTGCACTCTTATCATTTGTGATTAGATCACCTAGATATAAAATGATAGGATGTCCCTGTGATTTGTTCCTGGATTGAGAATGATGAGACAGTATCAGTCCACGAAGGATAAATCATTAAATATCCATAGTCAGAGCATTATCGAGATTGGACATCGATGAATGCGTTAAAGACTAGTATTACACTTGTGCGCGTTGTGAGGGCACAACAGCATAGTTCTCATATATTTGGGTATAGGATACTCATGCAAGTGTAATAGGAGGTTGTGTTTTACTGATGGTACGGAAAACAGCTTCGCTCTGGATAAGACCCCATCGGAATTCCATTGGTAGTATGCTATGTGTCTATGGAAGTCCGAAATTAGGGTAGGTGTATTTGGTCTTAACCTGAGACTTCACCGCTAATACTTGCGACAATCAATATACTTTGGTTGCGGTCGTCCAGGGCTTTAACAGGTTCTGTGTACGCCAAAGTTGGGTATATTGAGAATCATAGTGTGTTGGGTGTGATGTCAAGACGGAAGTGTCACTCCAGTCATATGGAGTTGATGATCGCGCAGGGATACATAATTGGTTCTCTAAAAAGGTTGCACCATCGGGATAATATGACTTGTTCATGATTATCAGATATTAAAGAGACTAGTTGCTCGTAATCCGATATGTGCTTCGTACGGGGCAGACACTGTACCAGCCTCACGCCTTGCATGTGATCATCCGATACTGGATCAAAATACACAATACTACGTATACTACGCCTGATATAGATCCTTTATTCCTGTAAGGATATTTCCGGAGAATTGGGAAGGCATGGTGCTTTGCTAGAGGCCAACCTTGTCTTGTAAATCGGTATAAACGTAGTACGAGGTACTTACGTGTTCGGATAGTCCAACGACCGAATTACTGCCAACATATCCGAGGATCTCATGGGTCGCTTCCCAAAGATTCACCGATGACGTATAACTCGCACTTTAATTAATCTGGGATTAATTAGATGAGAGAGAAAATTAAATCTGGGATTAATTGCAGAGATATTTTATCTGGGATAAAATATCATTTAAAGAGAGATAACGATTAATTTAGAATTAATCGGTAAATTAATATATTCGATATATTAAATGAAATTGGATTTCGACGCGGAATTAAAATTAGATTTTAATTCGGGAGCGAACGAGTTAATTTAGAATTAATTCGTTAGCAACAAATAGTGACTTCGCTAGGCGTAATCATTTAATTGTGTCGCAACGGAAAATTCGTTAATTTGGAATTAGCAAACCGAGCTCGGGATTATTTGTGAGCGCATTCGCATTTCGAATTCGAGTAGGGCACGTAAGTCAAATCAAACGTCAAATCATTAGTCACATCAAGCGTCAAATCACTTGTCACTTTGAGTGATGTGACTTGACAACTTGTGATTGATGTGATTGAGTGATGTATATGGTTGGCATTTGTGGGCATTGATTGCTTTGACTTTTGGAACCAAAACAAATTGTGTATTGATTTTAGAAATCAATTACCAATTTCACTTAACATATTTATCTCTCTCTCTCATTTTCCCTCCTCTCATCTCACGGCATCCCTGCCATTTTTCTTTCTGGTTTTCTGGTTTGAAAAACCGAGCAGTGAAGGGGAAGCAAGTGCGATTTTATGGCAAAATCAAGAGTACTAGCACACTACGGGATCATGCGAAGGTGATAGGGAAGTCCACCCATGAGCCGGGAATCAAATCACGAAGCTTGGATCTTGATGATGTTGATCCACAAAGCCGAAACCAGTGAGCTTGGACAGTGAAATGCCGTGACTGTGAGGAGCAGAAACTTGAAGTTTTTTTCACGTCGCTCAACCGATCGATGTGAATATTCCGAAACTCCTCGTATGTATTCACTTATGTTTCATGCTTTATTATTGATCTTGGGATGCCTAGAATCTCCAACATGGCTCACCAAAGATTTTTAATAGATGGTACACCAACGTCAATAAGAATCTTCTCGGGTTGAGTAGCATAAGTGATTCTTCGAGTTGAGATACCATTGTGGGCACATGAGATATCTTCCACACTTAGATGGCAGTCACGTCACCGACCTATTAAGGCAGACCTCTACCTATTCGTTGGGTATGGACAGATCCTCAGGGTTTCTTGTGTTTGTCAAGATAGGATCTATCAGTTCTGTGTACAGAGCATAGGTAGTCCATGTATGATTAGCAATCAGATAAAAACCATGGGCCCGTGGTACACTTTAGAAGTGAGTTCTAAGTGTTCTTTTAGAGATTCCTATTAGAGACGTCGACGAGATTGTCCCTATAGAGATTTGACATTTACATCTATATCTTTGGGATATATCTGGATACCTATGAGGAGGAATTAAACATATGTCATGACCTCAACCTGTATGATTCAGCGAGTTTATTTGTGGTCGTCATGATCTTCGGTTGGGTGAATTATGGACAAAAAATTGGATTTCGTGACGGATATGCCTGAATCTAGAAAGTCTCACTAATGAAATAAACTCGTAGAGCACTATGGAAACTTTTATTAATAATGTTGATTATTTATAAATCGTTTAACGGTTAAACAAAAGATACATGCTTTAGGGTTGATCCGTCATTTCCTAAATAATATGTATTAGTATTTAATATATGATATTATTAAATACAGATTAATTAATTGTCGAATTATGATATTTGACATATATCATTAATATATGTATTTAAGTTATTTAAAGTAAAAATAATACATATATTTGAGATATTTGTATTTAATTAATTAATTAATTATTAAATAATTAAAATATAAATATCTTACATTATGATAAAGTTAGGAAATGATTACAAGTGTAAATTGTTGACTTTGCATTTAGGAAAATATTATCAAATTGGATTTGACTTTAAATTTGATTTAAAATTGAAAATATCCAATTTGCTTTATTTCCTTCAATTTTCGGCCCCAACCCTAACTATATAAAGTGTTTATTTTTTCCATTTGCTTCACTTGTATAAGCTTTCAAAAAGAAAAACAAAAAACTTGAGAGAAAAAGTGAAGAAACAAGAATCAAAATAAAAAAAAGGAAAAGATTTAGTAAGTATTTCCAACCTTTCATTAGAGGGAAATTTGTTCCTTTCATTCTTGGCTACAACTTATGTGGTTCTTAAGTTTTTCTACTCATTTTTTTTATGTTTTTTATGGTTGGAAAATTTGATGATGGGTGTTTGCATGTATGATGTTGAAAGAAGCTTATAAGGAGTTATTAAGCATTCTTTTGATAATTTGATGATCTAGTTGCCTTTCTAGAGTTGTTAGGCCACTCATTGATGACCTAGAATTTTTCTAGAGTTATTTCAAAGTGGTTAGACTTGATTGGTATGGTAGAGACTTGATTAAAGTATTGTATTTGTTTAATTTGATGTAATTTATCATATAGATGAAATTATAAAATTAGGGTTTATACCCTTTCCAATTTGGGGCTTTTCATATATGTGTTGTGTAATTATGTATATATGATCTATATTATCATCTAATGTTGTTTTAAACAAGATTGGACCAAAAACACAATTTGGAAACTATATATGGTACTCACGGTAATTTGCTAAAATTGGGGGTTTGAGTTGAAATTTCTATATCGATGTGTAGGACATGTTAAAATCATTTTTTTACTGATTTGGAATCATTCAAAATTGTATCTTATAATTTAAGGACTAAAATGATCAAATGTAAAGTTTTGGAGTCATTCGACATTTAAGTAGAAATTTGATGCATGTTACATGGTTCATCTTGTCAATATGATTTATGGATATCTTTTCTATTACTGTATCCGAGAATGTGCCAAAGCTTTAAGGATGTAGCCGATAGAAATTTATTTATGTCGGATGTATAATGGATACTAGATAAATTCAAGCGAAAGCGGAATCCTTAATGTGCAAAGTTGTTAGGGTTACGCAAGTAGCTTGAGTTTATCATTGACGAGTTTACCCTTGGTACGCCTCTTTGTGAATGTGCCAAAGCTGTCACAATTAGAAATGACCAGGACCGGAACCCATGAGCCACTAGTGAGTGATTGATAATAAGTTGTCTACCTAATGAATATACGTAGGCGAGAATTGTGCCAAAGCTGTGAGCTCAAATATATTCATGGGATCCACCTTTCACTATTTGTATTTAATTTAATTATTAAATCTTTGTATTCTGTTTGGGGATTACAGTATTGCATGATTTATTGGGAGGGGCATTTTAAGATTAAAAATTCATGATCTAGTTAATGTTTTTGATATTATATGAAACTGTTTAATTCTGCTAATTGTTTTTTGTAATCTATATGATAGATTTGTGATGGCGGCACAATCGACTAATCTGTTTCCGCATATATTGGATATGAATAAACTGAAAGGCGCTGAAAACTTTACCTATTGGGATATGGATTTAAGGATTGTCCTTGAATTCGAAAAGTTTGGATATGTACTTGAGGGTCCGCTGCCCCTTGCTGTGTCTAAGGATGCAACACTGGATGAACTAGAAAATTTCCAGCCTTGGAAAGACGATGATTTAAAAGTTAAATCATACATTTTAAGTTCACTGGAATTGGAAATCAAGAGGCAGTACTATAGCATGGTAGATGCATATAGTATGATGATCCGATTAAGAGAATCATATATGAACCAAGAACAAGTTGTTGTTCATAAATTGGCGATGAAACTGTTCTATGCGCGACTTGATGAGGGGCAAACTGTGAGCTCACATGTTCTTTACTTGATCGATTTGATCGAACACCTGAGGCAACATAAATCTTCCTCTGAATAACATTCTCGATAGGAGTGTCATTCTTTGTTCGCTCCCAGCATCTTATCGCCGATTCATAATGTATTTCAACATGAACGAGATTGTATGTTCCTACCATGAACTGCATAAGATGATGATCGCGGTGGAAGAGACCCTAAGGAATGGAGTACCTGTAGGCATTGTATTTTTGCATGTGAAACTCGATGATGAGTCTCAGTTGGAGGCACTACCTTTTAAGTCGCGGAAGCCGCGGGAAACGGATGTCGGAAGGGAGGAGTCAAGAATTGACTCATAATCGGATTAAGCTCGCTGGTTTAGCTTCGGGTTACTTGTTGGATGTCCTTTTTTTAAAAAAAAAATTATTCCCGGCTTAAAACACTCACAAATCAGCTAACCTCGGCCCAAAACCCCCGCAAGCCCACACACCTAGCCCACACAAACCAACCACCAACCAAAGGCCCCACACGCCCAACCAAGGCCCACACGCCCATTCACCCTAATACACACCCAAATTAAATCAAATATTAATTAAAATTAAGTATTAACTAAATGAAATATTAATTAAATTAAATAAATAAAGAATTAAATCATTTACCAAATTAAATAAAACATAAAATAAAATCATGCCTAACTTAGATAAACCAAATATACTACATACTAATTAAAAAAGATGATATGCCTAATTAAAATCAATCATAACAAATTAAAATATTGACTTCCTAATCTAACAAATTAAATGCCTAATCCTAACCAATCAAATATATTGTATTCCTAATCTAAACCAAATTGTCCCCCCTCAATCTTTGACTTTCTTGCTCAACACAAAATCAAATCCCTATCCATGCAAACCCTACCCTCTCACTATAAAAATAACACAAAACTAAACCTAGGGAGCTAGAGATACACGGCTCACACAAAAAAATAAACAAAAAATAAAACAATTGTCTTCATCTCTCTCAACCGAGACAACATAAGCCAACAAGATCAACACACCTGCCCCTCACACGTTAACTGCCGTTTACCACACCCCAGCTCTCGCCATTTGCAGCCACTTTAAGCCACCTCACGGCACCTTCACCCTTGCCTCACAAAGCCACATTCCATTAGCTCTTCACCCCTTCACGCCTAACTGCTAAAACACATGCCCTGTAAGCCACACGTACCACCCAAAACCGCACCTGCTGACCATAAACACTCGATCCTCTCTCGGCCAGCACCTTGGCTCTCTCACGGCACAAACAAGCCACTCCTCACTCGTCACAGCCCTCATAAGCCGCCTGCCCCAGAACCGTAAGCACTCAACACCTTGCACGTAAAACACTACCACCCAAATAAACCTGAAACTGTCTCCAAACTACCTCACAAACCTGCTAGTGAACTACCCTCACAAACACTCCTAAAACAATCCCAGAATTAGCCCAAAACTGCACCCAAAAATACCCTAAAACAGTCCCCGAAAATACCCCAAAACAGTCCCAAAATCGAGCCAAAACAGTAGCCTAAAACAAAAAAAACAGTGACCAAAATATAGCAAAAATAGTAGTAAAACAGCAGCAAAACGGAGTCAAAACAGTAGCTTGATTAGCGAAACAGCGAGGTAAAATGCAAACCCGTGAACCAGAAAAGTTGATGAGCTTTAACCCTTCCGATCTCCGTGAAACGCAAGTCCGAAAGTCGACATAAAAGGTTAGACCTGAGGGTATTTTTCACACTTGTTTTCAGTTGTATTTTTATTATTTATTGAGTTTCGTTTGCATGATTATTTTTGAATGAAGCATGTTGTGGTCCTTGAATAGATAGAAAGTACATGAATTGAGAAATATTGTATGTTGTGGCCTTGGAATAAAATGAAAGATGTGTCAACTCTCGCGGTATATCGGATGGAAACCCAAACATAAATTTCATAGCCGATTCTGAATGGACGGTAGTATGATCTGTACTCGGGATACAACTCCACGTACCGCTTGAGTAAACGGCACCTTCTTTTGTTTTATATTGCTTTGATTTATTTATTTTTCGTCATTTGAATTCCGCATGTTACTTGTTTATTCATGATGCAATCGAGCGCATGGGCTTAGTAATTCGGATTAAAGGTCCCCTATTTGGAGGGTTTAAACCCTTTACCACAATGCTTTGCCGCGCCGGTTGATGTGTGTTCGGTTGAATGTAAGATATGTTCAATCGGGCATACTAAGCTTGATGTTATTGTCTTTATTCTTGTGTATGTATGATGTAATCGAGCGCATGGGCTTAGTAAGTCGGATTAAAGGTCCCCTATTTGGAGGGTTAAAACCATTTACCACACGATGCTTGCCGCGCTGGTTGATGTGTGTTCGGTTGGATGTAAGATATATTCAATCGGGCATACTAAGTTTGATATGATTGTCTTTATTTTTGTATGCATGATGCGATCGAGCGCATGGGCTTAGTAAGTTGATTAAGGTCCCCTATTTGGAGGGGTTAACATCCTTGACCACGATGTTTTGCCGCGTCGGTTGATATATACTCGGTTGAATGTAAGATGTATTCAATAGGGTATATGAAATTTCATATAGTTATCTTTATCTTTGTACGCATTGTAACGAAAGGCGCATGGGCTTATTGTGTTGGATTAAAAGATTCTCCTTTTGGGGGAAAAAAAGCCTAAAAGGCTACCTTTACCACGATATTTGCCGTGTCTTTCATCTATTGATTGCATCATCTATCCCTGTCTTGGCTTAACGTATTACAATTCATATATCCATGTTATGATAGCATTTGAGTATCATTTCTTGTGGTATATCGGATGGAAACCCAGACATAAATTCCGTAGCCGATTCCAAATGGACGGTAGTACGGTCTGTACTTGGGATACAATTCCACGTACCACTTGGAAAAGTGCTCACATATGTCCTTGTGTCTATATTAGTTATCTTCCTTTTCACCACGTCATAGCATGCTCACTTTAATGCCTAATTGCATCCTTAAGTGTCTTTTTGCATTATGTACTTAGTTGACTCTTTTATTTGTGTATGGACATGTAATAGCTATTTGTTTATAATATGTCTATGAAATCACATGTTCGCCATTATTTGATTCGCCTTTATGTGTGCTTGTGTTTCCATGAATACAATATGCCAATGAAGTTGTATGTTCGTTGCTACTTTGATGTACTTTCAAGCATGCAATCTTAGATGTGAAATATATGCAAATTTAGGTGTGAGTTTTATTTTTGTGCATGTGAATTTAGAAGCATGATACTCTTGGAAATAAGTGTTACTTAGGCTTGATTAAATTATTACACGAATCCTTTCATTACAAGTGACATAAGTAATGGACCATTCCGAACCCAACGGTTTGAGGTCTTCCCTTGCGAGGGGTGAGTGCGGCCTTAAATCTCATTTTCCCAGTTCACACCGGGTGGCGACTCCATTATTCTCCGGTTTAGTCCCCCGTGGCTACTCCGTACTTCCGACCGGGCCGTGAGGCCGGGACAGCATGCGTCGCCCAGTTTCTGTGTCCCACAGTACCGACTCACCCTCCGAAACCTACTTCACTTTCTGCTTCTTCCCAAGCTAGGCCAAAGGGAAAGAAGACGAAAACAAAGAAGAAGAAGGGTTTTGGTCCTCGACCGCAAGGAAATATAGCTAAGCCTAAGATGGCATCTGAAGACAAATGACATCATTACAGCAAAGTCGGGCATTGGAAAAGGAACTGTCCTGACTACATTTTCTAGATAATGAGAGAGAACATCTACATCAAGTATATTTATTTTTCCAATTATTGATATCTCACTAGCTTGTGAAGCTGTTACATCCAGCTGGTTTTAGATTCTGCTTCTCCTGTTCACATTTGCAATTCGTTTAGGTGCTGAAGGAAAGTGAGAAGCTAAAGCCTGGAGAGATGCAGTTGCATTTTGAGAGTGGAGACTCCGGATGCAGTTGTAGTTGGAGTATGCGAGATCTACTTGCCGAGTGGGAGCCTTTTGTTAAATGATTGCTACATTGTACCAAGATA